>OZ024917.1:8331146-8790912 GCA_964017125.1 Flabesymbios commensalis
ACCCCTGTGACCTAGACCAGCAGGGGTTAGGGTGTAACCTGATACAGTTAGGTCAAAACGTTGGGCCAACATTAAAACAACGTTAGGGGTTTTGCTAGCATTGACAACGTTAAAACGACTATACGACAATGTTGCCATCATTAAAAGCGTTAAAACAACCATAAACCGATCATTTATTACATGAATGATGGTTTTCTGGTTGGCCAGCGCTCCCTCTACTACTTCTATTGAAAACCAATAAGTTATTCAACAGGGGTCAGCACTGAATGTGTGGGTGCCGTGGACGACACTAAAAAATATTGAATTCAAAGTGAATCAATCTATAACACTAAGTACTATGTTGGCTTGATTGGGTGTCCGTGCTGTAGACCCATTGAAAATGTCTCAGACTCCAATGTTTATAAAAATATTACATCATTTTTGCGAAGCTTTATTGGTGGAATAATTATGTGAGTAAGCTATTTTTCTTATATCAGAGGTCTAATAGTTGTTGATTTTTTACTAGACCACACCATTTCAAATATACATGGGAAGACAGACAAACAGATATAATACACATTGACGTGTCAATGTGGAAGATTACGCTCTGAGAAGGAAATTAATTATATTTAACCTTATAATCTAATGTTATTTAATCGTATCCACATAAATGTTAGAAACTTTTGGCTACTCGCAAGATATGATGACATCTTGTGCTCCGTGAAATCACTCCAGTTAACATAGATTGAGGTGCGACGGTTTAAACGTGGATGAGCGGTGTGATAATCTACACCGACCCTATGCATGCTATGGAATTGTTACATCACACTATAAAGACTAGGCATGAATAGTATAGACGTTTTTTTAGCAAGTACGTTGTTCTCTTTCATTTAAAAATATGTTTATATTCACTAAACCAAGCCAGCATTAAGCTAGCACTGGGAATCAACGAGATTGTATCCCTTTCCTACGGAGCCCATAAAGGGACATTAAGTGTGGTGATTTTTTTTATTTCGTTTATACGAAAAATATTTCGTTTGTACGAAATATTATTTCGTTTGTACGAAATATTATTTCGTTTGTACGAAATGATTTCGTTTGTACGAAATATTATTTCGTTTGTACGAAATAGTATTTCGTTTGTACGAAATTATTTCGTTTGTACGAAATATTATTTCGTTTGTACGAAATGATTTCGTTTGTACGAAATATTATTTCGTCTGTACGAAATGATTTCGTTTGTACGGAATATTATTTCGTTTGTACGAAATATTATTTCGCTTGTACGAAATATTATTTCGTTTGTACGAAATAATATTTTGTTTGTACGAAATATTATTTCGTTTGTACGAAATATTATTTCGTCTGTACGAAATATTATTTCGTTTGTACGAAATAGCGACCACCATATTGTAGATGGAAAGCTGAGCAAAGGCATATTGTGTGATAGGTATGTACACCGATTTAGCTTCAATCAGAATTGTATTTCAAAATCCAATATCAACAATATCACAGATATCACAGATGATATCTGTGAACTATTGTATGTTTTTTCACTGTTTGCAGTTTTTTAAATGCTGACCAATCATGCCTGATGTAGACATGTATAAGCTGGCAAGGCTTTATTACGACATGGGTCTTCTCTACAAGGATATAGTGTATACGATGTTCTCAATTCACAATGTTGTATTATCCGAACGTCACTTAAAACGTATACTAAAACAATTGGGACTAGGCCGGCGCAAGGGATACACCCCTGCCGTGGACTTGGTTAACGTGATAGAAAAAGAGATTAAAGGTAGTAGTGTAGTGGTTAAGCTCCCATAACGAAACCATTGTGCATTTTCTGATTAAAGCATGAAAGTTCCACCATTATTAGTACATATCCTGGAGTTTATTTTAAGATGTGGAGGTAAATTAGATTTGACCCCTGGTGACCTCTAGAGGTCATTGACCTCTAAAGGTCAAAATATCCAATTGCGAAGCTAAAAAGTGGTGAAAATTGTGTATTACAATATCTATAATGTTTTTGTATTCCAGAAGTGTGCCAAAAAGAGACTGATGTTAATCATAAACATAACACCAAGGTCACGTCAAGATTACTTTAGGGTCATTTAAAGGTCAAAATGGCAAGAAATAGTGAAAATATCCTCTTTTAATCAATTTTACCAATACTAGTGGTGTAGTCATCTATTACAAAGGATTGGTTTTGACACAGTCTTGGTTAGATATATTTTCCATGTGCATTTTAGGAGATTGAGGGCATTATTTAACTTGGGAGGGGAAATACACCCGGAATTGAGGGCAGTGTCAACCCTGGGAGGGGTATATCATACCCTTATTCCCCTAATTACACTCATTTCCTAATGTTTATTTGAACAAGCAAAATTGCAGCGTGCAGCAGTGTGAAACATCAGCTTGTGCTCCCATGGCAAAATATCGATGGATAATTGGATATGAAGGATCACATGATTTGGAATTGTGTTTTACTGGGGTACCGTCTGAAAACGACGTACATGTCATATCAAGGTCACTTGGAGGTCAAACTGGCGAAAATCCTTAAAATATATACTTTTACTTACTTACAAACCCGTTGACCTCTTGAAATTCAGCATTCATTTTCAGAATATGCATCAGATATATAAAAAAATTGATGATAGTGATAACACACAGTCATTATAGTCCCAATATATTATATGAAAACATACACCATTAAAATGATCTTCACTTGACCTTGGAAGCCCAATTTCAGGAAGCCGAAGGGCGCCCTCTTTGTATGTCAACTGTAGCCATCTTGTACATCGATTAGTTTATACAAGAGTGAGAGGCAACGTAAATCAGTATTTTAAAAATATACAGCGATATGATGTTATTCACAGTGTTATAATCCAATACTAGTATGTTTTCGTGGTATCGTGACTAGGGCTATACCACACATTTAAACCAATATGTAACTATTTCGCTTATGAAGGCACCATTCAATCACTAGGGGGGGGGGGGGGGTTAATTGGACAAATTATTTATTTCACTTTCTCTCTGCAGAAGTTTATTTTATTCACACTCGAACAATATATTTATTTCAGTACTAAACCTTGATAACGGTCAAGTATTTCGCTAACAGTTCACTATTTCGTTATGACGGTTTGTTACAAAATAGCAGACCGTTATAACGAAATACTAGACCGTCGTAAAAGGATAGTAGACCTTTATAACGGATTAGTAGGACGTTATAACGGATTAGCAGACCGCTATAACGGATTAGTAGACCACTATAACGGATTAGTAGACCACTATAACGGATTAGTAGGCCGTTATAACGGATTAGCATGCCGTTATAATCGATTAGTAAGACGTTATAACTGATTATTAGGCCGTTATAACGGATAAGTAGGCCGCTATAACGGGTTAGTAGACCGTTATACCCGATTAGCAGGCCGTTATAACGGATTAGTAGGCCGTTATAACAGATTGGTAGGCCGTTATTACGGATTGGTAGGCCGTTATAAATGATTAGTGGGCCGTTATAACGGATTATCAGGCCCTTATAACGGATTAGTAGACCGTTATGACGGATTAGTAGACAGTCATAACGGATTAGTAAGCCGTTATAACGGATTGGTAGGCCGTTATAACGGATTAGTAGGCCACTATAACGTATTAGGAGGCCGCTATAACGGATTAGTAGGCCGCTATAACGGATTAGTAGACCATTATAACGGATTAGTGGACCGTCATAACGGAATAGTAGGCCGTTATAACGGATTGGTAGGCCGTTATAACGGATTAGTAGGCCACTATAACGGATTAGTAGGCCGTTATAACGGATTGGTAGGCCGTTCTAACGGATTGGTAGACCGTTATTACGGACTGGTAGACCATCATAACGGATTAGTAGGCCGTTATAACGGATTAGTAGGCCGTTATAACGGATTGGTGGGCCGTTGTAACAGATTGGTAGACCATCATAACGGATTAGCAGGCCGTTATAACGGATTGGTGGGCTGTTTTAACGGACTTGTAGGCCGTTATAACGGATTAGTAGGCCGTTATAACGGATTAGTAGACCGTTATAACGGATTAGTAAGCCGTTATAACGGATTAGTAGGCCGTTATAACGGATTGGTAGGCCGTTATAGCGGATTAGTAGGCCGTTATAACGGATTAGTAAGCCGTTATAACGGATTAGTAGGCCGTTATAACGGATTGGTAGGCCGTTATAACGGATTAGTAGGCCGTTATAACGGATTGGTAGGCCGTTATAACGGATTAGTACGCCGTTATAACGGATTGTTTGTCCGTTGTAACGGATTAGTAGGCCGTTATAACGGATTGGTAGGCCGTTATAACGGATTAGTAGGCGACTATAACGGATTGGTAGACCGTTATAACGGATTAGTAGGCCGCTATGACGGATTGGTAGACCGTTATAACGAAACTCCAGACCGCTATAGCGAAATACTAGACCGCTATATAAATACTAGACCATTGTAGCGAAATAGTATACCGTTGTAACGAAATACTAGCCAGTTTTAACGGAATAATAGACCGTTGTTTGGTAATAATAAACCGTTATAGCGGAGTAGTAGACCGCTATAACGGATTAGTAGACAGTTTTACCGGATGAGTAGACCGTTATAACGAAATACTTGACCGTTATAATGAAATAATGTAATATTATCACGAAATAATAGACCGTTATGACGGAATAGTAGATTGTTATATTGGCTCAGTATATCGTTATAACGAAATACTAGATCTACGTTATAACGGGACAGTAGCTCGTTATAACGGATTAGTAAACCGTTATAACGATACCGCTATAACGAAATACTAGACCGTTGTAACGGAATAGTAGATGCAAAGTAGTTAATATTATATATCCTATTTCATGCCTGTGATAGGTTCAGTCTAGTAATAATGCAACTGTTGCCGACAAGTCATGGAAAAGCGCCTTGTCCTAATAGAAAATAATGCAGTCTATTCAGTATGAATTGAATTGAATACCGAACGATGGAATAATCGGTTTGATATATATCATAGTGACAGGGTCTTGATTTAACAAAACAACGAGAAGTCATAACATCGATATTTTGCCATGCTTTTTGAAAATCCATATCGTGGAGAATTGGATTGTAAAATTTGACTCATTTCTTACAAAGTTTGAGTTTTCGCGCACAATAAATTATGAAGTTGATTTGTGGCGGCCATTTTAAATTTCAGTGAAATCTTGTACAAATTGCCTGTACATCTCCATATCGTGGGGAATGTGAGTGCAAGATTTGGATAATTTCTGATGTAAGTTTTTTGTTTTTTTAAACTTATTGAGACATGATTGCTACATGGAGGCTATCAAATGTATAACCAATGGGTCTAAAACCAAATACATTAATGGAAATTACGATAATAAAACTTGACTGTCTTTAAATTATCATATGGGCTCACCTGCATAAAGTTAAGTTGACGTAGATAGATGTGATTCAAGAAAAATTGTATACATGCCACCAGACTGGAGCTCAGGCTCCTTTAAGTGAAGACACGTTTGAAAAAGAAATTGGAACTGCTCTGAAGAAGACATGTGATCTTGGTGACAGTTTTTGCCAGTTTGACCTTGAAATGACCTTGACATGACCTTCAAATTGATTTCGAATGGTACTCCAGTAAAACACAACCCCACTCCATGTCAAACTTCATATCCAATTTTTTTTATCAATATTTTGCCATGGGAGCCAAAGCTAATGTTTTACAGTGAGGCATAATTGTAATTTAGCCCGTTCGACTTAATATTGAGGAAGGAGCGTAATAAGTGGAATACCTGGGAGAGCCCCCCCCTCCCAAGGTTGATACTGCCCTTAATATCCTCAAATGTGTGTGGAAAATACATAGGACGAAGAATATGTCAAAACCAGTCCTAGGCAATAAATGACTGCACAACAACAGTGTAGAAATTGATAAAAAATGAAAATTTTAACCATTTTCTGCCAGTTTGACCTGTAAATGCTTGTAAATGACCTTGGTGTGACCTTGACATGACCTTGGTGTTATTTTTAGGATTCAAAACAGTCTCTTCGAGTATTTGACACACCTTTGGGACACAGAAACAAATTATAGATATTGTAATATACAAGTTTCACTACTTATTTGCTTTTCCAGTGAATATTTTGACCTTTCGAGGTCAATGACCTTCAGAGGTCATCAGAGGTCAAATCCAGTTTACCTCCACATCTGAAAATTACCCTTAGGATATGTTCTACAGGTGGTAGAAATTTCATGCTTTAATCATAAAATGCACAATAGGTTACCTTATCTACTAAACTATAGTGGACAGTTACATGGCTACAGATGGATGACTCAGAAATGCAAGTCACTGTCGAAAAGAGGACGTGCGCACTATCATTGGTCTGCTGGATCCAGTTGGAAATGACATTCGCCGAAGAAGACGACTAAAGCGCAGGACATATGTTTCAAAGGGTCCATACTTTATTTGGCACTTTGATGGCTACGATAAATTGAAACGTTTCGGAATTTGTATCCACGGGTGCATAGATGGATTTTCCAGACAAGTGCTTTGGCTAATGCATACAACAGCAGCAGTGATCCGAGACTGGTTGGTGGGTACTACATCAACACTGTTGAGCAGCAGGGGGGTTGTCCCAGAATCATTCGCGGTGACTGTGGGACTGAAAACGTCCACGTGAAAGATTTTCATACTTTTCTAAGAAAAGATGGCGAAGATTCGAGAGCTGGAGACCTCAGCTACATTGACGGGCCAAGTACGTCGAATCAAAGAATAGAGTATTGGTGGAGTTTTCTACGAAGACAGTGCAGTGAATTTTGGATTAACTTTTTTAAAGAACTCGAAGGAAACGGTCACTTCAGTGGATCATAAATTGATGTGAATTTGATTCAGTATTGTTTCATGCATATTGTTCAGGCAAGTAAATAATACTTCTAAGAAATGTTATTGTATATATAATCAGATTAGGATTGAACCACATCACAATAATTTCATATCCCATATCCTTTGAAACCAAAAAATGTACATTATTTATAAAAGCGAGATATGTACTGCTGAGTTATCATGTATAAAAATATACAAAATATATGGTTTGTATCAGCTAATATCTAGTTACTATTGGGGACAGTATTATCTGATAAATAAGATAATTATCTAGTGACTTTTTTATGATAAAACATTCAACCAAATTTACCTACCCATTCTCGCTCACACGAGAAACAGATACACAGGCCGAGGGTGGTCTAATTTCGAAATAGGAGATGCGAACGCATTAACATGCAGATGACATGCAGACAATTCCCATATCATGACTTATTATATTTGACGTATATATTATTTACAACTATCCCAATGTTCTTGCCAAACAAAAGAGGTAAAACTCTTTTTAGACGATCCAAACGATATCCTAGCCAGAAGAGCACTGCATTCGGGGAATGCAATTATTCGCTATCAAAGTAGCGTTTTCGTTGTAGCGATACACAATTTAACACTAAAAATTAATCTTGGCGTTTGTTGTCGGTCCAATTTGACGTAAGTTTACACGAATCTCACAGCTTTTTCAATTTCGAAGCTTAACAAATTAATTTCACAAAATCTAAAATCACAGTAGCAAATAAAACATTTATTTTTAGGAAAATAGAAACAGTCAATGTGCCACAATTTATACCCAGAAAAAAATATAAAAATATACTAACTAGGCAAAAGTGGCTTTGAATCGGGATCAACTATTTAGCACGTTTTTAATAAAGTGCACATACAAGTGTTATTATTCTAGTCAGTGGGCGGGGGCCCTAGGGTAGTGGTTAGCACCGCTGCCTTTCACGCCAGAGTTCGGTTCCCGGTCTCGGCGGTTTGAAAGAAACAAAAATGTTTCTTCCCCATCCACGTGTGAAAGTCAGTATTGTGGGGAACCTCCGTGACCAAGAGATAGCGTGCTCGACCTCAGACCGCCAGGGCTCGAATTTCGAATCCTGTGTCTGGAGGACAGTGTCATCTCAATCATCTCACCATCCTCAGGAGGTTCTCCTGGCCCAGTTTAGCCTATATGTGCACAAAGGTGGCCTAAATCCCGATTCATTTCATTTATATTCTAGTCAGTACCACTGTTTATTGGTTGAAAGGTTGTTATGCATACAGTAATTCTGAGTAAAACTGTAAATAAAAAGCGCAGCGTAAGGTACTGAATATAATTATTGTTGAAAGGAGGCTAAAACAATTAGGTGTGTTGCGACATCGTTGAAGTTAAAGTTGATTCAATTGTATTGTTTTATTCTAGGATGACATTGATAAAGTTTTAGAAACGTGGAATAGTCACAACATTCGGCCATCACGGAATGCAACTGCACCAAGTGGACGCCCCTCCGTCATGTATAGATTGTCAAGTTTGTACGATACTCAAGGTTATGTCTGCGAAGTTACTATCCAAGACCTTCTGGCGTGCAAAGAAGAATGTATTTTTAGAACAAAAATTGTCACAAATGATAAAGATATGTACGAGCTCTTCTCAATCATCCTGTCTGAGAAAAACCTCTGTTTCCCAATAGAAACTGAAGAGGCTACTAATGTATATCATGAGCTCAGACAAGAAGTATTACGTGTTATTGTCTAATCATGTCCAGCAATTACACGCTCATGAAAAATGATAATATTATAACCAGTTGTATTTCATTATGCGAATTATACGAGCTGCAGATGCATGGAAATATGATCATAGACCAAGCATTATATTATAATATATTATATTATATTATATTGGTCTGAATTGCTGCGTTAAAATATCAAAACTCATTTCCGAATTTATACTTTATGTGGAAAAGCCGTCGGATGGGCCGGGAGCCTGGGTGTTCTTTTCACAAAGATCTCAGCTCTTTTTCTAACAAATAGATAATGTTTATATTATATAGATAAATCAATGGACAGGACTGCTCACCTGACCAGTGAAAGATTATATGAAGGCATTAAATTTTATCTTTTTTAGGAAATCATTTCTTTAATTGTTTAAATTTGCACGGATAAAACTAAGTAAGTAAGTAACTAAGTAAAATGCTTTACTTCACTTTTCGGCCAGTATGGCCATTTAAGTGAAAATTCCAGGTATTACAATATCCCATATTGTATAGTTAAAGTAGTAAAGGAAAGACAAAGCCAATAAAAGCATGATCGTACTAAAATATTCAGTTTAAAATGTTTGATATGATAAGATGACGATGCTCCTGGCACCTATATATAACGAGTCTGATGACATGTTGTAGCGCCTGCACTATAACACAGTTTAATGAGTATAAAAATATCAGTATAAATAATGTAAAATATGAAGTGATTATAAAATGAGCGACTTATCAAGTCACTATATCTCCATGAAATTGAGTGATTGTGTAAAAACTACAAGTCTGAGTCTAATAATTAAAACATATAATAGAGGTTACATTCCCGAAGGAACTGAATAATAAAACCAGCAGGGGTGTCCCTGAATAGCTCAAATAAGGAATTAAATGCAAAATACTTCCTTCTGATGTGCGCATATTTCGCACAACTGAGAAGGACATGTCTTACAGTGAGACGAGTATTGCAGCACATAGGTCGCAATTCTCCTCTCAATAAATAGCCGTTTGTGAAATAGGCATGGCCAATTCTGGCCCTGCATAAGACAATGTCATCTCTTCGGCGTTCCATTGGTGTAAAAGATCGCTTAATGATTGGTTGTACCTCGAACAATTTGCTGGTGACATTGATGTTCCATTCACCTTGCAAAATGTCATCAAGGTAGACCGAGATGTTATACTTGAAATCAGTATATGGTATGTAATAAAACTGTTTTGTCTTATCCAGGGCAGCCTTGGCCAAAACATCAGCCCGTTCATTACCCTGTATTCCAATATGGCTGGGTACCCAGCAGAAAACAATGTCCTTGTGCCCAGACAAGTAGTGACACATATGCAAAATATTGGAAACAATTGGGTTGTTGAGTTTTTGACTCTTAAGAGCCTGCAATGAAGATAGCGAGTCTGTGATGATCATGAACTCCTCGTCATTACTATCCCAGATGTATTCGATGGCAGCTTCAATAGCTAACAGCTCTGCTGTGCAAATTGAAGCCTCATCGTTAATGCGGCAACTTAATTCATGATCATCACAGACAAAGGACATAGCTG
The DNA here is from genome assembly GCA_964017125.1 of Flabesymbios commensalis. Classification (NCBI taxonomy): domain Eukaryota; kingdom Metazoa; phylum Annelida; class Polychaeta; order Terebellida; family Flabelligeridae; genus Flabesymbios; species Flabesymbios commensalis. Next base: position 8,341,293 of record OZ024917.1, read on the forward strand.
TCCTCTTGTCTTCCTTTGATCCGTCAGTATACACCTTCCGGTGACGGATAAAACTGGTTCAGATTAAAAAAGATGCAATATTGTATATAAGATCCAGGAAAAAAATGATTAATTTAGGTTTCCGTATTTTATTTAGGACTGCATGTGTAACGTACATGAGTGACATGTTAGTGTAAATTATATTCTTTTGATAGGCTACATTTCATTATATTCTGTAGATATTGGACGATGATTATGGTGGTTGATTGATTGTATGTGAGCGGTACATGTTTGTGCAAGGGCTCTCTGTGGGAGCCCCGGCCATTGATGACGGGGTTCCTTACATCCCTGAAGGCTCATTGTGAAAGTATTGTTAACTTTTAAATGGCAACTCTGACAACCAATAATTAGATTATGATTGGACCTGAATGATAATTATGAAGAAGATTATGCCGAGTAATGTACGTTAAATTGTTTTTTTGAATATTGAGCAAAAGAATAGTTAACGATTCACTTACTGATGTGTTGTATATTACAGGGATTTTATCTGAGTGATGTGTAAGACTACTTTGGTGAATGAACTTTAACACGAACTTTTCGCCGCACTTTATTTTCCTTGTAAGATTAGTCCGAGAACCTACATCGGTTACAAGTAGTAAGCTAGATTAGTTTAATTCTCTCTTGTACAATATCCCCCCCAAAAAAATTGCTGAATTAAAATAGTTTAGTCTGTGTTACTATTCGTCATGTATTTTAATAATCCACAACACTGCCCTATCAGAAACAAGATCTTTTTAAAATTATGGCGCTGTAATCATGGTAATAAGAGCGACACAAGAGTAAAGCAGGCTACATCACTTTGTGATAAATAGGAAATCAGATTATTATATCATTCGCAAAGGAGAACTAGAAGGGAATTGTGACTTTTCAAGTAACAATTATGTTTGAACTAGGTTTTATGATTTTTTGTCAGCCATTGTGAATTTTGTTGGGTTAATTTTATTATGCAAGATTGATCGGAATTTTGTTCATGGTTTTTGTTGGCAGCCATTTTGAATTGGAATTTTAGATTTCAGACTTCAGAGCTCGGATTCAGACTTGGAATTTCAGAAATCGGCAGTCCCCACTGAGCTTTTGTACTTTTATATAGATATATATTTGTTTGTGAAATGGAAAAACATTCAGAGGATCAACCCAGTAAACACATTATCTCTGTTGGCAAAATGATGTATCACTGTCTGCGACGCTAGCCCAACATTAAAACAACATTGGATCGACGTTTGGTGTTTGCTGGAATAACAACTGTTATTTTAATTTTGTAATGTAGCATTTAAAGGTTTCCACTTGCGCAAGTAGGTTATTTGCGTAAATACTTGACCACTTACGCTTACTACTTGTGCAAGTACTTACTCATTTGTGCAAGTACTTGCGCACTCGTGTACTTGCGCACTTCCGCACGACATTTAATATCGGACATGCATGTCCAAAATAAGAAATACGGAAGTAACTGATGGGGCTTTCGGCACACGTGCTACGTTGTCACAGCAACCCAAAATTTAAAAGACTTCCGCAATTGTAGTCTAAGGACATGTTCACCTCTTATGGCAAATAATATCCAATTGGCAAGCATTCCAATCACCTTCACACAAAACTTAAACCATTGAAGGCGGTTAACTGCCTCATTGGAAACAACATCAAATAATAGAGCATTACAATAAAAACCTTTATTATTTACTTTATTACAACACGTAAATAGGTAAACGTGAACAATCAATGACCGACGCTTTTCACTATAATTTGTTTTAATGGTATCACAATGTAGTATACAGAGTGAGACTTAAAGGGAAATGCGCAGGCTAAAATCATAAAAAAAATCGGTGATTTTATTTTGGCTTATTAATATGACCATATGATGTAAACATGATGACCATAGACTAGAAGAACTGCAAAAGTTTTGAAATTTTTGTACTGCGCATTCACCAGTTAGGCTAGATATAGAGACGAAATTCCTGATTTATAATTATTGACAACCATGCCAAAAATAAGAAATATGGGAATTTCGTCTCTATATCTAGCCTAACTGATAAGTGCGCAGGACAAAAAATGAAAAAAACTTTTGCAGTTCTAGTCTATGGACATGCTTACATCATATGGCCATATTAATAAGCTAAAATAAAATCACCGATTTTTTTATGATTGTAAGTTAGGCCTGGGCATGTCCCTTTAATAGCATACTTTGTGAAACGAACATCACGAGCAAACGAACTTTGTGAAAAGTACTTTACAATAAAAATATTCCGTTAGGAAAAGTACAAAAACTAAAATAAATGTTTTGCGCAACACTATGATGTTATTAGGTATCCTCTATAAGTTTGGGGATATGTATATGTGTATCCATTTTCTAGTGATAGGCCTGACGAATGAGTCTACTACAGGGTGAGGTACCTTCAGATAATGCCCATCTGCAAGTAGGTATTGAAATAAATTCGCTACGTAATTTATTCCTTAACATATACTCCAAATACACCTTTCCAAGGCTCTTAAGTTAACTATTCATTTTCAAGGCCCCCAAAACGCAATTTCTCCGTGCATATTACAGTTTACACAAGCTGTATCTACTGATGGAATCACAAAACTTAAACATGGAATTTTTAAACATTGAATACTTGGGTCATTGGAAACAACATCAAATAACAATTAAAAACTATACATATTATAACTTTAATACTTAACTACAACACCTAAATTGTATTTAAAAGTACCGACTAGTTTCACTATAAAAATAAAATAGTAAAATGGTATCACAATGGTAGTATGTAAAGTGAGACCCACATCATTTGTGAATACATTATTGTCATTTCGTGTTTTATCCAGCCAATGCGCAGGAAAATTAGGAAACACTACCTCACAGTAAAATAAGATATATATTCTCTTAGAAAAATTACAAAAAATAAAACAATATTTGGCGCAGAACTACGATGTTGTTAGTTGTCGTATATTACAGGTACCATTAGATAATATCCATCTGCATATAGTTGGCATCTAGTATTGATATAAGTTCGCTACGTAGTTCTGGGTATGACGAATATGTGCATGGTAGCTCAATAAGTGGACCACATGTGTGAGCCTGTGGTGCTCTGCCACATCCCCGCATGCGGTTGAATGTTACTTGTATCTGATCTGTGCATATAACTTCGGCCCCAGTGAAATGCCTTAGGAATTTTTTCAGCATTCTTTCATCATCATCCAATCCCTTTATGAATTGCTTCAGGTATGATAGAGCTGAAGTCTGCTCCATTCCGACAGAATAAAGCTAGAGCAACTTGATTATTTTGCGAGCTGTCGGTTTTTTTCTCTCGTATAAATCACGCAGCAGGGCTATATTTGGTAGTAGTTGATTAAGTCCATTCCTAGATGAATGTGCGATAGCATCCAAAGCATACTTCGCTTCTTGTATCAGCTCCTTGTGTGCGATGCTTATAATAACCGGTAGCAATTCGTCCTTTGAAGGAATAGTGTGACAATTTACCCGAGACAAAAGGTCAATAAAATCATCATTATCATCAGCATCAAGTGTTATTCTAGAAAGTACTTTTTCAATGACCTTCCTGTCCGTGCTTGGTAAAAACATTCGCAGAGATTCAAGGAGAATATCTCCGGAAAGTTCGGTCTCACTGTAAATAATTGCCACGGAAAAAGCAAATGAGAGTTCCAGTGGATATATGCTGGACTCTTGATAACCCTTCAGTAATATTCTACCTACTGACTGCCACTCACTCTGACCATAATCTGGGAATAATGCTGGAACGCGCTCATTCTCGCCACATGAAGATGTCAGCATGAAATTCTTCCAAAATGCTGAGTACGCTTCGCGAGATAAGCCTTGTGCATCACTACCAGCTTCATCCACAAAACGAAATCGTATTTTTGCTTCAATTATTGCTGGATCCATAAAAATGCGTACCATCTCCTCCTGCAGTTTCGCTCTGTGTATACTAATAACGTGATAATCGCATGGTGGTGTTGGTGATCTTGGTGGCAAAATCATAGACAATGTGTCTGTGACAGAACCAGCCAAAGGTTTGAGAAAATTATCTGTTGTAGTTTGAGCCTGGCTTGTGGTTAATGGTGAATCGCTGTTTAATCCTGTTTCCCCAGATGATTCGACTTGTACAGTGCATGAGGGTCCTGGCGGTGTGAATTGATTTATGTCTTGACCTTCCATGGATAAGGGATTAGGAGGCTGATAAAAGCAGAAAGTCACTGTTGTTAATTTTTCCAAACTGAATTTCTGGATCAGAGTCATCAGACAGTAAAACGCACTCGCTTTTGTGTCCCATCGCCGATTTATCCTCGTATAGGATCTGTTCGCAGCTTTGTGTCGCACTAAGTGTTTCATCCACTGATATCGAAGAGGGCTCCACAGGTGATGACTCTGCAATTGGTCTGACTTCCTCTGCCTTTTTTTGCTTTACGTAATCTGTTCTAATCTGCGGAGAGTCTAACTCTTTAGCTCTTGTAATAGATGAGCTAGGAGTTGATGAGCTACTATTTTCAACAAATGCGAACAATTTCTTGGTGCTAGCGAGATACATGCGAAGTGATCTGGCTTTCGATCTGTCGTAACAGTCATCGACTGTAGTGGTCTCGTCAAATTTTACACGGGTAGCATCCGTAATGTAAAAGTTAAATTCATCAACCTTGCCACGTCTGCTGTCATCGGACGGGAAAAAGAGTTCTTTGGCTCGCTGCAAGACATCTGTGAGCGTCATATCATTGCTGAATGGCTCGTAACGTGTTCCTCCGCCACCTGGTCCTTTAACCTGTTTGTAGTCCTTTAATTGCATGTCATAGTCCAACCACCCTAGCGCTACACGACGGTCAGGCCTACATGCATTTTTATTACCTTTTTGTCTACACGACCGTCTCTGGTGTTCATTTCTAGCCATTTTTACTTTTTTCATCAATTTTTCAACAAGGGGTCTTTTTCGGTCGCTTGCCGGTGATGTATTTTTGTCTGCATCAGTGACCTCCATACTTTTCACAAATGACGATATGGCTATCCTATCACCAAACTTAGGTAAATAAACCTTCAGTTCTTCGTCAGACATCAAGGTAATAACGTCTACATCGATCTAAAAATAAAGAAACAAACGGCTCTTGTGAGAAACTGTTCTTCGCTGCGAAACATTTTTGCAAGTGAGAATAACGATGTCTCATTAACATTTTGTATCTATATTTCTCTACGCTACATCTGATACAATTATGTTTGATAGTTTGGAGAGACAAAATGATACCGCAAAACTAATAAGCATATAAATGGAGAGATTTTATCAGATATATTACCTGCCAGTTGGCAAAAGCACCCTTTACGTTCCACGCTTTTTCCTGCACTATGAAACTAAAACATAACTTGCCTGTTGCTGAAGCAACATGAAGTGAGTTTGGACAGTTGGAATAGAGAGCTTGGCTGGGCAATCATAGGTGATTTTACCTGATTTGATTGGATTTTAACATAATTTTTTACATATCGGCCATTTTTATTTTTTGTCGGCCATTTTGAATTTTGTCGGCCATTTTGGATTTTGTCAGTCGTTTTCGATTCTGTTTGGAAAGTGGCTTATAAATAGGAATTAAACCCTCTGGATCCAAATGTCAACTCGTTTTCAAATTTTATAATGCAATCTTTTCCCATGGAATTTCCCAAAGCTCTCGGCAAGCGGCTGACAGTGGGGAATTTTACTGTACCATAATGGAGCCGCCCCGAGGTGATGTCCTGTATATGAGTTTTATACCCAGAGGGCCTAAATTTACCTCCTTTTTAGCCTCAGACGCACGTTTTTTTGTAGTTTTTAATTCAGCCAATTTGCTAGTGTTATTTTAATGGGATTGTTTTTGAACGGCCACAACGGCGACTGGACATATTGTCTTGAGTTGAGTTAGAAGCTTGTTATAAAGGTCAGGCACTAGCATTTATTGGGAAATAATACTAAGGATTTTATTATGAGGTATCTTGGTACAAAAGGATGTGGATAATTATATCAGAACCTTCTCGTGCCCTCCCTATGGAAATAGTGGGGAAAACAAAACTATTTGTAATTTGCATTGTAATTATATGCAAATAATAACCAAACTGTATATTAAACTAGAAGTAAGCGTTTACCATGTAAACACCCAAGAAGGCTCCCCCTCGCACTTTTCAAAGAAGAGTTATACACCAATTAAAATTTTACCAGACCAGGAGCTCCCGCTCCGAATTGGAATTTGATTTAAGCAATTTTGTGTAGGGTTATTAATGTAGTCCTAGGCTAGGTCAAAAATCAAGACGCAAGACAATTAGGTCTAAGAAACTCAGTCTAAGAGGAAGATAAGAACTAGACAGTCTGTCAGAGATTGCAAACCCCCATTGAAATTAATTATCCTAATCAGTATCCCAGTGATGGTCTACCTATTTGGCATGGTTTACCCGATATCAGGCCAATCGAGGTAAATAATGGCTGATTCACGGTCATTTTGAATTCGATAGAGACTAGTTAAAAAATTTCAAGGTGCATCGTCCCCCGAAACCTCACATTTTGTTTTATAGTAATGGACTAGCATCTAACACAGTTTGCAGAATATTGGGCATGTGAAAGTAAATATTGGCCGATAGGTGGCCATTTTGAGTGTGATCGAGACTAAATTTTTCAAGATGCATCCTCTCCTGAAATCTCACATTTTGTTTTATAGTAAAGGTCTAGCCATCTAGCACGGTTTACCAAATACCGGCCATGTGAAAGTGAATAATGGCCTAAAGGCAGCTATTTTGAATTTGATCAAGTCGAAATTTTTCAAGATGCATCCTCTCCTGAAATCTCACATTTTGTTTTATAGTAATGGTCTAGCAATCTAGTACGGTTTACCAAATAACGGCCACGTGAAAGTGAATAATGGCCGATAGGCGGCCATTTTAAATTTGAACGAGTCAATTTTTTTCAAAATGCATCCTTTCCTGAAATCTCACATTTTGTTTTATAGTTGGCCTAATGGTCTAGCTATCTATCACGGTTTACCAAATATTAGCAATGTGAAAGTAAATAGTGGCCGATAGGCGGCCATTTTTAATAATATTTTGGTAATATTTTGTTAATGAATGTGTAATAAATTGTCGTTTTTGTAAGTATAAAACAACATTCTGGCAAAGGTGACATTTTGTGATAATTTGTAAGGGGGTGGTGGGGGGGGGGGGGGTCACTATCTATAGGTAGGATGTCGGCATGGTGACCACAAGGTTATGGGTTCGAATCCAGTAGTGCTACATGTAACTGGTTTATCAAAGTCGTGATGGTGAGTAGCCTACAACTGTCTATACTTGGGTGCACCTAACAAATTATTTGGGAGTCTATATTGAAAAGAGTAGGGGCTTTCCTCACGGGTCCGGGTTCTGTTTCTCAGCAATATCTCCATAACTATGCAGACTCTAAGGAGACGCAAAACACCAATTCAGCAACAACAAGTTCATGCTGGGGCTAATATCAGTTATTTTTACATCAAAACGCATAAGATAATAACAAAAGGAGACGCAAAAAAACAATTCAGCAACAACAAGTTCATGCTAGGGCTAATATCAGTTATTTTTTACATCAAAACGCATGAGATAATAACATTTTTATACTTTGTGGATAAACAAAATAGACATGCAGTTCCAACACGCAGCTTGGGATACGAGATTATAGACTGCTATCATGTAGACTCTATTGAGCTCCCCCCCCCCTCCTGAGCTCCCCCCCCCCCCCCAAAAAAAAAGAAGAAAAAAAACTACCTCGTTTTGTTTATGAAATGTAGTTAATATCGCTGAGTCTAGTCATGCTAGCCCGGTGTTTGGACTACCCCCTAAGCAGGGCTAATTTTCCGTCGCTAACCTGCTCAGGCTAACACCGTGTTAAGCCTAACCCTGCTTCATGAATATGGGTTAACGTTAGCCTCGAGGTTATCCCAGAGGCTTAGTTAGCCCAGTCTTAGCCTCGTTTCATGAATACGGCCATATTGTGCCAAATGTGATGCTTTAGTCCGCAAGTCAGGATTTTTTGGCTAAGTGACTCCACTAGCAGTGGGTCCCATATAGGTGACTTGAAGTTCCGGGAACGTGGGAACTTCCGAACATGGGGACTTGTCCCGATATAGATTACTTGAAGTAGAAATATTCAAATATTTGGTTAATACCATCTATAAAAGGGATAACAATTTCGTTGTTGTGGGGTCGAGCGGGATACGAGGATAACCCCCCAGTGGGCGGTTTTCGATTTGCTGGTTGCAAAATTTGGAAATTATACAAACGTGTGTTGGAGATGAAACTATAGGTAAGCTGTGTCAGTTTTTACCTTATCCTCCACCATGCGGCGTACTGTAACTTCGGCGATCCCCCTTCTCTCCAGGCTCTCATTCATGACCCACCTGAAAAAAATGATACGCATTAGGGATAGATAGGCTACGCTAGGCCTTAATTAATTATTTTACACTATCGTCATCCTATACTTTTTCACATAGAGATAACATATTATTTGAGGCCTAGGGTCTATATGCCGGAAGCACCCTAAACAGTGCTAAAGTAGCCTACTCTATATTTTGAAACAATGAAATATAGGTATTTAACGATAATAAATCCACCAGTAATATTTTCATAACTGTGAAATGTCAAGGTCACATAAATTTAGCCAAGGTCAAGGTATGCAGCGATTTTGAATAGGAAAACTTCTCTATCTTCTGAAGCAGTAGTCATGATTTTAAAAACAAAATATAGGCCTATGTATTTAAAAATGCTGAATTCGCTAGTAATATTTGCATAACTGATAGCCTAAATGTCAAGGTCTCCATTAACTTAGCTAAAGTCAAGGTCGGCGGCCATTTTGAATGTTAAAACATCTCTATCTTTTCAAGCAATAGTCATGATTTAAAATACAAACAAGAGCACACTCGATAATAGCCCGCCGCCGAATTATGATAAAGAAAGTAAAGACGAATGTCATCACGTAAAATGTCATCAAGGTCAAATTATTGACGTAAAATGTGAAAAATCGCAATAAATCGGCCATTTTTTTATTTTTTTCCGGCCATTATTGAACTTGTCCGAGAACTGGTCATTAGTAACATGCATAACAAATTTGAAAAGGATATGTGAAAAACTTTTCAAGTTATCGCGCCCACAAGGTCAAATTATTGACGTAAAATGTGAAAAATCGCAATAAATCGGCCATTTTGAATTTTTTTTCAGCCATTATTGAACTTGTCCGAGAAGTGGTCATTAGTAACATGCAAAACAAATTTGGGAAGGAAACATGAAAAACTTTTCACGTTATCGCGCCCACAAGTAAATGTTAACGCCGACGCCGCCGAACTTCAATTGCAATAGCCCACCTTTTTTAATTAAAATTAAAAGGCGGGCTAAAAATGAGTATTTAACAATGCTGAATCCGCTAGTAATATTTTCATTACCGAAAAATGTCAAGGTCACATTAATTTTGCCAAGGTCAAGGTCGGCGGTCATTTTGAATATTAAAACTTCTCTATGCTTCGAAGCAATAAAGCAATTGTCATGATTTTAAAAGCAAAATATGGGTGATGAACGATACTTAGGCCTATAGGCCCTAATCCACTGTAATATTTTCATAACTGAGAAATTTCAGTGTCACATTAATTTAGCCAAGGTCAAGATCAGCGGCCATTTTGAATATTAAAACTTCTGTATCTTCTGAAGCAAAAGTCATGTTTTAAAAAGCTGAATACGAGTATTTAACAATGCTGGATCTGCTAATAATATTTTCGTAGCTGATAAATGTCAAGGCCACATTAATTTAGTCAAAGTCAAGGTCGGCTGCCATTTTGAATATCAAAACTTCTCTATTTTTTAAAGCAATAGTCATAATTTAAAATGCAAAATATAAGTATTTAACATTGCTGAATCAGCTAGTAATATTTTCAAAACCTAGACATGTCAACGTCACATTAATTTTGCCGAGCTCAAGGTCGGCGGTCATTTTAAATATTACAACTTCTATATTCTTCAAAGCATTGTTAACTTATGTTCTACAAAATATCGCAATAAACAAACTGATGTTTTCTGGAAAAAACACAAATGACCCTGTGTGATTACGTAACGAAAACTTAAACTTTTGAATATATTTTTTTATCTGTTGCTTTTAATTATGTGAAAGCACTGAAGTGAGCTAAAATATGAATGTTGTGGTTACCTATATCACATTTATTTTGTACTACGTCGCTTGTGAACAGTGTAAATGCCCTTACGTAATCACAATATTCACCGTTACGTAATCACAAAAATGACAAATATTATGCAATTATCATGTAAGTTTCCATATTATTCGTTCTGTGTTGCCATAGTACCCACAAGGAGCTGCATGAGGCGACGTATGAGTGTTGTGCATATAGTTATATCAATATACCTTCTGTAAGTTATTTCGAATCAGAGAGAGTAGTGGACATTACGAAATCACAAAAATCACCGTTATGTGATCACATACATGACAAATAGGTCACAATATGTCAAACAGAGTTGGTGTTAATTCTGATCTAAAATTATTTTTTTGTATAATAAAATGCTTTTATATACAGGGGTCAGATATAACCTTTGTTTTTTTATCACTTTTGAGACGGGTAAAATCCTTTAATCGATTTCATGATTGAAAATTAGGTCATAGTGGCCATCTTGAATTTTCGCTTGTCCAGTTTTTAAATTGGTAAAATTATTCTATTTTGTACAAAATTCTATTTTACTAGAAAATTTGCATTAAAAACACATTAACTTATGTTATTCAGAATGCATAGGCCTACTGTGAGGTTTTTACATTAGATGGAGAAAACAAAATGAATTGAGCTCAATTGGTTATTAAGTTATTAGCATATCAATATTATACAGTAAGCTACTAAACACCACTAGTGATTACGTAACGCACAGAAATGTGATTACGTAACGATGTTATTTATTTATTGGAAACATGTTAGTGAGCAATTTTGTTAAAAATAGTGCTTTTCGTATTCTACAATAGATTAGTTACTATTAGAGGACTAAAAAAGTTCTTAATTTATTTCATATTGCAGCTGTTTTTTCAATCTGAAAAATAACAATTTTTTACGCTTCTATTTCCATGTGATTACGTAACGGGAATCAGAGGTTGTTACTCCTTTATGGGAAATGAAACTGGTTGATGCATGCTGTAGTATTGTTGAGAAATGTCATATCATGTCATACGTGTATATGAGCAAAATACATCTAGTAATGCCTTCATGCAGTGCGAGTTGAAATCGAAAAAAATTGTTCAACTCGTGATTACGTAACGCTGGAATTCACGATTATCGGATTATTATTTAAAAATCTGTGGTGGAATCTGTACACTTTTCTTGTGCACAAACATCGTTGTCCCATGTGGTATAGGGCCTATGATCAGCCGTTTGAATATCCAGCACAATGTTAAATAATTCTAGCATTCATGGGGGTGCACATGGGTCCTGGGAATTATTGATTCTTCCCACTTCACTTTTTACCCATTGTTTGGCCTCACTATTCACTTTTTATATGTTTTCACTTCATTATTCATGAGATATTGTCTTTATTTTAGATAAGATTTAGACTAGACAGGGTCTTGCGCAGCTATCGTTCAAGAGCCTAGAGGTAAAATTTAGAAAAATATGGGGGTTCCCTTGAAATGTCAGGACCCCTCTGCCCCCCCCCCCCCCTGTGCACGCCCCTGCTAGATAGGCCTTTACATTTTATAGCTTAGTTTTTTACACTATTGAGAAACTGCAACCCTCGATCTTCGGTCCCTAAGAACAGGCGCTTCGCCGTTCGTTCGATTCGACTTTTAACCCATGTGCACCCTCATTTATATAGGCCTATCACCCGCTGAGCCTGACCACCTATGGCTAACGCCGGCGCAAAAATGCGGTAGTTCTAAAGGGACAGGCTCAGCGGGTCTAATTTTGAGAGGTTATTTGCAAACTATAAGCAAAACAATAAATGCCGCCCGCAGCCGCTTTAAGCCTTACTATCAGCCATAGTCCTACCTAGTAAAAACTAGAGCAGGAGCTCCCGAACTCCGAGGCCCGGCTTTAGTCTGTTTGAGGGGACACCCGAGAGTGAGTTCCGAAGTTCCCGAAACTTCAAGTTCTGAAGCTCCCAAGTTCACGGAACTTCAAGTTCCCGGAACTTGGAACTTCGGAACTTGAAGATCCGGGAACTTGAAGTTCCGGGAACTTGGGAACTCACTCTCGGGTGTCCCCTGTTTGAGTGTTATAAAAACAAATTTGGCTTGATATTTTGTATTGTAACCTAGTCTACGCCTGTATTATGTCACCCCCATTTGATTGACAGAAATTGACCAACATAGAGATATATTGTCATGTTTGGACCAATAGCACGCACTTAAACGTGATGAAGCCCAACTTATATGTATACACAACATGGTTACATGGGCTGGGATGGGGCTTCGTATGGGTATTACCCTAAGGTCATGTAAAGGTCATTTCAAGGTCACAACAAGGTCAGATCAGCCAAAAAGTGTGAAAATAGTTAGTTTTTGCTCCAATTGTGTTCATTTAGGATGTGTAGTATGATGGTTGAAACCCACTTAGGCCCCAACCAGGAGGTACACTAAACACATCTTAAGAGGTTACAGGGGTAATGTAGGGGTTAAGAGGGTAATACCCCCCCCCCCCCCCTTCCACAAATGCTCCTTATATTACCCCATCTCATATGACAGAAATTGAAAAAATAACAGAGATATTGTCATGTTTGGACCAATAACAAGCACTTCTTTTAAAGGTGATGAAGCCAACCCAAGTAGGCCTACACTTGGGCTGAGGTGGGGCTTCATGGGTATTACCCTAAGTTCATGTCAAGGTTATTTCAAGGTCACAGTTGGGTCAAATCAGCCGAAAAGGGTGAAAATAGTTTGTTTTTGCTCAAATTCTGTTCATTTGAGATGTCTATGATGGTTAAAACTCACTAGGCCCCAACACGGAGGTACACCAACACATTTCAAGAGTTTACAGGGGTAATATAGGGGCTAGAGGGTAATACCCCCCAAGATGATCTGTATATCACCCCCATCTTATATGACAGAAATGGATCAAATAGCACATAGGCCTACATTGTCATGTTCGGACCAATAACTATAGTCTGTTTCACCAGATCTAAATTGTAGTGTGTTTAAAACATCAATTTCATATAATTAATATTTATTTTTAAACCACACAATTTTAGGAACCGAAAGTTAACATTAATAGCTCTAGGTAGATGATTAAATTAACTGAATCACTGATTATTTGGATATAATAAAAATCGGTCAATAATGTTCTTCTAATCTGAAATAGTAACCGGACAAATCACTGTTATTGGGAATAAAATGAGTGTTCAAACATCAAGATTTGCAAATGTTTGCTTTCAAACTAAGCAAATCTGAGTAATTTTCATCCACTTAAAGTTGTGGGCTGCTGTAGCAAAACACAACTTCCAAGTGGATAACAAATTTAATGATTTAAGGGTTAAACATGATATTGATATTTAAATAATGGGTAAAAAAATCAAAATGGCTGATTAATTATTGCGATGTTTTACATTTTACGTCTCTGATTTCACCTTCGGATGTGATAAATTCACAAGTGTTTCATGTATTCATGCTCAAATTTATACTGCATATTGCTAACAACCTGTTCTCAAACAAGTTCAATATTGCCGGCGGGCTATTGTTAGGTGTGCTCTTGTAGGTAAAATTATTTTCAAATGATATTCCATTTAAACGATGATTAGAGCTCGAGGCTGTGCCAACAGGCCTTGTTGATCATTTCAGAGATATTGATCGAGTCAAATAATGCAGAGGATGCATTCTTCAGTTTTCCCTCATAGCGAAAACACATCTCTAGTTAAAAAAAGGATTATTATGAACCATTTTATTAGCTCCCGCCGTCACCGTAGGTGAGACGGAGGGAGCTATTGATTCTACCTCCGGTTTTTTTCGGCCTCTTCTTTTGACTATAACTTTGTGAGAAAATAAGCTAGGATAACAATTTTTGGTATGTGGGTTACTTCCAGGTGGATAATGGACAGGTTAAAATATTTTAAATCTGAATTCAATACGAAAGGTCGCAGAGGAGAAAATGATGATGTTACGGCGTTGGGCCGTCCGTAAACAATTCGTTTCCGGAGCATATCTCTGAAAGTACTTGTCCGATTGTCTTCAAATTTTACACACAACACCCCTAGGGGGTCCAGTTGTGCCTTTTGGGGTATTTGAACTTTAACCTACTTCTGGTTCAGAACTATGACCTATTTAAACGTTTTGACGCGCACTTCGTTTCCGGAGCAGATCTCGAAAAGTACTGGGCCGATGACAGTCATATTGCACATACATCTTCTCTAAGGTCCCTAGTTGTGCCTTTTCAGGTTTTTGGACCTTGACCTTGAAGTTGACCCAGCACCTTGACCTAATTTATAACATCGGTAAATCCGACTGAAAGATTTTGCGGAATATCATGAAAACCGCTCAAGATAGCTACATCATTATTATAAAACAAATTGTGAGGTTTCAGGAGAGGATGCATCTTGAAAAATTTCAGGTCGATAAAATTAAAAATGGCCGCCTATCGGCCATTATTTACCTCGACAGGCCTGATATTGGGGAATATCATGAAAACCGCTCAAGATAGCTACACCATTAATATCAAATAAATTGTAAGGTTTTAGGAGAGGATGCATCTTGAAAAATTTCAAGTTGATAAAATTCAAAATGGCCGCCTATCGGCCATTATTCACCTCGACAGGCCTGATATTGTGGAATACAGTAGGGATTACATCTAGCTTACCATGTCCGCGTGACGGACACGGTCGTTAGTGGATGTTTTTCCGTGCACGCACACGCACACGAAAGTGCGTGAAGGACACTTGCACGCGTATACACAGGCTGGCGCCACAACTCACGGAGACGACTTGGCATGGGAATCATCCCCGTGGAAGCCAGTGCAAAGTAGTGATATTTTTTTCCGACAGCATGGGTGAAAATAGGAGTAAAAGTTAGTCTTACCTCATGGCATCCATTCGTCTACGTGGCTGGTCAGACCCTGGTTAAGGTCTTTCAGGAGAGGATGCATTTTGAAAAAAATTGACTTGATCAAATTCAAAATGGCCGCCTTTTCGGCCATTATTCATTTTCACATGGCTGATATTTGGTAAACCGTGCTAGATGGCTAGACCATTACCTGATTACTATAAAACAAAGTGTGAGTTTTCTGGGGAGGATGCACCCTGAAAATTTTTAACTTACGAATTAAAAATGTCCGACAATCAGCATTATTTACCTCGATAGGCCTGATATGAGGTAAACCATGCTAGATAGCTAGACCATTACTATAAAACAAAATGTGACGTTTCGAGAAAGGATGCCTTTTAAAAACTTTCGACTCAATCGAATTCAAAATGGTCGCCTATCGGCCACTATTTACTTTCACATTGCTGATATTTGGTAAACCGTGTTAGATAGCTGGACCATTAGGGAGGACGGGGCATGTTCGAACACCGGGGCACGATCGCCCCCTGCTGGTAACTCAGAATTGAGGACAAATAATTAGGTTATGAAGTTTGACATGGGGTGGGGTTGTATTTTACTGGAGTACCATCCGAAAGCAATTTGAAGGTCATGTCAAGGTCATTTCAAGGTCAAACTGGCAAAAACTGTTACCATGATTTTCATATGTGTCCTCACTTAAAGGAGCCTGAGCTTCAGTCTGGTGGCATGTAGGTATATGGCGTTGATGCCATAACCTTTAACAAGTCTCTCCAGTCTAATGTTCCAGGTAGCTGGAAGTTGTTAGAATTGAGACCAAATAAATTGAGAGAACATGATGGCCATTTATACTGATTATAACTGGTCGGTTAGAACGTTGAATTGTATATAATGTTAGAGTGACCCTAATATCCTAATAGAAGTGGTGAGCAGGTTTTTATCACACGTCCGTAGGGGAAGGGAGGGGGGGGGGGGGTTAGTCGCACCGGGATCTATCAGACGGCACTTAATTTTTATGGGTGCAATAACTGAAAAACTAGTGGTCATTTTTTCTGAAATTTTAAATCACATTCTCATCAACATGGGGAGGTGCAAGTGATTTTTTAAACATGCTACCATAATGCCAAAATATCTCCCAGAGTTCAACTTCATAATTTGTTGTGGGCGCAAAAACTCAAAACCTTAATCAGAAATTATCCAAATCTTACAATCACATTCCCCACAATATGGAGATGTACAGGCAATTTGTTCAAGATTTCACTGACATGTAAAATGGCCGCCACAAATCAACTTCATAATTTATTGTGACCACAAAACTCAAACTTTGTGAGAAAGTAGTCAAATTTTACAATCAAATTCTCCACGATATGGAGATGTGCAGGTGATTTTTTAAACATACCGGATACTAAAATTAATTTCAAGGCTACATCAATTTGTCAGATAGCTCTGCAAAATATCGATGTCATGACTGCCTAATTTTCTCGCTAAATTGAAACGACATAATCAGGCTAAAATGATTGTGTCGCTTTAAGACCCCAGCTGTCACCATGATATAATAAAACCGATTATTACATCGTTCGGTATTCATTTCATAATTCAATACTAGACCGCCATAGCCATAACAAAATACCAGACCGTTATAACGGAATAGTAGACCGTTATAACGAAATACTATACCGTTATAACGGAATAGTAGACTGTTATAACGAATTAGTTCGCCGTTATAACGGATTTGTAGGCCGTTATAACGTGATACTAGAATGCCATATAACGAAATACTAGACCGTTATAACGGGATAGTAGACCGTTGTAACAAAATACTAAAAAGGTATAACGGAATAGTAGACCGTTATAACGGAAGACTAGACCGTTGTAACGGAATAACAGACTGGTATAATGAAATACTAGACCGTTATAACGGAATAGTAGACCGTTATACCGGAATAGTAGACCATTATAACGTGATAACAGACCGTCATAACAATATACTAGACCGTTATAACGGGATAGTAGACAGACTGTCTAGTAGACAGACTAATCCGTTATAATTGTCTGACAGTTATAACGGGTTAGTAAACTGTTATAACGAAATAGTAGACCGTTATAACGAGATACCAGACCGTTATAACGGAAGAGTATACCGTTATAACGGAATAGTAGACCGTTATACAGTATTGGTAGACCGTTTTAACGGATTAGTAGACCGTTATAACGGATTAGTAAACAGTTATAACAGATTAGTAGACTGTTATAACGTGATACTAGACCGTCATAACGAAATACTAGACCGTTATAACGGGATAGGAGACCGTTATGACGAAATACTAAAACGTTATAACGGGATAGTAGACCGTTATAACAAAAGACTAGACCGTTATAACGGAATAGTAGACAGTTATAATGAAATACTAGACCGTTATAACGGAATAGTAGACAGTTATACAGATTAGAAGACCGTTATGAAGAAATACTCAACCGCTATAACGGGATAGTAGACCGTTTTAACATATTATTAAGCCGTTATAACGGATGTGTAGGCCGTTATAGCGTGATACTAGACCGTCATAGCAAAATACTAGACCGTTATAACGGGATAATAGACAGTTATAACGGATAAGTAGACCGTTATAACGAAATAGTAGACCGTTATAACGAGATACTATACCTTTATAACGATATAATATACCGTTATAACGGAATACTTGATCGCTATAACGGAATAGTAGACCGGTATAACGGATGATTAGACCGTTATAACGGAATAGTAGACCATTACAACGGATTAGTGGACCGTCATAGCGAAATACTAGACCGTTATAACGGGATGGTATACCATTATAACGAAATACTAAACCGTTATAACGTATTAGTAGACCGTTATAACAAAATACTAGACCGTTATAACGGAATAGTAGGCGGTTATAATTAAATACTAGACAGTTATAACGGATAAGTAGACCGTTATAACGAAATAGTAGACCGTTATAACGAGATACTATACCTTTATAACGATATAATATACCGTTATAACGGAATACTTGATCGCTATAACGGAATAGTAGACCGGTATAATGGGTGATTAGACCGTTATAACGGAATAGTAGACCATTACAACGGATTAGTGGACCGTCATAGCGAAATACTAGACCGTTATAACGGGATAGTAGACCATTATAACGAAATACTAAACCGTTATAACGTATTAGTAGACCGTTATAACAAAATACTAGACCGTTATAACGGAATAGTAGGCAGTTATAATTAAATACTAGACCGTTATAGCGGATTAGTGTACCGTTATAACGGAATAGTAGACCGTTATGACGTGATAACAGACCGTCATAAGGAAAACCTAGGCCGTTATAACGGGACAGTATACCGTTATAACGGATTAGCAGACCTTTATAAAGAAATACTAGACCGTTATACCGGAATTTTAGACCGTTTTATCAGATTATTAAGCCGTTATAACGGATGTGTAGGCCGTTATAGCGTGATACTAGACAGTCATAGCGAAATACTAGACCGTTATAACGGGATAGTAAACAGTTATAACAGATAAGTAGACCGTTATAACGAAATATTAGACCGTTATAACGAGATACTATACCGTTATAACGGAGTACTCGATCGTTATAACAGAATAGTAGACCGTTATAACGGATTCTTAGCCCGTTATAACGGGATAGTAGACTGTTATAGCGGATTAGTAGACCGTCATCACGAAATACTGAACCGTTATAACGGAATAGTATACCGTTATTACGAAATACTAGACCGTTATAACGGAATAGTAGGCAGTTATAATGAAATACTAGACCGTTATAACGGAATAATATACCGTTATAGCGGATTAGTATACCGTTATAACCTGATACTAGACCGTCATAACGAAATACGAGACCGTTATAACGGGATGGTGGACCGTTATGACGGACTAGTAGACGGTTATAACGAAATACTCTACCGCTATAACGAAGTACTAGTCCGTTATAACGGAATATTATACCGCTAAAACGGATTAGTAGACCGTTATAACGGATTAGTATATGTTATAAGGGATTGATAAAAAATCTTATTGTAATAAAAACGCTTTGTTTTGGCTGATATAGTTTTTGCTCTTTGAATTATCCACGCCTGTATTGATATCTGGGCGGATGTAGAGCTCTCATCTTTGAGAATTGAAAAAAAATAAAAATGGCTGCCAAGAAATCGCCGAAATTATTATGCTTTTGCCAATTCTTCTTATTAAAAATCCCTCTCTCAGAGTATTACACGCCGTGATAATTACATAATTGCACCTTCCATTCATTAAGCATATGAGACAATGAACAGTAATAATCTACTTGTTCACTTGAATCCTACACAAGGGGAGGCACATTCAATTACAAGGGAGGGGCGGAGTATTTTTATCTTGTATTATATGAACCAATCGATGTGGAGCCTACATGGCGGTTACAGTTGACATCGGCTTCATAAAATTGTGCTTTTTAGGTCAAGTTAAGATCATTTCAAAGGTGTGTATTTTAATATAATATATTGGGACATATAATCACTGTGTGTTAAAACTATCACCAAATTATCAATATCATACATATTCTGCAAATAAAAACTCAATTTCAAGAGGTCAACGGAGTTGTAAGTAAGTGAGAGTATATATTTTTAGGATTTTTGCCAGTTTGACCTTCAAGTGACCTTGATATGACATGTACGTTACTTTCAGACGGTACCCCAGTAAAACACAGTTCCAAACCATATGATCCTTCATAACCCAATTATGTATTGATATTTTGCCATGGGAGCCCAAGCTGATGTTTCACAATGCTGCAAGATGCAATTTTTGCTCGTACAATTAATCATTGGGAAATGAGTGTAATAAGGGGAATGAGGGTGTGATACCCCTCCTAAGGCTGACACTGCCCTCAATTTCTTGAAATTTTTTGTGGAAAATATGTCTGACCAATAATATCTCAAAATCAGTCTTTGTAATAGTTAATTGCATCACTAACCGCGTTGAAATTTATATAAAGGGGATATTTTCACATTCTTTTGAGATTTTGACCTTGAAATGAACTTGATGTAACTTTGCTATGACCTTGGTGTTATTTTTATCAATAATAGTAGTCTCTCTGTGCATTTGACATATTTCTGGAATACAAAAATAGTTTATAAATATGGTACCCGGTAATACACAATTTTCACCACTTTTGGCATTGCGAATGCTTATATGACCTTTCGATGTAGATGACCGCTAGAGGTCGTCAGGGGTCAAATCTAGCTCACCCCCACAATTTAAAATAAAGATCAGGATATGTGCTAATAATGGTAGAAGTTTCATACTTTAATCATAAAATGCACACTTGTTTTATTATGGGAGCCAAACGAGCACACTATGACCCAAGTATTTTGCCGAACTTTCTGATTTTTCTTTTTACATATTTTTGACAGTATGACCTTGAAATGACCTTGACCTTGTTTTTCGTCGTTATCCAAGTAAAACATAATCTCAACCCATGTTAGACTTCATAGCCCAATTATGCATCAATAGTTTTCCACGGGAGCCCAAACTGATGTTTAACAGCTGCTGCACACTGTAATTTTGCTCGTCCAATTAAACATTTAGGAAAGGGTGTGGTAAGGGGAATACTTAGGGTGTATTCCCCCCCCCCAAGTTAGATACTGCCCTCAATCTCCCAAAATGCGCGTGGAAAAGATATCTGACCAAGACTGTGTCAAAAGTAATCCTTTGTAATAGATGACTGCACCACTAGTATTGTTTAAATTGATTAAAAGTGGATATTTTCACTATTTGTGGCCATTTTGACCTTCAAATGACCCTTAAGTAACCTTGACATGACCTTGATGGTATTTGTATGATTACCAAGAGTCTCTTAGAGTATTTCGCACACTTATGGAATACAAAAACATTTCATAGATATTGTAATACACAATTTTCACCACTTTTTAGCTTCGCAATTAGTTATTTGGACCTTTCAAGGTCAATGACCTCTAGAGGTCACCAGGGGTCAAATCTAACTTACCTCCACATCTTAAAATAAACTACAGGATATGTACTAATAATGGTGGAAGTTTCATGCTTTAATCATAAAATGCACAATGGTTCCATTATGGGAGCTTAACCACTACACTATATAGGGGCCTATTGATAAAAAGCGGGCCTGAGGTATTATAAAATTTATTAAAAGATTAAATTTTTATTTTTTTATTGATTTTCCATTATCGTGACTCGGCTAATGAATTTCAAGCTTGGTTAGCAGCAATTGATGTAAAAAGTAGTGATAGGTAGATATATAGAGATGTGCCTGATCATTCATGTTATACAACCAGTGACTCCTGCATCAACTTTTGAACTTGGTTTGGTCACCTGTTTGACTTGTAGGTTCGAATCCTGCCTAGTGAAGTGGAGCTCTGATTGATATTCGTGAATGATATTTCTAACTACGAAGACTCGATGCAATTATATTTATTAAAATAAACGCTCCAGATGACATATTCCAATAAACGCCCATCCAGGGTTCAATTTGTTTTGAAAATTTGTGTAGCGATTTTCAACCAAGTTCCATATTACTCTGATTTTTCTTATGAGGTTGTCATTCAAGAAATTTGCCTAGTCAATTCTTACTGAAATTAATGAAATAGCTCTAGGTAGATGATTAAATTAACTGAATCACTGATTATTTGGATATAATAAAAATCGGTCAATAATGTTCTTCTAATCTGAAATAGTAACCGGACAAATCACTGTTATTGGGAATAAAATGAGTGTTCAAACATCAAGATTTGCAAATGTTTGCTTTCAAACTAAGCAAATCTGAGTAATTTTCATCCACTTAAAGTTGTGGGCTGCTGTAGCAAAACACAACTTCCAAGTGGATAACAAATTTAATGATTTAAGGGTTAAACATGATATTGATATTTAAATAATGGGTAAAAAAATCAAAATGGCTGATTAATTATTGCGATGTTTTACATTTTACGTCTCTGATTTCACCTTCGGATGTGATAAATTCACAAGTGTTTCATGTATTCATGCTCAAATTTATACTGCATATTGCTAACAACCTGTTCTCAAACAAGTTCAATATTGCCGGCGGGCTATTGTTAGGTGTGCTCTTGTATGTAAAATTATTTTCAAATGATATTCCATTTAAACGATGATTAGAGCTCGAGGCTGTGCCAACAGGCCTTGTTGATCATTTCAGAGATATTGATCGAGTCAAATAATGCAGAGGATGCATTCTTCAGTTTTCCCTCATAGCGAAAACACATCTCTAGTTAAAAAAAGGATTATTATGAACCATTTTATTAGCTCCCGCCGTCACCGTAGGTGAGACGGAGGGAGCTATTGATTCTACCTCCGGTTTTTTTCGGCCTCTTCTTTTGACTATAACTTTGTGAGAAAATAAGCTAGGATAACAATTTTTGGTATGTGGGTTACTTCCAGGTGGATAATGGACAGGTTAAAATATTTTAAATCTGAATTCAATACGAAAGGTCGCAGAGGAGAAAATGATGATGTTACGGCGTTGGGCCGTCCGTAAACAATTCGTTTCCGGAGCATATCTCTGAAAGTACTTGTCCGATTGTCTTCAAATTTTACACACAACACCCCTAGGGGGTCCAGTTGTGCCTTTTGGGGTATTTGAACTTTAACCTACTTCTGGTTCAGAACTATGACCTATTTAAACGTTTTGACGCGCACTTCGTTTCCGGAGCAGATCTCGAAAAGTACTGGGCCGATGACAGTCATATTGCACATACATCTTCTCTAAGGTCCCTAGTTGTGCCTTTTCAGGTTTTTGGACCTTGACCTTGAAGTTGACCCAGCACCTTGACCTAATTTATAACATCGGTAAATCCGACTGAAAGATTTTGCGGAATATCATGAAAACCGCTCAAGATAGCTACATCATTATTATAAAACAAATTGTGAGGTTTCAGGAGAGGATGCATCTTGAAAAATTTCAGGTCGATAAAATTAAAAATGGCCGCCTATCGGCCATTATTTACCTCGACAGGCCTGATATTGGGGAATATCATGAAAACCGCTCAAGATAGCTACACCATTAATATCAAATAAATCGTAAGGTTTTAGGAGAGGATGCATCTTGAAAAATTTCAAGTTGATAAAATTCAAAATGGCCGCCTATCGGCCATTATTCACCTCGACAGGCCTGATATTGTGGAATACAGTAGGGATTACATCTAGCTTACCATGTCCGCGTGACGGACACGGTCGTTAGTGGATGTTTTTCCGTGCACGCACACGAAAGTGCGTGAAGGACACTTGCACGCGTATACACAGGCTGGCGCCACAACTCACAGAGACGACTCGGCATGGGAATCATCCCCGTGGAAGCCAGTGCAAAGTAGTGATATTTTTTTCCGACAGCATGGGTGAAAATAGGAGTAAAAGGTAGTCTTACCTCATGGCATCCATTCGTCTACGTGGCTGGTCAGACCCTGGTTAAGGTCTTTCAGGAGAGGATGCATTTTGAAAAAAATTGACTTGATCAAATTCAAAATGGCCGCCTTTTCGGCCATTATTCATTTTCACATGGCTGATATTTGGTAAACCGTGCTAGATGGCTAGACCATTACCTGATTACTATAAAACAAAGTGTGAGTTTTCTGGGGAGGATGCACCCTGAAAATTTTTAACTTACGAATTAAAAATGTCCGACAATCAGCATTATTTACCTCGATAGGCCTGATATGAGGTAAACCATGCTAGATAGCTAGACCATTACTATAAAACAAAATGTGACGTTTCGAGAAAGGATGCCTTTTAAAAACTTTCGACTCAATCGAATTCAAAATGGTCGCCTATCGGCCACTATTTACTTTCACATTGCTGATATTTGGTAAACCGTGTTAGATAGCTGGACCATTAGGGGAGGACGGGGCATGTTCGAACACCGGGGCACGATCGCCCCCTGCTGGTAACTCAGAATTGAGGGCCACCTGGTGAATTAAAAATATAATTCATGATGTACCTCTCCCCTAAGTCACTCTTCCTCCCAGAATTCATCAGCTACAGTTTTTTTGTTTTGCTCCCGATTCAATTACGTGATTTTCGTCTTGTTATTTAGGTTAATTTTCCTAAATACTGTGTGAACTACAGTTTTAGTAGTTAAGTAACTATTTGTTGTTCTAGAAATAGAACACAGAGGTATACAACATACAGGGAAAGTATTTTTGAACCATCACAAGGGGTACGGGCAATACTTGGGGTTGAAGCTGAAATGGCATTACGGGGCACGTTCAAACGCGTTCGGATATGCACCGGAAAGGGTTTGAACATGCCCCGAACTAGCCTCTCAACCAATGGTCATAATTGAAACATAGTTTATCTTATTCACACATATCCACACTCACCCATACATGCTGGCACTCACTCAGCCACACATTACCACACTTTTTCATACAACACTTGCTGTTTTGTCTGGTAACCCGGCAGTTGGTGGATAACTGTGATAAATGACGCCAGTGGTGCGCCGGTGGCCTGATGGACAAACTGCCACTGCCCACTGCTGACAACGTTATGGGAGACTGACAATGTGCTTCTACCTTGTGAAGGGCAACATCACACTGTTGCTATTCATGCAAAATGCAATAATAAAATACAAAGGATTGCCAATTATTGTCATTGTTGTATTGCACTTTAATAACCGGGGCATGTTCGAACGGTACTGGTCGGACATGCCCCAGAGGCGGGGCATGTCCGACCAGTCTGGTTGTAATCACATTTTGCGCTATATTTTTTAAAATATACAAGACAACTACATGTAACTATAAATTTTAGGGGGGCATCATACATGTGGAAGCACTATATGTATGCAATAATGAGTGATTTAAGTAAATAGCTAGTGAACAGGTATGCATTATGTCTTAAGGGTTCGAACATGCCCCGTCCTCCCCTACTATTAAATGCCTCCTATCGGCCATTATTCACTTTCACATGCGCGATATTTGGTAAACCGTGCTAGATGGCTAGACCATTACTATAGAATGAAATGTGAGATTTCAGCTAAGGATGCATCTTGGAAAATTTCGACTTGATCAAATTCAAAGTGGCCGCCTTTAGGCCATGATTCACTTTCACAAGGCCGATATTTGGTAAACCGTGCTAGATAGCTAGATGATTACTATAGAATGAAATGTGAGATTTCAGCTGAGGATGCATCTTGAAAAATTCTGATTCGATCAAATTCAAAATGGCCTCCTATCGGTCATTATTTACTTTCACATGCCCAATATTTTGCAAACTGTGTTAGATGTTAGTCCATTACTATAAAACAAAATTTGATAGGTAGACCATTACTGGGATACTGATTAGGATCATTAATTTCAATGGAGGTTTGCAATCTCTGACAGACTGTCTAGTTCTTATCTTACTCTTATACTGGGCTTCTTAGACCTAGTTGTCTTGCGTCTTGATTTTTGACCTAGCCTAGGACTACATTAATAACCCTACACAAAATTGCTTAAATCAAATTCTAATTCGGAGCGGGAGCTCCTGGACTTATGTAGTCTTGTTTCTCCCTCTTCTCAAAATATACAACACATAGATACCTCGCAATAAAAATCTGTAAGAAAAAAAAATGTAGCCCGCCTTTTAATTTTTAAGTAGGGAAGGTGGGCTATTGCAATTGAAGTTCAGCGTCAGCATTAACATTTAGATCTACTTGTGGGCACAATAACTTAAAGGGACTGGCCCAGGCTAAAATCATCAAAAAATCGGTGATTTTATTTCGGGTTCTTAATATGACCATATGATGTAAACATGTACATAGACTAGAACTGCAAATTTTTATAATTTTTGTGCTGCGCACTTACCAGTTAGACTAGATATAGAGACGAAATTCCCGCATTTCTTATTTTTGACATGGTTGTCAATAATTACAAATCAGGAATTTCGTCTCTATATCTAGCCTAACTGGTGAATGCGCAGCAGAAAAATTATAAAAAATTTGCAGTTCTAGTCTATGTACATGCTTACATCATATGGTCATATTAAGAACCCGAAATAAAATCACCGATTTTTGGATGATTTTAGCCTGGGCCAGTCCCTTTAAATAAAAGTTTTTCATGTATCCTGTTAAAATTTGTTATACATGTTACTATGACCAGTTCTCCCGGACAAGTTCAATAATTATTCAGAGAAAATTCAAAATGGCCGATTTACTGCCATTTTCCACATTTTATATAAATAATTTGATTTTGTGGGCATGATAATTTCAAAAGTTTTTTATATATCCTCCTCAAATTTGTTATGCATGCTACTATTAAATGACCAGTTCTAGCACAAGTTTATTATTGGCTGAAAAGAATGAAATGTGCGAATAATTTTTATTTTTAACATTTTCATGATTTTACAACAATAATTAGACCTTGTGGGAGCGATAATTTGAAGTTTGCTACACAGGCGGCAGGCTATTGTCAAGTGTGCTCTTGTTTAATTCTAATTGGTAAATTAAAATGACACATTTTCATTGTTATAGGCCTATAGGCATATATCTGTATATTGCTGTCAGCTGGCATGGAGTGTTAAATTATTCTCTAATTTCTCAGTCCATTATCAATAAATTCCCATGATATTATGAGAATCAACAGGAATATATATGGGTTTATAAAGGGGCCTCATAATTAGACATTTAGGAGGCCTACAACATGTCAACTAGTCTAACTTTTGTAATAGACTATACAATATTTTTTATGATGTGCCAAATGACCATGGAAAATACTGTTTGCAAAATGTAATGAAAATTGCTTGAGAGTTGATGCTTGAGTAATAAGCGAAAAGCTAACGTTCATTTTGGACAATTCTCCACTGTTGGACAGATTATAGGCCTATTTGCCAATAGATCCTTAATGTCAATCACTGTGCGGCAATTGGGGCCTTATTTTGACATTTAAAACAGCCATATAAACTTCTTCAATTTTCATTCAATAGCCAGGGGCGTATCCAGGAATTTAAAAAAAGAGGGGTATGGGGGTTGCGGCTTGCCCCCTATATTTTGTTGGCATATTTGGGCCAATTTATGGGACTTTTTTGGTGCAACAATCGGTAGGCGTGCGCCCCCCCCCCCCTCTGGATCCGCACCTGTCCGCGAAAAGACTGTACAAGTAAGCTTTTATTCATATTGGATGAGCTTTAGCCTATATACCGGTACTCAGTCACATTAAAATGCTTAAAGCAACACAATCAGGCTAAAATCATAAAAAAAATAAGTATTTTTATTTTGGCTTTTTAATATGCATGACCATATGATGTGAACATGTCATGTCCATAGACTAGAATTGCCAAAGTTTTAAAAAAAAATTGTGTTGTGCATTTACCAGTGTAGCA
The DNA here is from genome assembly GCA_964017125.1 of Flabesymbios commensalis. Classification (NCBI taxonomy): domain Eukaryota; kingdom Metazoa; phylum Annelida; class Polychaeta; order Terebellida; family Flabelligeridae; genus Flabesymbios; species Flabesymbios commensalis. The sequence continues at coordinate 8,368,695 of OZ024917.1, forward strand.
AGATATAAAGATGAAATTCACGTATTTCTAATTATTTTGGACATGCATGCGCAACATGCTCAAAAATTTAAAAACTTACGCATTTAGTCTATGCTATGGACATGTTCACATTGATATATGGCCATATTAAAACGCGAAAATAAAAATACTGATTTTTTGATGATTTTAGCCTGATTGTCTCCCTTTAACCATTTTAACCAGGATCTCACAATTTTCCCCGTCAATTATAAACCAATTTCTTTTAAATTTTGCAAAGGCCATTTTCTATGCCATGTTCTGTTCAAATGCTAACACTAACAGCGGTGAAAATTTGGCAAAAATCTATTTAATATTTTAAAAATTGGACCATTTGACATGTAATAAAATTCTATAATTAGTTTAGTGGGTTTACAGGGCGACGTTATTATTTCAATTTATTATATCTCAAATGGTCTAAATTTTGAAATGGGCTATAGATTTTTAGGCTGTTGGGATATTCTTTTAAAAAACAGATTTGCAAAATTTCATGAAAATCTGTTGAGAATAGACTACAAGTTATCAGCGAAAATAATACGATCCTGGTCATTCAGTTTTAATGTGACTTTGGGTATAGCTAGTCACCTTCACGTTAATTTGTAGGACATGTTTTTTTGCCGATTAGGCCTAGGGCTATATTGGCTACTCAATTTTTATGGGTAGTTCTTACCCTGCAAACACTGTAGGCCTACGTAACCCTAACGTTCCGTAAGGTCCCGGTTTCGTCAGTCATGGATGAAGTAACGAGGACGTGCTAAGGACGTAATTTAGCTACATCCCAGAACGTCCCAATAACGTCATTTGTTACATTTATGTTGTACGTTGTAAAGACGTAAATTGGAGTTCACAGAGTTATGTCCTAAGAACAAATGCTGTACATTGTTGGGAAGTTATTAGGATATTACAACGTAAAATTGTTTGTCTCTGTCGCATAGTTAATTTTTTATTCACATGAATGATTCCTCTGCACATCAAATTTTAACCGCACCGCCCCCCCCCCCATTACGGATGAAATTTTCAATGTTGTTTCCAATTGACTAGATAAAAATGGGTACAAAATTTCGTGACAATCGCTTGAGAATTGACTGAATAATCTAGTCTAGCTATCGAAAAGCTTTCATTTTGGACCATCTCCAGGGTTGGTTTAAATAGATGAATAACCATGAATAAACATGAATAACACGACTGAACTGTTAATAGCATTTATAATTGTTTTTAAAGACAAGAATAACATTTTTATTGATGAGTGCGATCGTTATGCTGCTTGAATTATAATAATATAGGCTTTATTAATCGGCTAGATGGGTTTTAGTCGATGTTATTTCGGCAACGTTGCGGTAATGGCTACTATTGTTACATGTTTCCATAACGTCTCACCAGGTGTCGCCGTCTACAAAGATAATTATCGATTAGTCACTTTGTAAACTTATGCATGCCTAACGCAGTAGGCAAACGCAGAGATGATAACTGCTGTTGACCTGGCCAGAATCGGACACCGTCAAACAACAATCCATTATGGATTGGAGTATGATTGGATTCAGTCGTTACCGGACTGTCCGGGATGGTCTGCCAAAGGTCAGAAGATCCATTAAGATAGGCCGACTCACAGAGTGAGTCACTGGCAGCCTCGCCACGAAATGTATGTTAACGCAATGTTGGGATTATGTTTATATATGATTAGATGTTAAATCCATGTTGTAATTATTATTAGATATGATGATGGGGTCGCATATAAAAGGTCGAGCGATGGCGACCAAAGAGTGGTGCGCGCCTAACTGGTGAAGTAAGCTAGAAGGCTACGTATTGTGTTTCCCTGTCATGTTAGACAGGGTAAACCGACGATGGGACTGTATGTGATCTTATGTGTTCTACACAGGGAAATGAATGAAATAAATACGACTTTTGACCCAGAATCATGGTGTCTGTGTTAATACGAATCTGGAATCTATAGAGTTTATAACCAGCTCTTCGCCGTCCGCCTTGTCGTATTGGCGTCAGGACGACGTCAAGGGCTGACGTTTTATAAATGGCGAGTTTGCTTTCAGGATCTGTGTAGACAATTTAAATTTTGAAAAGTTGACAATGTCTCAGCCAGACACTACAAAACGCACTGTGGCAGCAGACGCAGGCCACATGGAAAACACTGTGCCGGCAGGCAAGCCATACGCCACGGCCAAATCCGATACGTGCGGACAAACAGTACAGGCTGCTGCGGGTGAAACTACACAGGACAAGCCCAAGGTTATTAAGCTGCTACCGCGGACGCAATGGGCGCCAATGTCTCACAAGGAGAAGAAGAGGGTCTTGAGGATCTGTGAGGCGTTGGCTGAGTTCCCAGAGCTCACCAGCGACGAGGAGGCGTTTGAGGAGGAGATGGAGGCATGGATGGAGATGTGCTGAGATCTACAACATCGGCCAGATCTTGCCAAAACTGTGAGTAAACTGGTGACAGGGTCCAGAAAAACTTTGTTTTAAAAGGGTAAGCTGTCCTTTTTTAAGTATGGATCCTGCCCAGTTTAAAGAGTATACCGACGGCATGGCCGTCCTAGAGACAACCCGAACCCTCAGACGTCACCACGAACAATGTAAGCAGGCGTTGATACGGCAAACGACGCCGTGTGACGGAACCAGCCCGGCGGGCGTCAGGGCCTGGTTCAAAGACATTGAGTTGGCTGGCGCCGAGGTAGGCGCCGAGAACCAGATAGAGGTCGCTGCTAGGACTGCGGCTGGCTCATTGCGCTGGGAGCTGGAGCGCTATATCGCTGGCGTCCTGGCCACCAATGACCAAATTAACGCTCGTTTTAATGTGCCGTGGGCAGATGTGAAGGCCCATCTGCGGACCTCGTTCCTGAATGTGGACGAAAGTAGTGCCCTCCGCGACGAAGTGGAAAAGACCCGGCAAAGTGCCTACGAGCCAGAAGCAAGTTTCAGCCGCCGGTTCCGGGAAGTCGCTGACGCCGCCTACCCGGGAGAAGGTAGAAACGAGGATCAGAATAGAATTCTGATCCGCGCTTTTGCCAGGGGGCTGCGCAGCGACGAACTCGCAAGAAAGCTGGTGGAAGAGGGCAACCCTACCACGCTGGAAGAGGCCTTTTCCACCCTGGCTGGCTACAGTGCCAGGAAGGACGCATACGCGCGGCTGAGTCGGCATGAGGAGCCGATGGAGGTCGCGCCGGTGAACCCCGCGTCACCGCGGCCAGTAGTCGCACGGGACGACCAGACTACTGCCACCCTACTGAAGAAACTCTTGCAGAGCCAGGAGCGGCTCCAGACGAAGGTGGCAAAGTTGGAGGCCCAGGCAAGGCCACCGCGGACCACTGCCGCTCCTGCGACTCGGCCAGCATTCCGGGAGAGAGGACCAGAACAACCCCCGCGTACTGTGCAAGAGCCCGGGGCTGGTTGGACCCCCGACGGAAAACCTCGTTGCTTCGGGTGCGGCCGCGTAGGCCACATGCGCCGAGAGTGCCGCCAAAGCCGTGCGGGAAACGGACAGAAGTCGTAGGTGCGGTGTCAGGTCGACCAGTGGTCGATTTACAGGTTGGTGGCCTGTCCATTGGTGCATTGGTGGACACGGGAGCCTCCTGTACGCTCCTACGACTAGACATATTTCACACACTGGCGGATCGTGCTCATCGCCACAGGCTCCTGGCAGACGCCCCAGCGTTGCGAGGCGTCTCCGGCGCATCTTTGGACGTCAGAGGGTCGACCGAAATCAAAATCCAAGGGGTGGCAAAGCCAATCCGGGTTACGGTTTTGGGCGACCTGCCGTGCAAAATGGTGCTGGGAGAAGATGCACTACAGGATGGCCAAGGCATAATCGATTTCGGTCGAAATGTGTTGAGATGGCATCGAAGGGAGTGGCCAATGCGACGCATTGAGCACGCCTTCGAGGCTAGCCTTGGTCAGGTATTGCCAGAGACTGGGGATGAGCAGATCAACCAGTTAATTCAGAAAAACGCAGACCTATTTTCAGCAAAAGGTGAGCCAAATGGTTTTTGTTCGAATTCTCCCATACATATTAAAACCAACCACCCTCCCATAAGTCAGGCCGCTTATCGCACTCCACTGTCAAAACGTAAACTTGTAGAGGAGGCGATCGCTGATATGTTGACTGAAAATGTAATCAGGCCGAGTGAGTCGGCCTGGGCGAGCCCGATCACGCTGGTCCCAAAGCGTGACGGCTCTACACGGTTTTGTGTGGATTACCGTAAGTTGAATTCAGTCACCATTCGCGATCAGTATCCCCTACCCCAAATTCAAGATATTTTTGACCAAGTTGGAGGCAGTACTATTTTTTCCTCTTTGGACCTTAAGGCCGGATACTGGCAATTAGCCGTAGCAGAAGACTCGATTGAAAAAACAGCATTTCGATGTCACTTAGGCCATTATGAATTTTTACGGATGCCATTCGGACTTACGAATGCACCCGCAGTATTTCAAAGAATGATGGACAAGGTACTAGCGGGTCTCATTGGCTGCATTGTCATGGTCTATCTAGATGACATAGTCATTTATAGCCGTAGCGAAGAGGAGCACGTACAGCATTTAGAGCTCGTATTTGCTCGCCTTCGTGAGGCTGGGTTACGTTTAAAACCAACAAAATGTTTCTTTGGCCTAGAGGAGATCAAACTGCTTGGTTATATAGTAAATCGGGATGGGATCCATACTGACCCAGAAAAAGTCAAGGCTATTGCTAAGCTAACCCCACCCCGGGATTTAAAGGGTGTGCGGTCATTCCTAGGGATGACAGGGTTTTACCGGCAATGTTTACCAGATTATGCGCAAATAGCGGAGCCTCTCGAAGAATTGAAACGAAAATACGCACATTTTGTGTGGGGACCGTCTCAAAGCGAAGCGTTCGAAAAATTAAAACAGTTATTAACTTCCTCCCATGTCATGACCGCCCCACGCACTGATAGGCCGTATAAACTGTATACCGATGCATGTGACTATGCTGTGGGAGCAATTTTAGTGCAAGTGGACGATAGTGGGACTGAAAGGGTTATTCAGTATGTATCACACTCTCTTTCAAGCGTTCAACGACGCTGGGCTACAATTGAGAAAGAGGCCTATGCGGTAGTCTATGCCATATCAAAATTACGCCCCTATCTTTATGGTGCCGACTTCACAGTTTATACCGATCACAAGCCCCTCACTTCTTTATTCACGAAAGAAATGCAGAACACGAAAATTCAGCGGTGGGCTGTATTACTATCAGAATATGGCGCTACAATACAATACCGTAAGGGTAAAAATAATATTCGCGCAGACATGTTATCCCGCATTCCCCCAGAGACAGGCATACATACTATCGATTGCGATGACTGGGTGGACCCCACAGCCATCCCTGAGCAGGACACTTCTGATGTGCTGCCATTACTATACGATGGCCTTGATCTCGAGGAGGTCAGCAAAGCACAGCACAAAGAGTTTCCTGACATATTACAGTCGCTCACCGAGGACAGTGACGACTATACATTAATTAAAGGCCGATTATTCAGCATAGCACTACCCTCCCCAAATTCAGCCTGTTATCCACGTCTAGTATTACCTGCGACTTACCGGGAAAGAGTCATTAAAAGAGCCCACAAGGAAGTGGGACACATGGCTACCGGCAAAACGCTTGCGCGTCTGCGCGAGGCGTATGTTTGGCCAGGTATGCGACGTGAGATAAACGAGCTGTTAAAACTGTGCCCAGTCTGCCGTGTTCACCAACGTCGTACAGATCATGTACCAATGGGTGAGATGCCGTTAGCGGCATATCCAATGCAGATAGTCGGGGCAGATTTGATAGGACCGTTTGTCCCCTCTCATAATGGGAATAGATATGTATTGACATTGATCGATCATTGCACAGGGTGGGCAGAAGCGTTTCCCCTAAAAGACAAAACAAACGCCAGCGTTTGGCAGGCGTGGGCGACCCACGTCGTACCACGTCACGGCGCACCGGAAGTCCTAATTACAGATAACGGACAGGAATTTAAAGCCACCGCCTGGCGCACATATTTGAAGCAACTGGGCGTAGAACACCGCACCACCACCCCCGTTCACCCTCAGAGTAATGGCCGAACCGAGCGTTTTAATCGCACGTTAAAAGAGTTGCAAGCCAAATCTGTGAATAATTATACACCAGATTGGGAAGATCGGCTTGGAGATTGTCTTGCGGCATACCGCGTGAGCGTCAGTGACGTCACTGGACACACCCCTTTCTTTTTACTTTATGGGCGCCGTGTTCGAACACCGCTGACACGGCTATTACAGCCACGCACCGCCAATCATTTCGGTAACCGTCTGGATGACTTATCATCAGCTCTTCAGACGGCACGCCATGCCACAGCAGACAGTCGTAAGTACAATAGGCAACGATTAGCGAACCGCGCCGATGCAAAAGATATTCATGTTGGTGACACGGTCTTACTCAAAGCGGAGGAGCGATTAACATTAACTAGCCGCTGGGATCCGCAGTGGGAGGTCGTGCGCGTGCGCGGTCCTGTCCTGTGGCTCCGCCAACAACAGAGCGGTAAACTTCGCGTCGCTAATCGCGAAAAAGTAAAGTTAGTGGACCCCCACCTCAACTGGGATGAGATTACGCCACGCCCACGCCGTACTCAGCGTCGCCCCCGTGCAGTAATCGGTGGCGCTCCCATAATTAGACCGCCACAAACCCCCCCGAACGGGCTGGCACGCGCCGGTCAGGAGGAGTGCGAACCTTCACAGACGCCGCCAACGGTCGAGCCTTCACAGGGAGACTCACACGCGCCCCCAGCGGCAGACATCGACATTCCTCTGTCGCCAGGTTCCCCCACTCCTTCCACCCACTCGGGACATTCCGTGGGATCGGGACCCTCCTCAGTAATTATGGATTCCCCACCACAGGACAACCCCTCCCCCTGTCGGTTGACATTAACTCGCCGAGAGGAAGGATGGGCCGTCAAACAGCCTACAAATTTTCCACCCCCTAATTTGCCAGATAATGTGCCCCCTCTGAAATTATGTCGCCGAAATCGCCGCTGGGCAATTGACGGCCGGGCTTCAATAAAACGCCCTGCGCCCGATGTTCCTCATCGACGACAGCGCGGTCGATACATGTTACGTCGCACACCTAAACGACGCTCACCATTTTGCTCACCTCCGTCACCAGATCACCAGAAACGTGCAAAATGCGAGTTGCTAACTTCCGTGTGTGCGTTTGCTGGCTAGCTGTATGTCACGCGGCACAGATGCCCTTCATGTTGACGGACAACGTCCCACACCTGTTGAGTGACGGACTGTTAATTACTCGTGCCTCGGACATACACGTGCGCCGCGGGACATACACAGTCTTAGTGGTCATAGACGCTCCCAGAAGCGAGCCTCGCATGGAGGAGCGTCTGAATGAATTAAGACTGGTCATAGAAAAACTGGGAACCCATCAGAACTATTCGCGTACGACTCGAAATGTTTGGGAGCAGCGCATCCGCGACATGGAGGCTACGATGACACCTCCCTCGCAGATGCTTCCCAACACACGAATTAAACGAGGTTTGTTAAATTTTGTGGGTGAGATTGGAGCTACATTGTTCGGCACAGCCACAGAGAACCAGGTGGCTCAGTTAAAACATCACATTACCAAAGCCCAAAGAACAAATAGACGTATTGTCCACGCCACCAACGAACTGATATCGGTGGTCAATCAGACACGGGCTGAGGTAAGTCTCAATCGCCAACACCTCGTTGCTGTTGAACAATTCGCCAAGGAGCTGTACGCTGAATTAGTAACTTACCGCTGTGTATTAGATGGGTTCGTGGGCAGTTTAATTGCTCTGGAAGAGAGCACCCAGATCGATCGGATTTTGTCTGCCCTAGAGAGTGTACATAATCTTTGGCTGCGCGAATCCGATCGCTATCAGCGCCAACGCGCATCCCTAGAATTGGGACAGCTAACGGAGGAGATATTGCCTCCTAACGAGCTGATGCTGATTCTAGAGAATAGTCAGGGCGTTGGTCTGTTTTCGCCGGGTCTCGCTTGGTATTATCAACATATATCGTTAGTACCAGTGTGGGAAGAGACCCGACGTTTGGTGTTCACAGCCCAACTGCCTCTGATGGACAAAATACGGTACGCTCGTTACCGTATCCGTTCGTGGCCGGTTCCTGTTAATGGATCGGGCCACACCCTCCAGGTACAAACCCCCGAAGATGTCGCCGTTGATACGCAACGTGGCGGAATATTTGAACCCCACGACTGCGTAGGCAACGAGCCGGCCATCTGTCGTTCGGGTCCCATTTACGGCAGGGGTCGTCTTCTCTGCACCAGAGGTATTCTGAATGGTGACGTCACTCAACGAGGCAGCTGTCTGTTTACCGCTGCTCGAGAGACAAGCCCTGCGGGGTATGCAGAGGAGGTGGCGCCTGCCATGTATGCTATTAGTACCTACGGAGAGGGATATTCCATACATTGTCGTGGAAAACCGGAAATACGACAAAATATGGAAATAGGCATATTTATATTAAGAGTGGCTGCTGACTGTCGAGTGCAGGGTCGAGATTGGACACTCCCAGGGGTGGCCCATCTGCAGGCTCAGTTAGCGATAACACCAGCTATTCTTACTCATCTGCCATTGAATATATCCACCCTTGTACCGCAAGAGCTCTTACAAACACGCCTCGAGCACCCGGACTGGCAAGCATTACCACAAATTGAGAACATAACCCTTGAAAAATTAAATGCTCGGGTGCCCAGTTGGACGTTGGACACGTCCGGCCGGCGGTCCTCGTTCCGCTGGGCATTGCCGCTGTCTTTGTTGTCGCCGGTTGCTCTAGTCATTGGTTGTGCGCTCTTGCTATGGTGGAAGTGTCCGGCAGCCCAGTTGTGGAAACTTCGCCGTGGTCTCCTGACGGAGGCAGTCAAACCTCCAACTCCTACAACAGCTGGAGCCCATTGGATCGCAATCACGCGACCAGAGAGGGCAGGTGATCAAGTGTAATGCCTATAATCCTGTAACGTTGTGTGATGCGCATCTCCGTAATGTATCATTGTTGTGTATCTATGTTGTATATGATTGTATCACTGTTGTACACTAGTATAGAAGAACCCCTCACAAGTACACAAGTTGGTCGTATTTGACTTACGTAAAAGTACTATCATTGTGGGACTCACCATCCAGGGGTGAGCGTACTTGTTGTTACTTAAGAAATGTTCATCCTACTCACATTCCGTGTACCACTGTTGGAGGTCCATGCATAATTTTATCAGTGTTAGTTGGAGTTAAAAGAACATAATCCGTTTTTTAACTTTGAGGGATAGGCCTATGTAAACTCAGCATGCCTAACGCAGTAGGCAAACGCAGAGATGATAACTGCTGTTGACCTGGCCAGAATCGGACACCGTCAAACAACAATCCATTATGGATTGGAGTATGATTGGATTCAGTCGTTACCGGACTGTCCGGGATGGTCTGCCAAAGGTCAGAAGATCCATTAAGATAGGCCGACTCACAGAGTGAGTCACTGGCAGCCTCGCCTCGAAATGTATGTTAACGCAATGTTGGGATTATGTTTATATATGATTAGATGTTAAATCCATGCTGTAATTATTATTAGATATGATGATGGGGTCGCATATAAAAGGTCGAGCGATGGCGACCAAAGAGTGGTGCGCGCCTAACTGGTGAAGTAAGCTAGAAGGCTACGTATAGTGTTTCCCTGTCATGTTAGACAGGGTAAACCGACGATGGGACTGTATGTGATCTTATGTGTTCTACACAGGGAAATGAATGAAATAAATACGACTTTTGACCCAGAATCATGGTGTCTGTGTTAATACGAATCTGGAATCTATAGAGTTTATAACCAGCTCTTCGCCGTCCGCCTTGTCGTATTGGCGTCAGGACGACGTCAAGGGCTGACGTTTTATAACTTGGTGTCGCATACACCTCTCCGACGCCTGTCAAGCACCCAATAACTCATAATTATTTTGTGTGTTTGATAGGTTATATAATTGACCGGAAGAATGAAAGAAACTACAAAAGCAACAAAGAGTCTTTAACGATGTTGTCTTTGAAAGACAACATCGTTAAAGGGACTGGCCCAGGCTAAAATCATCAAAAAATCGGTGATTTTATTTCGGGTTCTTAATATGACCATATGATGTAAACATGTACATAGACTAGAACTGCAAATTTTTATAATTTTTGTGCTGCGCACTTACCAGTTAGACTAGATATAGAGACGAAATTCCCGCATTTCTTATTTTTGACATGGTTGTCAATAATTACAAATCAGGAATTTCGTCTTTATATCTAGCCTAACTGGTGAATGTATGACAATAGTAAAAGAATTAACAGTAATAAAAGAATTAATTTGTATCGTGATAGGCCCTATCCTAACGGGATATACACATAATTCACAAGTAGACTATGGTGCCTATAAATTGTTCACAACCATTGTTATCAATTGTCTTTTTATTGTTTGTTTATGATTTAGGTACTTTGCTTTTGACAGTGGTAGTACGAGCATTTATTTTCCTTTTTCGTTGTTCAGGTTTTTTGCTAACATTAGGGGGCACAACCACACCCAGGAGTCCATCACTTGATAAGATCGTGTTCTGTGCTACACAACGACGGAATAGTATGTTTAAGGAATCTGTTAATGTTTTTTTTGTTCAGGTGATTTGTTGTCCCACACAAATGGTTGTAGTTCGAATTGTTCGTACCCCTTTGCTAATTGATAATTGTCCATGTCTATCAGTGCGCGTTTTAGATCATCTTGCTGGCTTACCACTCCTGCCACATTTAACACATTGTAAAATATTCCGATCTAATATAAATGAAAATTACAGCATGGTAAGCCCTGGGAAAGAAGGGTTGATTGTTTCGGCTGGTTTCTGCGACACGCGCACCGTGCACTGATACTGCGTGTCAGGATATCTGGATGTCCCGTTTCTAGTGGGGTATCCCGTACTGACGGCATAAGTGCCAGGCGTGAAAAATATATTCGTCCTCCAAATAGGTTTAGTCTGGTTGTAACGGTTTTAATAAATATCTATATAAAGGACTAATTGGTTTAAAGACAGGCCAGACCGCGGATAAGCTGGGCACAGGCCGCGAGTGTTATTACTCCCCAGGCAGACAACTATTAGCCGCAGCTTATATTAATAATGGACTGAGTAATCGGTTTGCCACACTTCCGTACGCTAGGTGTTAACTCTAGGTGTTAAAGTATATCACGGGTACGCAATGACTGTTAAGAAGCTTACATAACAAAATTTATCTGAATTATACGAGGGTCAAAAACAAACCCTCTCCGGACTGGTTAAGTAGAGAGAACAATATGATATTTGGTAACCATATTAATAAGAACACCTAGCCTACGGGAAGTAGTAACTATTATATAGAAAGGTATAAATATATATAATATATATACGATGTTATATCAGACTGTATATTTACTGTGAACGACATAGTGGATCTAAAGAAATGCCAAACTTATAAAAAGGAAAATGGAGATTATTGAGTCGTTGTAACAAAGCCCGGCCTGAGTGGCAGGTGTAATAAATCCACAGCATAATCAAGGAAATATATGAGTATGTTTACCGACCCTACGACATTACACTAAATGACATTATGTTTTACCAGCCGTAAATTATGGCGAATTATGTTACGCGCAGCTGGCCTGATAGTAGGCCGGATATACCGATACTATATAATGTACGAAACCACAATAAAATTTCAGTTTTCATTTTTGATCCAGAAAAGAGTGTTGTTTTATTCTCTCACCCAACGCAGCCTACCCACGAGTTGGGGGACCTGGACAAGCCCAGAACGTATTGGTAAAAGGGCCAAGATCTTTAAATTAAAAGGCCTAGCTAGCTGGCGGATTAAGGCTTTAGCGTGGGTGAGAGGATAATAACTACTTGATAAATTAATTTAAATAAGTGTTATACATTTTTTGGCTACTAAACTTAGAAAACAACTTCATAGATTCATTTATCATGGATGCCTCACAATTTAACAAATACACTGATGGCCTGGCCCAAATGGAAGCACAAAGGATTGTTGAGAAGAAACAAGTGAGAATACAAGCTGCAAACTCGGAAAGACTAAAGGGTCAGATAAAGCAGACAACCGTCTGTGACGGCAGTAACCCGTCGGCGGTTCGAATCTGGATTAAAGAGATTGAACTAGCACGGAAACTGCTGGCGTCCAAGAAAACCATCAGCTTGGCTTCAAGGACAGTTGCTGGTCCTTTAAGGCATGAACTAGAGAGGTTCATCTCGGAGTATATGACCACTCATTCCTCCGCCAGAGACGACGTTCCATGGGAGGCTGTAAAGGAACATATATCTGCATCATTCCTGCATATTGATGAGGCAAGTGCATTGCGTGATGAGTTGGAAAAAACCAACCAAAGCGCATATGAACCGGAAGCTGGATATAACCGACGATTCCGGGAAGTGGCTGATGCAGCATATCCCACAGCAGACAGGAATGACGATCAGAACAGGATCTTGATTCGTGCCTATGCCCGAGGATTACGCAGTTCTGAATTGGCCAGAAAATTGGTAGAAGAAGGGGCGCCTTCTACGCTGGAGGAAGCTATAAAGCTGATTTCTGGCTACAGTGCCAGAAAAGATGCTTATGCTCGACTCAGCCGCACAGAGGAACCAATGGAGGTTGGTACTATTACACCCAAGACACCACTCCCCATTCGCCAAAGTGCTGTAAATCCTGATATATTCCAGAAATTACTGAAAAGCCAAGAGCAAATTGTAACAAAACTTGAGAAAATAGCACTCCAGAGCCGGCCCATGGCCCATCCTAAGACTAAACCAGTGGCCGCAGCTCCACAGTTCGCCAACCGCCGTCCTCGGAACGTTGCTACAACTGAGCCAAGATGGACCCCAGATGGACGACCTATTTGTCTCCATTGCCTTGCTCCTGGCCATATGCGCCGTGAGTGCCCTCAGCGCAGGCCTACGAACCAGGGAAACGGGTGGAGGTCGTAGGAGAGCTGAAATATCGCCCCGCAGTCACATTTTCGATTCAAGGAGTAAGAGTGACTGCGCTGGTTGACACAGGGGCGACATGCTCTCTCCTACGACTGGACATATTTCAAGAATTATCAAATAAACGCCACCGCAGCCTTTACCTGAAGCCAGGACCGCCATTGTGTGGCATATCTGGCCAGTCCATTGACGTGAAAGGAGTCACTCAGATTAAAATTGACAATACCAGAACAGTGGTAAAAGTTGCTGTGGTTGGAAAAATGGACCACGAAATGATCCTAGGTGCAGATAACCTGCGGAAAGGACAAGGAATTATAAATTTTCGAGATGATGAACTTTTCTGGCATAACAAAGTGTGGCCTCTTCATCGCATAGGAGGGCTCTATGTGGACAGTATCGGGCCACTTTTGCCAGAAACAGGAAGCCAAGCAGTGAATAAAATAGTACAAAGAAATTCTGACATTTTCTCAGCTAAAGGTGAGCATAATGGATGCTGTTCCATAGTCCCCATGACAATTAAAACCACTGGGCCACCCATCAGTTTGCCTGCATACCGTACTCCACTGGTGAAGAGGAAGCTCGTGGAAGAAGCAGTGGCCGACATGTTGGCTGAGGGGGTGATTCGGCCAAGCTCATCTCCCTACGCTAGCCCTGTCACTCTAGTTCCAAAGAAGGATGGGACAACGAGATTTTGTGTGGACTATAGAAAACTTAATAGTGTAACAGTGCGAGACCAATATCCACTCCCACAGATTCAAGACATTTTCGACCAGATAGGGGGCAGCACCATCTTCAGCACTTTGGATTTAAAGGCCGGGTACTGGCAGCTGCCAATGGAGGAAGAGTCAATAGCAAAAACCGCTTTTCGATGTCATATGGGCCACTATGAGTTTCTGAGGATGCCATTTGGCCTTACCAATGCGCCTAGTGTGTTTCAGCGTACAATGGATAAAGTACTGGCTAGCTTGATTGGAAAGTGTGTGATGGTCTACATTGACGATATTGTTATCTACAGTGAAAATATGGATGATCATCTAGCTCATATTCAACTGGTTTTTGACTGTTTACGAAAAGCCGGTCTACGGTTAAAACCAACAAAGTGTTCTTTCGGACTACCCAGTGTGAAGCTATTAGGATATATTGTGAATAAGGATGGAATTGCAGCAGACCCGGAAAAAATACAAGCCATACAAAATTTGGCGCCACCCACTGACATCAAAGGGGTAAGATCATTTTTAGGTATGACAGGTTTCTATCGGCAGTGTATGTCTAATTATGCCGCAGTGGCTGAAACCCTAGAAACACTTAAACGCAAACATGCCCACTTCCAATGGGGCACACCACAACAAAATGCTTTTGAACAATTAAAAGGACTCTTAACCTCTTCTAGTGTGATGGCTGCACCCAAAATTAACCACCCCTATAAACTTTACACTGATGCTTGTGAATATGCTGTTGGGGCAATCTTGGTTCAAGAAGACGAAAAAGGAGTTGAGAGGGTGATACAATACATTTCTCATTCTCTATCCACGACCCAACGAAAATGGGCCACTATTGAAAAAGAAGCCTTCGCTGTAGTCTATGCCATTAACAAGTTACGACCCTACCTATATGGGGCAAAATTCACTGTATTCACAGACCACAAACCCCTCACCTCCCTCTTCACAAAGGACATGCAAAATACAAAAATACAGCGATGGGGTGTGCTATTAGCTGAATATGGAGCTCAAATTAAATATCGGGCTGGCAAAAACAATATTCGTGCAGATATGTTATCTCGGATACCACCACAAAGGGAAATAGCAACTTTTGATTGTGACCAATGGGTGGACCCTGCAGCCATACCAGATCAGAGAATTGAGGAGCAACTGCCCCTCCTTCAGGATGGATTCGATATGACTATCATAGTTAGAGATCAAGAACAGGAGTTTGCTGAATTACGTAAACGGGCCAATAATGATGATGAGGAAAACGGTTATATCTTAATAAACAATGCCTTATATAGTGTGAGAAAACCTACCCCTACTCAGCTGACTACCCCCGATTAGTCCTTCCCTCAGCCCATCAGAATACTGTCATTGATCGAGCTCACAAAGAAGTTGGACATATGGCTACTGAAAAAACTCTAGATCGTCTGAGAGAAGCATATGTGTGGCCTAGCATGAGAAAGACAATCCGGGAGCGATTGAGATTGTGCCCTGTATGCCAGGTGCACCAACGTCGATCAGACCATGTACCTATGGGGGAAATGCCTCTCGCACAATACCCTATGCAAATAGTAGGGGCCGATTTAATTGGACCATTCGTCCCCTCCCTCTCTGGCAATAAATACGTTTTAACAATTATCGACCACTGCACTGGTTGGGTTGAAGCATTTCCCCTTCCAAATAAATCAAATGAAAGTGTCTGGAATGCATGGGCCACTCAGTTTGTACCACGACACGGAGTTCCAGAGCTCCTAATCACTGACAATGGCCAAGAATTTTGCGCCAAAGCTTGGGTGGATTATCTGAAGAAATTAGGAGTTATTCACCACCGCACATCCCCTGTACATCCACAGTCCAATGGGCGAGTAGAACGATTTAATCGTACTTTGAAAGAAATGTTAGCAAAAACTGTCAATAATTATACCCCAAATTGGGAAAATAAACTCGGTGACTGTCTGGCCGCCTACCGTAACAGTGTGAGTTCGGTAACTGGCTACACCCCCTTCTTTCTACTCTATGGACGTCGTGGTCGGCTGCCCCTGACCAGATTGCTAACTGTAAAAAGAGACAATTATTTTGGAAATAGACTAGATGATCTGGCTATAGCACTAAAAGTGGCCAGGCAAGCTACGACAGACAGTCGGAGGTACAATAGGGAGAGACTGGCACGGCGGGCTAATTGTGATGATGTAAAAGTAGGTGACACAGTGGTGGTGAAAGCAGAAGAAAGAGTAACACTTACAAGTCGTTGGGACCCTATGTGGGAGGTCACTAGAGTGCGGGGACCCGTAGTGTGGATCCGCCAACAACAGACAAGTAAAACAAAAGTGCTAAATAGGGAGAAGGTGCGAATAGTCGACCCTGACATGGCATGGGAGGATATCAATCCACGCCCAGTACGAGATCAGCGCCGTCGCGCAGCTATTCCGGCACCAATAGACAGGTCAGTCACCACGCATGATCCCCCGGCCGACCAACCGGCTGTGGCACATACCCTTCAGACCAACATTCAACCGCAAATCAGCAGGACACCCCCTCCTACTCCACCACCGACACGCCCAGAAGCTGCACAGTCAGATGAACCTGAGCCAATGGTTCCAAAGGAGGGCCTTCGAAGTGAACGAAACCCCTCCCTCGAGCCCATGGAGACCCAGGAACCGGTTGTACAAACAAGTCAGGAGGGCGTGAACCAATCACTTTCAACCCCCCATTTTACTTCGCCGCAGGGACTCAGAACCAGATTTATAAAGCAAGGACCGCACTGGGCACTGAAGTCGCAGGACGACCACCAAACTTCTCTGACTGCTGAGCCTGCAGTATCCCCAGTCCGATTAAGCCGCCGAAGGAACCGCTGGGTAGTACGACGTCAACCAGCTGAAACTATTGCAGACACAGCTGGGCCAGTGAAACGCCAAGCTTTCTCTCCTCCCAGCCCACAGATTATTAAGAAAGGAAAATGCGAGGCTATTGCACTGGTATCCTACTTTACTATGGCTGGAGCCTAATAATGTCTCCTACGCTCGCGCATCTGCATGAAAATGAACCGCACCCACTCCAAGATGGATTATTGATTTCTACACCGGAAGACATACGGGCCCAGGTGGCCACTTGGACCGTACTAGTGATAATTGAATCACCCACTCCACTGCAAGGTATTTCTGAAAAATTGACAAATTTTAGACATGTATTGGAACTTTTATATCACCATCGTCCACCGTCAAACACAACACGCATGATTTGGGATCAACATATAACAGATATGGAAGATGCTCTGACCTCTTCACATTCTGCACCCAGAGTCCGGAGAAGGAGAGGGTTATTGAACATTGTAGGTGAGATAAGTTCTAAGCTTTTTGGTACAGCTACACAAAGTCAAGTTGAAGAATGCGAGCGACACATAAATTCAGCCATGAAATTGGAATCTCAAATTGTGCACACCACGAATGATTTGATAACGGTTGTAAATCAAACACATAGTGAAGTGAGGCGAAACATGCAGCACATTCGTGACATGGAACATTATATGGGTAAGCTGTACACAGAAACCACGAGACTGGGGAAAATAGCCAGTGGAAACAATGGAAGAATCACAGAATTGCAGGATGATGCGCGAGTCGATCGCATATTGGCTGCCTTAGGGAGTGTACAGTACCTTTGGCAGCGCCAATGCGATCGATATCAGCGGCAACGAGCATCCCTTGAACTTGGCTGGCTCACAGAGGAAATTCTCCCACTAGAGGATCTGGTACAGATCCTGGAGAGCAGCCGTGAATTGGGACATTTTGGACCACGTAGTGAGTGGTACTATGAACATATCCAAATCCACCCTATGTGGGAGGATCAGAACAAATTAGTTTTCAAGGCAGAATTACCTTTAGTGGATGAAACAGAATACCTGAGGTACCGGATCTCTAGTCGGCCAGTCCCCCGCAATACTTCTGACTACACACTTCAGATACAGGTACCATCAGCAGTGGCGATAGACACACGTCACGGAGGTATTTTCGAACCTCACACCTGCATCGGAAATCAGCCAGGTATATGCAGAACTGGGCCAATCTATGGAGCAGGACGATTACTGTGTGCACGCAGTATTCTGAACGGTGACTCGAATCATTATCAAAGTTGTGCTGTAACGGTTACCAGAGTGGATGCCCCAATTGGGACAGTAAAAGAAGTTACACCCACTATCTTCGTGCTCCTCAGTTTTGGGGAGACGTACAGTGTTCACTGTCCAAAGAAACCAGAGAGAGCCAATTATCTCCCGCTGGGAATATACACTTTGCGCGTAGCTGCTACTTGTCAGGTACGGGGCAAAGAATGGCTTCTCTCAGGTACAGTCCGTTATAATTCAACATTAAAATATGTAAATCCCTTTCTTTCTGTAGATACACTAAATTTACCTCAGCTTCTTCCGGACGAGTTGGTGAGACAGCAACTGGAACGCCCAGAATGGAAACACCTACCTGCAATAACGGACCTAACTATCCAAAAACTGAAGCTACCCCCAAAAGTAAGTCATCCAGGATGGAATACAGGGCCTGATCATCCCTACCATTCTGGGTGGATTACGGCCGGGGTCAGCATTACATTTTCAGTGGGGGTGACAATATTCATATTGAGAAAATGGGGGAATACTCGATGGTGCAAGAAAACTGACACAATCCCAAAGTCGCGAGATGCGGAGACAGCG
The DNA here is from genome assembly GCA_964017125.1 of Flabesymbios commensalis. Taxonomy (NCBI): domain Eukaryota; kingdom Metazoa; phylum Annelida; class Polychaeta; order Terebellida; family Flabelligeridae; genus Flabesymbios; species Flabesymbios commensalis. The sequence goes on from OZ024917.1 coordinate 8,387,095, forward strand.
TCTGAGCTGCAATCATTAGGGCCCACATGGGTGGCCCTCACTCAGCCTGCCTCTCCATCTCCAGGGGGAACTGCTGAGTCCTCTAACTGAGAGTGCTTAAAAGATTATTGTACACGTTGTTTAAAGTTTACATACATGGGACAATGCAATGTTAACCTGCACAGGTATCGATACGATGCAAGCATAATTATGCAATTTGAATAAGTTGTTGAAATGTAAAGTGACTTTTGTGGTTAAGCTTGATAACATAAATATTTTAGTCATAGAGATGAATTTATGGTAAAAAGGTGTATCTAAGGGTATACACTTACATACACCTTTTCACGTTAGAGGGGGGCGAATGTAAAATATTCCGATCTAATATAAATGAAAATTACAGCATGGTAAGCCCTGGGAAAGAAGGGTTGATTGTTTCGGCTGGTTTCTGCGACACGCGCACCGTGCACTGATACTGCGTGTCAGGATATCTGGATGTCCCGTTTCTAGTGGGGTATCCCGTACTGACGGCATAAGTGCCAGGCGTGAAAAATATATTCGTCCTCCAAATAGGTTTAGTCTGGTTGTAACGGTTTTAATAAATATCTATATAAAGGACTAATTGGTTTAAAGACAGGCCAGACCGCGGATAAGCTGGGCACAGGCCGTGAGTGTTATTACTCCCCAGGCAGACAACTATTAGCCGCAGCTTATATTAATAATGGACTGAGTAATCGGTTTGCCACACTTCCGTACGCTAGGTGTTAACTCTAGGTGTTAAAGTATATCACGGGTACGCAATGACTGTTAAGAAGCTTACATAACAAAATTTATCTGAATTATACGAGGGTCAAAAACAAACCCTCTCCGGACTGGTTAAGTAGAGAGAACAATATGATATTTGGTAACCATATTAATAAGAACACCTAGCCTACGGGAAGTAGTAACTATTATATAGAAAGGTATAAATATATATAATATATATACGATGTTATATCAGACTGTATATTTACTGTGAACGACATAGTGGATCTAAAGAAATGCCAAACTTATAAAAAGGAAAATGGAGATTATTGAGTCGTTGTAACAAAGCCCGGCCTGAGTGGCAGGTGTAATAAATCCACAGCATAATCAAGGAAATATATGAGTATGTTTACCGACCCTACGACATTACACTAAATGACATTATGTTTTACCAGCCGTAAATTATGGCGAATTATGTTACGCGCAGCTGGCCCGATAGTAGGCCGGATATACCGATACTATATAATGTACGAAACCACAAAAAAATTTCAGTTTTCATTTTTGATCCAGAAAAGAGTGTTGTTTTATTCTCTCACCCAACGCAGCCTACCCACGAGTTGGGGGACCTGGACAAGCCCAGAACGTATTGGTAAAAGGGCCAAGATCTTTAAATTAAAGGGCCTAGAACTTTTCAACATGTTGCTGTCTGATGTCTAAAGGTGACAGGGTCGCTGGCATAGCACATGCCTTTAGGGCCGAAAATCTGCTGTATTATCCTCTGTCTGTCAGCCATGGAGCAACCGACTGTGTCCCACAAATGTCTCTGGATGTTTTCTTTCAGATGCCTAGTGCATGTTAGTCTTTTTACATTGGGGAATGCCTCGTCTATAGCCTTTGACTGGGCTTTATCACCATCACTGCCGAATACTGGGGAACTTGGTGCATCTATTAATTGTCCGCGTAAATGTTGAAAAAATGGAAGTAGGGAGGCAAAGTCTGAGTTGCCATGGAGAAACATAGGACTTATAAAAGTCGCACAAAACATAACAAGATGGTATGAGCCTTAGTCACACCAGTACTTATCATAAATATATAAATTTTATGACAAGTCACAAACAAGATGGTATGAGCCTGAGAGGTTAATTTTATTATCTAGAATTACTGAAATCAATCGTGTACATCATATTCGTGTTATAATATTTTATAACTCGATATAAAAAAACCTCATATTCTTGTTATAATTTATGCTCAAATACTGTTTCTCTAAAAGAGTGCCGTTGTGTGTTTTGCAATATCACTTGCTAGCGACTTTGCGTGAGTGTTGTCATAGGTGAAGGATTACCGCTACAGCACGATTAACATGTGACGTTCGTATCAGTGCAAATTAACAACATGCCTACCGGTTTCCAAATGAATAACTTTGCGAGTTTGTGTGTTATCATAATATGATTTATATCACTATTTTCAGTAATTAATAAGTTTTCTGGTGATATTTATTACATGCACGAACGATCAAAATTGAAGAAGTTAGGAATTTGTATTAGGATATGGTTATCACACCTGACAACATTGACTTCCCCGATAATTAGTGGTGTAATGCACCTTGTAAAGCTAAGGGTGTTAACTGTACCGCATATAAATATATATATACAATAAAAAGCAGATTTAAACATGGTTTCAACTTAATAACAAAAAAGTATTCAAGATACAGTAAACATGGTTTTATCACCGGAAAGGATTTCTATAATCTGATATGGGTTCCAAACCTGTGACTAGAATACTAAAGTTGTAATACGTTTAAAACCCTTTTTATATAAGTCTTTTTTTTTAGTTATCACTAAATTACAACATAGGCAAATACTAGATGAACAAGTGATTCCAATGGTATATCGGCCTTGGAACTACCTTAAAAATTCACAAAGTTATAATTGTCTAACGATTGGTCCCTTTTGCCAATTATTAAAAATCTATCTATCACATATTTCGCAGGCATATGGAGGCATATGGCCGATTTAGCTATACGGCAGTCACAATATATCAGTTTAATTGGGTCATTTTTCACAATACAAAATTAATAACGGAATAACCACGTATGTACAAAATAGATTGAAATTAATCGTAAATGATAATTCTCAATTGATTTACTTCTAAAATAGTTAGTTACATCATTAAGTAACGAAGACCGGCCATATAATCAACAGGTTTTTTTAGTTCAATTTTGACAGTTCTATATTATTATTAGACAGTCGACAGTTAATGATAAATCAATAAAGTAAACATCTTATTTTAGCATTAATTACCGATGGTAACTTTTCATCCGAAAAGACATTCTGGAAAACTCTGGAAAATTATATATAAAAGTTTACATTTTTATCTTATGTAGGTCTATATCTTTTTGGTTAAAAAATAAAGGAAATAATACTAAATGCACATAAACCAAAAAAAGATCAAAACAACATATCGCCAATAGCACCAACACCCCTTTCAAATTGGGGGTGTTGATAAGATCATGAGCGTCTGATCACACAGTAGCTGCCATCACTCAGTTGTCAAGCGGTTTCTTGTTGGGACAATATTTGAGGGGGGGGGGGGGGGAGGGTCACTTTGATGACGTAACAATACAACAAGGTCAGTCTAGATTTGAATATAACAATTTCTTACAATGGACGCTAGATTTTGATCTAACGTTATTTATTTATAATATTTATAAAAATGTCAGCACTATAATAATAAAATGGTTCTAGTCAAATACTTTTAAGATTATAGTTCAAAGTAAGAATTGTCGGGTTCGTTAGACTAGATGTTCAGGTAGGTGCACGTGGGTGACACCAAGTGTGGGAAATATAAACTACGGGCGATGTTGTGTTAAAGCCCCGCAATGCAAAATAATTTGAAAACATTACACCCTAATTACAAGTTATTATTACGACCTAAGCCATATACTACTATCATAAAAATAAATGTATGTCATATTACCTACGTATACGACCATTTCCATACAGTATTGTCAGTTATTTCGTGTTATTTCGCGTTATTCATGGTTATTCATGGTTATTCATGTAATTAAACCTACCGCCATCTCCACCGTCGGACAGGCTGCGGTCACATTAAAACAGGATCGCATGATTTTTGCCGATTTCACCGTCAATTCTGAACCGATTTTCTTGAAATTTTGCAAAGGCCATTTTTTATTCAAATTCTAACAGAGGTGAAAATTTCGCAAAATTATATTGAATATTTCAAAAGTTAGACTATTTGACATGTATTGATGTAGGCCCTAATACAATTCTAGAATAAGTTTAAATGGGTTTATAGAGGGACGTCATAATTTCAATTTATTAGGCCTACATGTCAAATGGTCTAACTTTTGAAATACGATATAATTTTACGAGATTTTCAGGGATATTAGGATGCTGTTGAAATATGATTGTTACAAAATTTCATGAAAATCGGTACACAATTGACCGATAAATCAGCGCAAAACATGCGATTCTGATTGATCAATTTTAACGTCTCACCACACATAATACCCGTCCCATAGACTTACATGTATTATGACCCATACGCTCAGGCCTCCCAGCACTCCTAAAATGGGGAAATGCAAATAATCCTATATATCATTTTAACCATCCTGCTGTTCTCTTTCAAAATAAAAAATAAAAAAGGTATGTGAATCTGCTTGCTTCCCTGCTATTTTAGCCTAGAATAAGCTCTTGCCCCACTCTCCCCCGGGCGACCTAGAAAAAAATTGACCTCGTTTTTTAGAAGAGCCTTGTTACAGCCAGCGCAAGGACTTCCTGTTAGATCTATCTTTTATCATTTCGATGCTTTTGCTACAACAAAACATCACAGAATCGATTTAAATTGGTATCAAAATGATATTTCCGTAATAATCACCACAGGAGCTGCTGCAAAGAGCCACAATTTTTAAAAAGAGACTAACTTTCTTATTCTTAAACTTTATAATGATATGCGCGAATGAATTTGTGTGGTGAGACCTTAAGGGAAATAAACATGTTTATGGAATATTTTTTTTCAAGTGAGCTAGAAAATACATTCTATTCTGAAATCGAAAAAGAAAACCTTGTCCAATTCCGATGAGCAGAAGGCACACTAACGCAAAATGAAATTCCCCTGTTTATTACTAGATCTCGAGAAATGGCCCGTTTTTCGATATTACAACATAATTTTCCATTTTCATGAAGCATCTGTATGGAATTGGCTATTTTTTCAGAGACTCGTCTTGAAATTGGGCAATGAATGATTTTATTTCTTCAGAATAGTGATGTACGGACATTATACACACAAACAAAAGAGGTATAAATACCAAAGGACAAGAAAATCAATGCGGAGAAGCGGAAGAACCAAGTTGAACTTACAACTGTTTCAGTGCTATATGGACGAATGCTTGGTATATGGGCCATAATTGAACATTATCAAATTAGTTTCGTTAAATTCGCTAGAAAAACATGTCTATATTATATTTTTTTGCTGAATTGGCTGCCTGGTGATAATAAATGAGCAAAATTAATGGTCTAGTAGCAATAAAACATCCCACAGGCGCGAAAATGTGTTTTCTGGAACTATGGCCTTAACGTCTCACCACACATAATACCCGTCCCATAGACTTACATGTATTATGACCCATACGCTCAGGCCTCCCAGCACTCCTAAAATGGGGAAATGCAAATAATCCTATATATCATTTTAACCATCCTGCTGTTCTCTTTCAAAATAAAAAATAAAAAAGGTATGTGAATCTGCTTGCTTCCCTGCTATTTTAGCCTAGAATAAGCTCTTGCCCCACTCTCCCCCGGGCGACCTAGAAAAAAATTGACCTCGTTTTTTAGAAGAGCCTTGTTACAGCCAGCGCAAGGACTTCCTGTTAGATCTATCTTTTATCATTTCGATGCTTTTGCTACAACAAAACATCACAGAATCGATTTAAATTGGTATCAAAATCATATTTCCGTAATAATCACCACAGGAGCTGCTGCAAAGAGCCACAATTTTTAAAAAGAGACTAACTTTCTTATTCTTAAACTTTATAATGATATGCGCGAATGAATTTGTGTGGTGAGACCTTAATGTGACTTTGCCCTTGGCTTTGGTTATACCATATATTAACCATAATAGATATGGTCTCACCACCCTAAATAAGCCGAAATCCAGGGAGGTGTATACTAATGATGGAATCATCACACAAAATATTTTTAATGCGGCTGTTCCAACCTCTATTGAAACAAAATAAAATACAAAGAAGTAATAATTTTGTGAATATTTAATAAGCCCACGTTATCTTCTTTGTCAAGGATATCAGATATAACTGTTTCATGATAACCTCGCAGGGATACAGTGGGTTAAAATGATGTGTGTCTGTTCTGTGAAAGAGAGCACGGATTATAGCCCAATTTTAAGAGTATTGACTTTTTTACACTCTAGGGGGCGTAGCTCAAAATCTGTCTGGTAACCATACCCATAGCGGGCCTGTTTTCGAACAAGGACATCTCAAGCTTTATCCTGATATGTCACACTAAATATCTAATAGGGTGAAAAATGGTGAAATCGGCCTGCGGAATTGAGGCAGTTTACATGTGTTTCAATGGGACTGGCATTTGGGGTGGTGAGACCATCAGTAGACACAAGGGGTTTGCATGTTCTGGTCCTTTCTTGACATATTCCAGCTGCTTGATAAAAAATCTGCAGCTTGATATCTATATTTTATTGAGTTTTACTATCGCTGTAACAATCTAAGTGTAATAGTTTTGATTAGAAAGTATATAATTGGTGAATAAATGTGATAACCATGTCTAGAAAAGACCAGAAGAGGCCGTGTTTTGGTGATATAAGTCATAGATGGAATGCCTGGTTGGTAGTTTGATTGTCATATGGGCCCAAATGAAAATAAAAAATAGTGAATTTAAGTATGGATGCTACTAATAGCAGTCCATTCTAATATGTGTGGCATATTTCAACAACAATTTTCGAAATACAAGGTAACCATGACGACTTTGTGTGACCAAATAGAGGCGGGAATAGCCACTTCATTTAACTGTTTTATTCAATGCGACTTTCAAGGAAACCAGGCCGATTTTCATGATATCAATAATTATTCAAAGGGCTCCGAGGGCAACAGTTTTCAATATATTTGCCTAATTCAAAAACTATATTGTTCAGAACACCTTCAAGCATCATACCAGGCCGAAATAAAATAATCAAAGAAAATTATATCTCTACATATGGTCTCACCACCCTAAATAAGCCGAAATCCAGGGAGGTGTATACTAATGATGGAATCATCACACAAAATATTTTTAATGCGGCTGTTCCAACCTCTATTGAAACAAAATAAAATACAAAGAAGTAATAATTTTGTGAATATTTAATAAGCCCACGTTGTCTTCTTTGTCAAGGATATCAGATATAACTGTTTCATGATAACCTCGCAGGGATACAGTGGGTTAAAATGATGTGTGTCTGTTCTGTGAAAGAGAGCACGGATTATAGCCCAATTTTAAGAGTATTGACTTTTTTACACTCTAGGGGGCGTAGCTCAAAATCTGTCTGGTAACCATACCCATAGCGGGCCTGTTTTCGAACAAGGACATCTCAAGCTTTATCCTGATATGTCACACTAAATATCTAATAGGGTGAAAAATGGTGAAATCGGCCTGCGGAATTGAGGCAGTTTACATGTGTTTCAATGGGACTGGCATTTGGGGTGGTGAGACCATATGTCACGCCATGTTGAAAACCTGTCACACGGCGACTGCAGCGCCATCTGATTTTAAATTGGGTCAGAAATTGTGGCGACAATCTGAACATGGCGTGGTGTGTAGAACCCTAGCACCCGAAGGGTGCTGAGAGTGAGATAATGGCATTAGGATCTCTTGTTAGTGAGCCCTTTTTAGCCTACCAATTCCTTCTGTATACAAAATGTCTGGGTGGAAAGGAGGACTGGAACCTGGAAAGCTGAAATTGAATTTGATGACCTTGGGATTCCAAGGGTCGTTTAAAGAAAGAGGTGTTGAAATAAGCCATTTGCTATCCTCGTATCTCTGATCTCCATCTCGAACTATAATTTTATTCTCTGAATATGAAAAGCAGTTGAAATGAATTTTGCAGCTTAATTAGACTTCCATATGATTATGAATGTCTAAGAATCGCTTGAAATTAAAGGGCTAGTGGCCCGTCTGTTGAAAAAATTATCAATTTCAAATTTTTTGCATTGAGCTGTATGCATGGTTGGTTAAATCTACCCTGCTACTGGCTTATACAGCGCGACATTAGAAATGTCGACTGTTGCAGTAATTGCTAGAGGACGGTACTCATTCCATGCTTCATTGCTCAATGGTTGATCTAATACGATCTAATTTGATCTGAATTGAACCCTGGTGTTGATGCACTTACCAATCCGTTGCCAGTCACATACACTAGCCCGCCAGGTAGAAGCCAAGAGAGCCATGAAGATATTTGAATTGATTTGATTGCCAGAGTTCCGAAAACTGTACGGTAGAGTTGGAATAATAAAGATTGGAAATAGCAGCGGATTAGCTTGATTGTGGAATCAAGTTACTTGCGCTGTTTTAGAATTCTTTTCAAAGCCACCAGGGTATTAAAATACCCTAACCAGCGCTCTGACAACCTGAGGGTTATCATAAGTTGAGCACCGGTATAGTGTATGTCATGTTGTTATTTGTGTTTCTTTTGATTTGGGTGTCAGAGTGTTAATTCAAGGTGCCTGTTGTGTTGCCGTCTTGGCGTGTATTGTTTACATGCTGTATAGTGTGATTGTGCAGGTGTGCAAGCTGATGGCAGAGTATGATGGTTGGAATGTTGCCACTGTGTCCGCGTAGAGGCGGCGGTTCAATGCCGGCCCAACGCTGGAAGCGTTGGATCGACATTGGCCCGCAGTCACCCCAATGTCTTGCATTCTTCTGCTGGGACTGCTGAGTTGCCGTAGACAATGCCCGCCTGGTGTGTGTGGATACGCCACAGGCCAGCTGAGGGGTATCGATCCGATGCCGGCCCAACGCCGTAAGCGTTGGGCCGACATTGGCCCGACACCGATTTAGTGATTAGTTTGTCTGTTGTCGTGTGGCACGTCTCGCCTTGCCGCTGCCGTCAAAACAGACCTGACCTTAACTGACAGCTCAGGCAGCAGTCGCCAGTCCACCCCTCCGTCTAAAACACAGACTAGCATGCAGTGTCAGTAATAATAATTCAATTATGATGTTCTTTATAAATATTCTGGAGTTTATCTAGTAGCGTTTTGTGACCTCTTTTTATTCGTGCTGCACGAATTATATTTTGTTGTTTAAATAATTCTGAATTTTCATTTAGTGAACAGATGAAATTGGTGGATAATTCTTCAAGCCTGGTTTTTATCAGTGGAATCTCAGCCAATTTGTGAATTTCATTGGTCCTGGATCGTGGATGTAATCTGAATGCTATTTTAATAGCTTTATTTTGAATAATCTGGAGTTTTTTAATTGCTTGGTCTTTAGCTGAAAGCATAACTATAGCGCCGTACTCTAATACTGGCCTTATATATGCCTTATACAGTCTCATGAGAGTCTGTGGTTTACAGCCCCATGTAGTCCCACTTAAAATTTTTAAAAGATTTAGGCGCATTCGTCCTCTTTTTGCTATATCATCTATGTGGGCTTTAAAGCTTAAATTTTCTTCTAGTGTGACTCCGAGGAGTTTTGTATTGTCTGTATTTATTAATTTTTCACCAAATAATTCTAGATTTATGTTTAGATTTCTTTGTTTTGTTTGTCTGATTAGTAGTAATTGTGTTTTTTTCGCGTTCAGTTTTATCCTCCATTTGGAACACCAAATTTCTAAATCTGATAGTGTTTTTGCCAATCTATATTGAATTATTCTGCCGTTTTTGGCAAAGGTCCAGAATCCTAAGTCATCAGCGAATTGGGATACACTGACATTGTTGTTTAGTGGATCTATTGGTATATCATTCACATATATTAAAAAGAGAAGAGGGCTGAGGACCGAGCCCTGAGGTGTACCCGCATTTAGTGGGATTTGGTCAGATATTGTTCCGTTTATGTTTACTGCTATTTTCCTGTTTGTGATAAATGATGCCATTAGTCTGACTATTTTTCGAGGCAGGTTACTGTTCATTAACTTGTATTTTAGGCCGTCGTGCCATACTGAATCAAATGCTTTTTCTACGTCTATGAAGACAGCAGCTCCTACTTGGTTTTTTGTCTGGGCTATTTGGGCATCGTCTACTAGTCTTAGTACATGTTCCATTGCGCATCTTTTATTTCTGTATCCTATCTGCCATAAGTTAAAGAAATTTTCTTCCTCTAGTTTACTTCGTATTCTGTTGGCTAATATTTTTTCAAAAAGTTTTCCTACACAACTAAGTAGGCTTATGGGCCTGTAGTTTGTGACTATTTTTGGGTCTTTTTTAGGTTTGGGTATCATTGTACCTGTGGCTTCTTTCCATTTTTTCGGGAAGTAACCGATATTTAAGCATTGGTTATAGATATGTGCTAGATTTTCAAATACTATATTTGGACATTTTTTCAGAATTGGATATTTTATTCCATCGGCGCCTGGCGCTGATTTACCTTTAGTTTTATTTAATTGAAGTTTTATTTCAGATACTGTGATTTCTCTCATGATTGGATTGTCGTCCCCTGGCTCATTTTTATTATCACTAAGGGGCGAAAATAGGTTGGAGTTTTGGTCGATTTTATTTTCAACTTCAATTTTGAAGTCTTTATCAAAAATATCCCCTTCGTGTGTGTTATGTATTTTTCCTAAGCTTTTTGCAAATGTGTTGGCCTTTTCAAGGTCGTTTTTAGTTAAGGAGCCATCTTCCTGTATAATAGGTTTTGAGACACCCTTTGATTTATTTCCGTTTATATTATTGATAGTTCTCCAATATAATCTACAATCCTTGGTTTCGTCTAGGAGCTTGGTGGTTTATTCCCATTCTTTTCTTTTATCATCTTGTATTGCTTTTTTGACTAGCGTGTCTAGCTGGTTGTATAGATTTTTAAGCTCGGGGTCTTGTGTTTTTTGGGCTTGACGTCTGATCTGTCTTTTTAATTTAATTAATTTAATAGTTTCTTCAGATATGTAGAAGGCCCTGTCTTTTATTTTTGCTTTAGGGCATGATTTATTTAACCCTTCGTTGATTGCGTTTATTAGGACGTCACTGTCTCTATCTATTGAGACAACATGGCGTGGCGAGCTGGCTTAGGCTTATAAATCATCACTCAGCAGTCATTGCGATTGGCGCTGGGAGTGGGACTTTTTTTTTTAATAAGTTATTTTCTACTCTACTACTTACTAGATCTAGCCTACATTTAGTAGCCTAAGTAGGCCTACTGTAACTATGAACGGTATTAAAATCTCTAATTTCACCAACCTTTAACGTAGATTAGCCTAAAATCTATTTGAAGTCTAGATCTATTTGCAATTGCAGCTCACATGATGATGACACCTCGCAGTCTTGGCTCAGGCTATGTAGGCCTAGCTATTTATCATGTTTATAGAACTATAACAGACTATAGGTTAGCCCTATATTATTAGTAACTTACACTGATAGGCTAAGGTTAGTCTATCAGAAAAAAAATCTAAGCCTACTACCACAAGGCTACATGGATATGGGAGACACATGTCATGATGTAGTCTATCATGTAGATCTACTAGGCCTAGTATAGACTATAGTTATCACTGTACTATGGGTGTGATGGATTGATCAAAGATAAGCCACGCCTCCACCATCTTTTGACTAGTCTATAGTCTACTAGTAGGAGGGGCCCACCTGAAAAATAGACTAATGATATGCATAAGCCATAATGATATGCATAACCTAGCCCTAGGCCTAATTTTGCTAGCTTTTTTGTAGTAGTCTAGCCTCTACTCGGCATAGGCCTACTAGGCCTACACGTATTAACATAAATAACATTTTTTATATAAACACTGATATTTAGTTTAGAATCAATAGGCCCCATAATTACATGAATTAGTATAATTAAAGTGACACAATCTGGCTAAGCTAATCAAAAAATCAGTAGGCCCTAATTTTATTTTGGTTTCTTTATATGACCATATGATGTAGGCCTAAACATAGACTAGAACTGCAAAAGTTTTTTTTTATTTTTGTGCTGCGCATTTAGACCTACCAGTAAAGGGAGACATAGAGACACAATTCTTGTATTTCTCATTTTGGACATGCATGTCCAAGGCTAGAGGTAAAATTTAGACAAACTTCTTTTTTGTTCATTAAAGAACGGAAATATCAGATCAGATCGGATGCCTTCCTTGTTTTGTATACATGTTAAAATTTGCTGGTTTATTCTGGTCAACATATTTTTCATCAATTCCGCCAACAAACTTTTTTTTCTGTCCATATTTGTGGCAACAAACTTTGTTTTCATATTTCTTAACCCTTCAAGTCCTCACGATGCACCAAAGCATCATTTTACATCCTTGAAAAGAGACTACATTTTCCTACAAGCAAGGCTTTTAGAATAAAAATTTCCATGAAACTGGTTTAACAGTAGGGGCCTACATGACAATTTTCTTTAATTTTTCACTCACTTCAAATAATCTTCATCCACTACAAGTCGTGAATTGCGACAGCAATTTGCGGCTTGTAGTGGATGAAGGTGACATTGTAAAGTCAGGCTTGAAAGGGTATATGCCCCTCCCCCCCCCCCCGATATATATAATGGTGCGTTCCAGTTAATCCATTCAACGTTGTCGGCCTACATAAAAATGAATAGCTTACGATTCAAGGATCTAACATTGAAATGCAAGGATGTTGCCAGGAAAAAACAAAATGTGACTGTCCTCATTTTTATATGGGTAAAACAAAAAATGTGGGTATTTTTACATAAAATTGGTGTCCCCAGAACTTAAAAGGTCCAAATTTTGAACTAAATGTAAAAACATTTAAAATAAATGGTTCAACTTCACGTTTAAGCATTATTAGGCCTACTTTATAATGCTAATATTTGTAAAAAAGGAAAAATATCTATATGGTTTTATAAGAGCTCAATATGCCTATCATGGAAATGTGGAAAATGGCATGTCCCCATAGAAAATTCCACTATTTGAAACTTCACTGTAAGATAAACAAAAACCATTTAAGTGACAACACTCATCACTATACACTGGCTCGAATTCTGATACCTCGCCCTTGGATCTCTAATCCATTTCAAGCCAAGCATTGACTGTGACTTTAAAACGCCCTACATAGCCTACAGTTACTCACCAGTTGTCAGATCTGTCGAATTAAGCTTATAAATCTCATCTTGTTATAATTAGTTTTTTAAAATCAAAATCTAGGCCTAGTTAACAGTAAACTAAAAATTTAAAAGTTATCCCGCCCTGAAATCATTGGCAATGTCGCTCATTATTACATTTTAATATACGCATTATTTACGGTAGTATAATATAGTTTGAAAGTTTAACCTTGAATGAGCAGATCAATTGCGTTCCATAAGAGGAGGTGTGAGTGTAAATTTGACATTTTGGTGAACCGAAATTAGGTGCCTTACCAAAATTTAAAACTTCACATAGACTATAACCAATCCAGAAATTTGGCAAAAAGCCAAGGGCGGCAAACTGAAGAATATAGCTAGGATCAGACTGAATTGTTTTCTTGACATAGATATGCCTATCAGGATCACAACACTAAGCCATTAGGCCTATTATCCATGATAATTTTAAATAGCCTAAGCCTATATCATCAGCTATCAATATACACATAAGGTAAAAATATATAAGCTTATAGGCCTAGGCCTATAATATGGGTCATTTTAAGTATCAAGCTTCACATGTTATGAGCAAGATCACTCAAGAAAGTTGGTAAATAGCCAAGGGCGGCGAACTGATAATAGGTGGATGTAGGCCTAAGTGGGCGTTTTGACCCAGGGCTATTTTTTTAAAGCATGCCTTTTACACCACTTTATTACCTTATTATCAATCATAAATGGTAAAAGCAGATATATATATATATATATAGGGGGCCTCGAAACGTCTAAAGATTTTCTTTGATGAAATTTAGGCTATAGGCTACATGAAAATGTTGGAAAAATATTGCCCCTGTAGTAATACCTTTCCATTTTTTTATAACAAAAAGGTTGCATTCCAATGTTATGTGTAGACCATTTAAATGACATAAAGTAATCAAAATTGTCTATAATGGCGCCATAACCAGTCCATAACCAGTCCGACTGAGACAATTTGATGACCAATTGCAACTCATGGTTCCCCGTACCAGGAGACTTGGTACTGGAGCAGCATTCAGTGTGAATGGACCAAAACTATGGAATGCCCTCCCTTTAAATTTGAGAAATGTTTCCATCGCTGAACAGTTTTAAAAAGAATCTAAAGACATATCTTTTTAAATTATACTATTTTAGCTGAATATTTTAATCATTTTACAAGTATTACTTTTATGTAAGCGCCTTGATCAGCAGTGCTGGAGTCGTGCGTTGTCATAATAATAATAATAATAACTATTTGCATGTCTAATTAGAATGTAACCTAGTAATGCGAGAATTTGTTGCAAGATCACCCAGTCACGATAGGCCTAATGGAACATGAATAAAAAATAAAATACAAATTTTCTCTCTTTTTTTTTATTTTACTATAGACTAGTCTACCGCTATTCATCGATATCAATTGAAATTAAAATATAAATTATGCATTTTTTTAGATGAAATAAGTGTACACTTAAAATTTTTAGTTTTTTTTCTGTGTAAGTTTTCCGTTACAAATCAAATAGACCCTAAAAAGTTTTTATTTATATTTTTTTGACCGTCTGCTCTGAGTCTTGAATCATGCGAGCCATGCAATTTATAAAAAAAGTGGCCTAGGCTAGTTAAGACCTAGGCTTATAGGGCCTAAAATTGGGTGTATATAGGCTATAGGCCTATATATGTATAAAACTAAATTGGCCTGCGAAAAAAAAACCAATTGAAAACCATGTATTTTATACCCCCACCCCCCCTCGTCAATTTAAATAGTCTAGGTCTAGATCTACACCAAATTAAACAAACATTCATTTTTAGCATTCCAAGGGACTAAAATTATTAGGCCTAGGCCTACTAGACAATAATGCCTATAAATAATTTATACTTCATAAATAGTCTAGTCTATTTCCATGATTAGCCTATAGCCTAGGCCTAGGTACCTCCCCCTCCCACCAAAGTAATATTTTGCTCCCCAATCAACTGCAGGAGCTCTAGTCTAGGCCTAACCTTTCTTATGCCTATTTATTGAACACATAATGATAATGGGGGTAGGTCTAAATGTTATCTACTTGTAGCAATGTAGGCTACTGGTAGGTAACATAACCTACTCATAGGGGCCTATTTTAATAGGCTACAACATAAATAAACATTTTAATTAGAAATAGCCTAATTACCTCCAGCCCATGTGGCATGTCCCGTTATCATGACATGTTTATGTGTGTTTTTAGTCTAGCCTAAGTCTAAGAGGCTTGTTTTTTATTCTTGTTCAGACAGTAGTAGGCCTAGTCTGGAGAGATCTAGCATGTCTAGGTACCGTAGCCTACTGCAGTAGTCCAGGCCACATGCTTTTAACAATGACCAAATCTGAGGTTTGGGCCTACTAGGCCTAGACGAAAAGTCTTGACTTCTTGCTGAAAACAATTAGTTCTAATTATAGGCCTACAAACATGACTTGTGTAGGCTAGTCTAGATCTTGATTATGTTTAGGACTATGTCGCTAATACTAGGCTAATACTCTAACGTCAGTGAGAGTTTATTGTCATTGACATTGAATATACCACCACCCAGGCACACCCTGGCACAAGTCAAGGCTCAGCTTCAAGAAGAGAAGGCAAGTGTAGTCTGGGTGTGTTGGAGGCCTATTTATACTTGATCTACAAAATATTGATGTTTTTAAGATTAGCTAGTCTATCCATAGGTCATGTAGGCCTACAGTCTGTTTCACCAGGACCTGGGAGTAGCCTTTTTCCAATTTGCTCGGTCGCTTTTTATTATTTTTCAACATAATTTTTCTCAGATTGTTTTTTCACCTTCCCCCAGCATCCCTGAAAATTTGGTAGATTTTTTTTGTGTATTAGCGAAGTTAGACCATTTGGCATGTAATAATTTTTCAAAATGATAGCTCTCTTTAACACCATTGCCGTGAAACAAGAATCCTATTACATGCCAAATGGTCTAACTTCCAAAATACACAACAAAATTGCACCAAATTTTCAGAGATGTTAGGGGAACATGAAAAAATGATCCGAGAAAAATTTTGTTAACAAATTTTAAAGAACGACCGAGCAAATTAAAAAAAGGCTACTCCCAGGTTCTGGTGAAACAGACTGTAGGTGTCATAAATTCTGAGTACATTCCAATAAACCTTAACTAATAGAATCTACAGGATAGTTCAGTGACAAAGGCTATAGATGCGTGGGCAGTACATGCAGTATGGCTATGCGCGCCATATTAATTCAGCAGAAATGACCCAATTTAAACTCAGGGGGCGCTGCAGTGCGCCGTGTGACAGAATCGCCCATTGATCAGTGGTTTATGACGCATCTATATGTGGTTAATCTATGGTTATACTGAGTTATACACAGTACATTAGCCTACTGAGAATGACATGTCTGAGCAGGCGTGCGAATCGTAGGATCCGAAACAAATAACATCGTGGTGACTGGTGCACGGTGGTGATTCCCGTCATCAGGTTCACCTCGTGACTCCTCCATTCATCAGTTAATCTGGCTAAAATAAACGTTATTTCTTTATGTCAGCCAATATTTGTGAAATAATAGCCCACGGCCCTGGGCGCGAACCAGGGGCCGTGGGCCTTATGGCAACATGGGCACGGAACAAAGGTCAAGTCTGCCACACTGTGCTCAGTTGGAAAAAAGTGTGTCAGAATTGTCTTCCTGTCACTTTCATGCTAACTGCCCATACGCAACAATGTGGAATTGTGGGGGTTTTCACTGACAAGGTCTCTGCTAACGATTTTTTTGTGTGCTTTCAGAATGATCAAACTGACAATAATAGCCCACGTTAATAGGCTACGTTATAGTATAACGTACAGACGTAGCCTATTTTTAATGGGAACCCAATGTATTGAATATATTTTTTTAATTTTGTTTATTCTGAATGTTTGAACATGGTTTTTAGACTATAGTCTAACTGGACTGTTTAATGTTATGATTTCCATAATTTTTTGCAGAGTCATGGTCCTGGTTACCATGACGACCATGTGACCAATCAAAGTATCTTAGCACAAAATATCCACAATATCTATCTTGTCAGAACATGCAGAAAGAGCAAAGCCTACTCACCTGAAACATGCATGCTGTAGACTGTAGTCCCATCAATCGTGTAGGCCTAGGTTACTATTGTAGGGTAGCATTTCTTATAGGCCTACTACCCTAATCTAGACTATAGCCATGTAGGCTAAATTGTGATTTGTAGGCCTACAAAAAACATGTACAATGGCAATGAACTGTTCTTCAATATTTGATTGTACTATAACCAGAGATATTATAATAACGAGATATGCCACTGAGTGCTACTTCCGTTACCGCAATGGGTGGGAGCGCCACCTGGCCGCCTAGGAGTAATATTACTGTGAAGCACCTGTCAAGTCGACCGGAACAATGACTGTAAACAACACAACCACATCGAGTTTTGTGTGCGCGCTGGTTGATCCAACAATCCGGAAAATGTTCCAGATTTGAGTTCATTTATCTTTTGTAGTTTCGTAGAAAGGTAAGTGATACATAATTATTGTATTTTATCAAAATAATACACAGAAAACGATTTAAACATCCACCCTACCGATGCCATCAATGTGGGCGATAATGTACAGAAATGGCGATCGGTATTTTGGCCTGTGTGAATAAAATACATTTTTTTTGATAAAAAGTAAAGTTTATTAAAATAAAATCCACCAAATTATATTTGTAGGATATCTCTGTACATATTTGTTGGTAGAATATATGTAGTCTACATCGTCACGATTAATTTAAGCGACATAACTGATGAGTGACGTGGTCGCCTGTCAGTGACAGTGTCACAGTATCAGTGTACTGTTAGCCTACTGTTAGCCTACCAGTAACCAGTGGTTACTGTGTGTGTCAGATGGTCACTTACGGTACCTACTCCATGGCACTGCTGATTCAGTGAAGCGTGCAGTGCCAGACAGCCCCCCCCCCCCGTCTAGCTCAGTGAGTAGCAAAGCAAGACGTTGGCCGGACCACTTTTCAGTAAAAAAACTCATTTCTTCAAAATTTTCCAGGGGGAGCATGCCCTCTGACCCCCCCAGAACAGGCCTGTATCACAGCCGGACCACTTCTACTTCGCTTCCGTTACTTAATTACTAGTCTAGGCCTAGAAGTCATTAGTCTACCATTGATAATAGGCCTCGAAATTGGCCAGTTCAGTTGTCTGTGAACATTGTCTGTTAAATAGGCTAGTGATTCTAGTCTAGGCCTAGCCTACTTCCCATTCACTGATTCATGCCCAGGATCATCAGACTTTTGAAAAGGGTGTTTTTGGGCTAATATTATTTCATGTAAACATACCGGGGTACCGTACTTCCATTGTGACAAGTCCGAGGATGGTTCATAACTTCGAAATTATAAAATTTATAATGACAAAAAGTAGGCTATATTTCCAACGAAAGTTAAGGGAGGTTCTTGAAATTGAAAATCCCCCACCCCTCCCCGGTGACAATCCTGAAATTCACAATAATATCGTGGGCGAAAGGCTTGGAAGATTTTCTGAAAAGATATTCTGGCTTTCGATTTGACCAAAAAAAATTGACCTCATCCTATCATGCAATTTAAATAGCAAATATAATTTATAAATATCATACGCCTAGTCTATTATTTTGACTTGATTTGGATAGGGTACCTATATCCCTAACCCCAAAATGACATAAATTGAAGGTTTATGGTGTGACTGTGTTGGTCATAAAGTTGGAAAATTTAGAGACTAGACTCTGATTACAAGATAGGGCCTGCAAAGTGAAAACGACACAATCAGGCTAAAATCTTTAAAAAAAAACAGTATTTTAATTTACGCATTTTAATATGGCCATATAAAGTGGACATGTCCATAGACTAGAATTGTGTAAGTTTTTAAATTTGTGTGTGGTCTAGCGCATTTACCAGTTAAGCGAAATATTAAGACAAAATTCCCGATTTCTTATTTCAGACATGCAAAAAAGTCTTTTGTATGTAAACAGGGTAAACATGGTAAAGCAAGATATAAAGACAAAACTCCAGATTTCCTATTTCGGATGTGCATGTCCAAAATACGAAATACACAAATTTTGTCTTTAGATCTGCTCAACTGGTAAATGCGCAACATTTCTAGTCTATGGACATGTTTACATCATATGTTCATATCCTCAGGAAGCCAAAATAAAAATACTGCTTTTTAATGATCATCTGATCTACCCAATAATTAGGATATCTATTATGTGAGGTAGGCTAGGACCGGGCATTGGCTCGTAAAATTGAAATAATAATAATAAGTCTTGTCGGACATTCAATAATAATGCAATGCAATAATTAGAAAAGCTAAGATTTACCTTCGCTATTATTCTAATGGAAATTAGAGAAATGTAACATGTAGGGCCTACTTGACATTCTAGATAGAAATACTTGAACCCCCCCCCCCTCCCCCTCCGCCCTCCTTATATAAAGACATTTTGATCAACATTTTAATTATGCAGGCAGATTTTTTGTAAAATATAATTAACCCTTGTGCTGTTAAGACTGTATTTATAAGTTTTCAAGCAAATTTTAGAGTATTAAAGGAAAATACCAAACAAATTTGTAACATATATTTTGGTATCTGCTCAGTTATTCAAATAATTCAGTTTGGGAGATGCCTATTTTTCATAGATAATATTATTTTTCTTTCATTTCATTTGAAGCTGTATATTGTGTTAGCAATTCCAGCTTCAAATGAATTGAAAATACTCACAAACAATTCAGCAGCACCAGGGTTAAATCTGGTGCCACTTTTGGCTGAGAAAATAAATTGGCACAACCTGTTTGTGCGTGACAATTGCTTGAATAACTTTCAAAAGATATTGATTCACCTCTTAAAAGAGGGAACATGTCCATTTATCATTTTTCATGAAAAGGTAATCATGACAATGCTTGAAGTAAAATATAAAATATTGTACGACATGATTGCTACTTAAATGGCTTTGTATAATTTGGAGGAATAAAAGTGCACAAATATCACCCAATAAATTATTTATGCATTTGTTAACGCTGACTTTAAATTCTTGAGAAACAAATCTGGTTTCAAATGGTGTGTGTAAAAATAAACTTAGCCCTTCATAATTCCTCCAGGAAATAAAATGGTCATTCCCTTATGATTATATACATGTATGTACTATTACACTGTCATAAAATTTTTTATTACTGTATGTACATGAAAAAAATTGTATTGGTTTTGTATTTATATCAATTTCTTTGTAGGAAGAAAAGAAATTGTGGACATCTGTGCATCCATCAGTGCAATGCATATGGTTTCCAGGAAGATGATGACAAATTTCTCCCACAAGCTCATTGATAAGGATCATTTTGAGGAATGACCTAGTGGCCTCCCATAGGAGGTTGGCTGCTCATAAAAGTGGCTGCTCATAGCATGCTCTACTGTAAATAATGACTTATATAACCCATGAAGGACTGTGGTATCACAAATGCATCATTTACCTGAAATTATATAATCCACTTCAATTTGGATAACCTGACATATTATATCAAGAATATACAACCACATTCTTGATTATATTTAATAATTATACATAAGACACTTTATATTTGCTTAAACAAGTTAAAGGTATTTGGTGAAATGAGATATTTCTTGCTGACTTTAGAATGTCAGTTGTGTTGCTTATCAATTTTCATGTTGAGATTGTCAAGGTTGAATTAGATTTAAAGAAAATATTTGATAACATAAAATAGTGCTACAATAAAATGTTTCATGGCACAAATTGATAGTCTATTTTACTCAAGTGAATCTTGAGTGCCCATTGTCAATAAAAAGTTTAAGTTAGACTTTTTCTCATTTTTATTGTAGTTATGGTGTATTTTATGCCTCCGCCAGCCTGCGGCCGGAGGCATCCTGCGGCCAGAGGCATTATGTAGTCGGGTTGTCCGTCTGTCTGTCCGGCTGACTGTCTGTCTGTCCGTCCGTCCGGATTATTTTTTTTGAATGGGATGGTAAGACAGGAAGGGGGAATGATCCATGTCAATTAAAAAAATTCAGGCAGGGTGGGCACATGGAGGGTTTTAACAAATATTAATTTTAAGTGTCTTTTTTTCTTTTATTGCAGTAGCCTCTGTGGATTACATTTATTTACGGGCGGGGAGGGTCAGACTGAGGGGTTGGGGGTCAAGTCCATTTTCCTTTTCTTGCCATGGGGGGCTGTGGGAGTGGGGGGTGCAAAACAAATTTGAACACAAAAATAGGGGGGGGGGTCAAGGCAAATTTTTTTTTTCTATAACCTCAGCCCGGATTACTTTTTTTCAAATGTGAGGATAAGGCAGGAAGGGGGGATAGTACAGGCCAATTAAAAAAATTCAGGAAGGGTGGGCACATGGGAGTTTTAACAAATGTTTATTTTTAGGTTTTTTTTCATTTGACGCAGTAGCCTCTGTGAACGTTTATTTACCGGCGGGGAAGGACAAGGCCAATTTTTTTGCCAGGGGGGCTGTGGGTGGTTCAAAACAAATTTGAACAAAAAAGTAGGGGGTGAAGGCAAATTATTTTTTTTTTCTGTAACTTCTGTCTGGATTACTTTTTTATCAAATGGGAGGGTAAGGCAGGATCAAGGGGGGGTTGATCCAGGCCAATTAAATCTTTTTGTTTAGGGGTGTTGTGCACTCAAGTTTCAGGTGTTTGGTCGCGATGCGCAAGAGGGATATCAACACTTTATTCATGTGCAGTTATATATAGCCCCAGTGCCTGAAACAGGCTTCGGAGAGGACGACACGGCTACAGTAAGCCCTATATATCTTCACGTAACTAAATTTGGGAAAAAAGTCAAAATATTGAAAAAATAGAAAAACGAATAGCACGTGCATGCGCCCCTAATATTTTTTTTTACGGGCACATGCATCCGTAGGGCCTATATATTAGTTATTTGAATTGAACCCTGTGAACCACCTTGTCTGATGTCAGTAGACCCTAATTCATTTTAGAATTATGGACTCATTATAACCTATTAGAAAAGATAGACTACTCTACCTGTAGATGTGTCAAAATTGGTCTCAAGTTAAATTAGGCCTAGGTCTAGTCTATATCTTGAAGTACTGAAAAATTATGAGCATGAAATACACATCAAAAATTTGCAAAAACTAGGTCTATAGGCCCCCTAGTCTACATTAAAAAAATATTTGGCAATAGAAGGGGTGCCCAATGCCCATACTTGCCTCGTGGCCCAACTTCCCTCCCTCTCCCGTAGGGCCTATAGGCCTAAAGTCCCCAGCTACAGTCACGTTAGCTGTTGTCACTGTCACTCCCTGTTGACAATTTCATGAAATCGGAAGATCCAATTACTAGAATTAGCCTCAAATTTAGTGGCAATATTTTTTTATTATAAAGTAGTAGACTAACTGTTAGATTATATCATCCATATTATTGATTTTTCCGACTGTCACTTGCCCGTTTGACAGCGTACAACTTCTAGCTGTCTGTCACTGTTACCGACGGTTCGCTCAAATGTGCTGTCACTCCTCACTCATCCATCGGTTGACAAACAATCGGCGGCAATCGGCGAGTCGGTTACTTGTACAGTTTTGCTATTTTACTTCATAAAATACGACGTTATAAGTATAATTTTCAATGTGAATTTGTTTATTAAACATTTATTTCAATAAAATGAGGTGATAGTAATGTTGTCATCCATTGTAATGTTTATTTTGGCCTGTTTTCTGAACCGGTACCGACACGGCCTCTCTATAACATGTAGTTTTTTTAGGCTGTGTTTGGGAAATGTACTCCTCCAAATCGGCATCTGGCTCGCCCATGTAGTAACACTTCCGGTTTAGTACTGTCAAGTACATGTATACAGCCAATGAGAGTGGCATATCTCGTTATTATAATATCTCTGCTATAAGGTCTCACCACACAAATTCATTCGCGCATATCATTATAAAGTTTAAGAATAAGAAAGTTAGTCTCTTTTTAAAAAATACGGCTCTTTGCAGCAGCCTCGGTGGCAAATATTACAGATATATCATTTTGCTACCAATTTAAATCGATTCTGTGATGATTTGGTGTAGCAAAAGCATCGAAATGAGGAAAGATAGATCCAACAGGAAGTCCTTGCGCTGGCTGTAACAAGGCTCTTCTAAAAAACAAGGTCAATTATTTTTCAGGTCAATCAGAGGAGAGTGGGGCAAGAGGTTATTATGGGCTCAAATAAAAAAAAATATGTCAGTTAAACATGCCTTTTTTATTGTTTAGATTGAAAGAGAACAGACTGATGGTTAAAATGATATATAGTTTTATTTATATTTCTCCACTTAAAGAGTGCTGGGAGGCCTGAGTGTATGGGTCATATTACATGTAAGTCTATGGGACGGGTATTTGGTGTGGTGAGACGTTAAGGCCATAGTTCCAGAAAACACATTTTCGCGCCTGTGGGATGTTTTACTGCCACTAGACCATTTATTTTGCTCATTTATTATCACCAGGCGGCCAATTCAACGAAAAAATATAATATAGACATGTTTTCTAGCGAATTTAATGAAACTAATCTGATAATGTTCAATTATGGGCCATATACCAAGCATTCTTCCATATAGCACTGAAATAGTTGTAAGTTCAACTTGGTTCTTCCACATCCCCGCATTGATTTTTTTGTCCTTTGGTATTTATACCTCTTTTGCTAGTGTGTATAATGTTCGTACATCACTATTCTGAAGAAATAAAATCATTCATTGCCTAATTTCAAGACGATTCCCTGAAAAAATAGACAATTCCATACAGATGCTTTATGAAAACGGAAAACTATGTTGTAATATAGAAAAACAGGTCATTTCTCGAGATCTAGTAAAAAACAAGGGAATTTCATTTAGCCTTTGTGCGCCTTCTGCTTATCGGAATTGGACAAGGTTTTCTTTTTCGATTTCAGAATAGAATGTGTTTTTTAGATCACTTGTAAAAAAACAGGTCTCACCACACAAATTCATTCGCGCATATCATTATAAAGTTTAAGAATAAGAAAGTTAGTCTCTTTTTAAAAAATACGGCTCTTTGCAGCAGCCTCGGTGGCAAATATTACAGATATATCATTTTGCTACCAATTTAAATCGATTCTGTGATGATTTGGTGTAGCAAAAGCATCGAAATGAGGAAAGATAGATCCAACAGGAAGTCCTTGCGCTGGCTGTAACAAGGCTCTTCTAAAAAACAAGGTCAATTATTTTTCAGGTCAATCAGAGGAGAGTGGGGCAAGAGGTTATTATGGGCTCAAATAAAAAAAATTATGTCAGTTAAACATGCCTTTTTTATTGTTTAGATTGAAAGAGAACAGACTGATGGTTAAAATGATATATAGTTTTATTTATATTTCTCCACTTAAAGAGTGCTGGGAGGCCTGAGTGTATGGGTCATATTACATGTAAGTCTATGGGACGGGTATTTGGTGTGGTGAGACGTTAAGGCCATAGTTCCAGAAAACACATTTTCGCGCCTGTGGGATGTTTTACTGCCACTAGACCATTTATTTTGCTCATTTATTATCACCAGGCGGCCAATTCAACGAAAAAATATAATATAGACATGTTTTCTAGCGAATTTAATGAAACTAATCTGATAATGTTCAATTATGGGCCATATACCAAGCATTCTTCCATATAGCACTGAAATAGTTGTAAGTTCAACTTGGTTCTTCCACATCCCCGCATTGATTTTTTTGTCCTTTGGTATTTATACCTCTTTTGCTAGTGTGTATAATGTTCGTACATCACTATTCTGAAGAAATAAAATCATTCATTGCCTAATTTCAAGACGATTCCCTGAAAAAATAGACAATTCCATACAGATGCTTTATGAAAACGGAAAACTATGTTGTAATATAGAAAAACAGGTCATTTCTCGAGATCTAGTAAAAAACAAGGGAATTTCATTTAGCCTTTGTGCGCCTTCTGCTTATCGGAATTGGACAAGGTTTTCTTTTTCGATTTCAGAATAGAATGTGTTTTTTAGATCACTTGTAAAAAAACAGGTCTCACCACACAAATTCATTCGCGCATATCATTATAAAGTTTAAGAATAAGAAAGTTAGTCTCTTTTTAAAAAATACGGCTCTTTGCAGCAGCCTCGGTGGCAAATATTACAGATATATCATTTTGCTACCAATTTAAATCGATTCTGTGATGATTTGGTGTAGCAAAAGCATCGAAATGAGGAAAGATAGATCCAACAGGAAGTCCTTGCGCTGGCTGTAACAAGGCTCTTCTAAAAAACAAGGTCAATTATTTTTCAGGTCAATCAGAGGAGAGTGGGGCAAGAGGTTATTATGGGCTCAAATAAAAAAAATTATGTCAGTTAAACATGCCTTTTTTATTGTTTAGATTGAAAGAGAACAGACTGATGGTTAAAATGATATATAGTTTTATTTATATTTCTCCACTTAAAGAGTGCTGGGAGGCCTGAGTGTATGGGTCATATTACATGTAAGTCTATGGGACGGGTATTTGGTGTGGTGAGACGTTAAGGCCATAGTTCCAGAAAACACATTTTCGCGCCTGTGGGATGTTTTACTGCCACTAGACCATTTATTTTGCTCATTTATTATCACCAGGCGGCCAATTCAACGAAAAAATATAATATAGACATGTTTTCTAGCGAATTTAATGAAACTAATCTGATAATGTTCAATTATGGGCCATATACCAAGCATTCTTCCATATAGCACTGAAATAGTTGTAAGTTCAACTTGGTTCTTCCACATCCCCGCATTGATTTTTTTGTCCTTTGGTATTTATACCTCTTTTGCTAGTGTGTATAATGTTCGTACATCACTATTCTGAAGAAATAAAATCATTCATTGCCTAATTTCAAGACGATTCCCTGAAAAAATAGACAATTCCATACAGATGCTTTATGAAAACGGAAAACTATGTTGTAATATAGAAAAACAGGTCATTTCTCGAGATCTAGTAAAAAACAAGGGAATTTCATTTAGCCTTTGTGCGCCTTCTGCTTATCGGAATTGGACAAGGTTTTCTTTTTCGATTTCAGAATAGAATGTGTTTTTTAGATCACTTGTAAAAAAACAGGTCTCACCACACAAATTCATTCGCGCATATCATTATAAAGTTTAAGAATAAGAAAGTTAGTCTCTTTTTAAAAAATACGGCTCTTTGCAGCAGCCTCGGTGGCAAATATTACAGATATATCATTTTGCTACCAATTTAAATCGATTCTGTGATGATTTGGTGTAGCAAAAGCATCGAAATGAGGAAAGATAGATCCAACAGGAAGTCCTTGCGCTGGCTGTAACAAGGCTCTTCTAAAAAACAAGGTCAATTATTTTTCAGGTCAATCAGAGGAGAGTGGGGCAAGAGGTTATTATGGGCTCAAATAAAAAAAATTATGTCAGTTAAACATGCCTTTTTTATTGTTTAGATTGAAAGAGAACAGACTGATGGTTAAAATGATATATAGTTTTATTTATATTTCTCCACTTAAAGAGTGCTGGGAGGCCTGAGTGTATGGGTCATATTACATGTAAGTCTATGGGACGGGTATTTGGTGTGGTGAGACGTTAAGGCCATAGTTCCAGAAAACACATTTTCGCGCCTGTGGGATGTTTTACTGCCACTAGACCATTTATTTTGCTCATTTATTATCACCAGGCGGCCAATTCAACGAAAAAATATAATATAGACATGTTTTCTAGCGAATTTAATGAAACTAATCTGATAATGTTCAATTATGGGCCATATACCAAGCATTCTTCCATATAGCACTGAAATAGTTGTAAGTTCAACTTGGTTCTTCCACATCCCCGCATTGATTTTTTTGTCCTTTGGTATTTATACCTCTTTTGCTAGTGTGTATAATGTTCGTACATCACTATTCTGAAGAAATAAAATCATTCATTGCCTAATTTCAAGACGATTCCCTGAAAAAATAGACAATTCCATACAGATGCTTTATGAAAACGGAAAACTATGTTGTAATATAGAAAAACAGGTCATTTCTCGAGATCTAGTAAAAAACAAGGGAATTTCATTTAGCCTTTGTGCGCCTTCTGCTTATCGGAATTGGACAAGGTTTTCTTTTTCGATTTCAGAATAGAATGTGTTTTTTAGATCACTTGTAAAAAAACAGGTCTCACCACACAAATTCATTCGCGCATATCATTATAAAGTTTAAGAATAAGAAAGTTAGTCTCTTTTTAAAAAATACGGCTCTTTGCAGCAGCCTCGGTGGCAAATATTACAGATATATCATTTTGCTACCAATTTAAATCGATTCTGTGATGATTTGGTGTAGCAAAAGCATCGAAATGAGGAAAGATAGATCCAACAGGAAGTCCTTGCGCTGGCTGTAACAAGGCTCTTCTAAAAAACAAGGTCAATTATTTTTCAGGTCAATCAGAGGAGAGTGGGGCAAGAGGTTATTATGGGCTCAAATAAAAAAAATTATGTCAGTTAAACATGCCTTTTTTATTGTTTAGATTGAAAGAGAACAGACTGATGGTTAAAATGATATATAGTTTTATTTATATTTCTCCACTTAAAGAGTGCTGGGAGGCCTGAGTGTATGGGTCATATTACATGTAAGTCTATGGGACGGGTATTTGGTGTGGTGAGACGTTAAGGCCATAGTTCCAGAAAACACATTTTCGCGCCTGTGGGATGTTTTACTGCCACTAGACCATTTATTTTGCTCATTTATTATCACCAGGCGGCCAATTCAACGAAAAAATATAATATAGACATGTTTTCTAGCGAATTTAATGAAACTAATCTGATAATGTTCAATTATGGGCCATATACCAAGCATTCTTCCATATAGCACTGAAATAGTTGTAAGTTCAACTTGGTTCTTCCACATCCCCGCATTGATTTTTTTGTCCTTTGGTATTTATACCTCTTTTGCTAGTGTGTATAATGTTCGTACATCACTATTCTGAAGAAATAAAATCATTCATTGCCTAATTTCAAGACGATTCCCTGAAAAAATAGACAATTCCATACAGATGCTTTATGAAAACGGAAAACTATGTTGTAATATAGAAAAACAGGTCATTTCTCGAGATCTAGTAAAAAACAAGGGAATTTCATTTAGCCTTTGTGCGCCTTCTGCTTATCGGAATTGGACAAGGTTTTCTTTTTCGATTTCAGAATAGAATGTGTTTTTTAGATCACTTGTAAAAAAACAGGTCTCACCACACAAATTCATTCGCGCATATCATTATAAAGTTTAAGAATAAGAAAGTTAGTCTCTTTTTAAAAAATACGGCTCTTTGCAGCAGCCTCGGTGGCAAATATTACAGATATATCATTTTGCTACCAATTTAAATCGATTCTGTGATGATTTGGTGTAGCAAAAGCATCGAAATGAGGAAAGATAGATCCAACAGGAAGTCCTTGCGCTGGCTGTAACAAGGCTCTTCTAAAAAACAAGGTCAATTATTTTTCAGGTCAATCAGAGGAGAGTGGGGCAAGAGGTTATTATGGGCTCAAATAAAAAAAATTATGTCAGTTAAACATGCCTTTTTTATTGTTTAGATTGAAAGAGAACAGACTGATGGTTAAAATGATATATAGTTTTATTTATATTTCTCCACTTAAAGAGTGCTGGGAGGCCTGAGTGTATGGGTCATATTACATGTAAGTCTATGGGACGGGTATTTGGTGTGGTGAGACGTTAAGGCCATAGTTCCAGAAAACACATTTTCGCGCCTGTGGGATGTTTTACTGCCACTAGACCATTTATTTTGCTCATTTATTATCACCAGGCGGCCAATTCAACGAAAAAATATAATATAGACATGTTTTCTAGCGAATTTAATGAAACTAATCTGATAATGTTCAATTATGGGCCATATACCAAGCATTCTTCCATATAGCACTGAAATAGTTGTAAGTTCAACTTGGTTCTTCCACATCCCCGCATTGATTTTTTTGTCCTTTGGTATTTATACCTCTTTTGCTAGTGTGTATAATGTTCGTACATCACTATTCTGAAGAAATAAAATCATTCATTGCCTAATTTCAAGACGATTCCCTGAAAAAATAGACAATTCCATACAGATGCTTTATGAAAACGGAAAACTATGTTGTAATATAGAAAAACAGGTCATTTCTCGAGATCTAGTAAAAAACAAGGGAATTTCATTTAGCCTTTGTGCGCCTTCTGCTTATCGGAATTGGACAAGGTTTTCTTTTTCGATTTCAGAATAGAATGTGTTTTTTAGATCACTTGTAAAAAAACAGGTCTCACCACACAAATTCATTCGCGCATATCATTATAAAGTTTAAGAATAAGAAAGTTAGTCTCTTTTTAAAAAATACGGCTCTTTGCAGCAGCCTCGGTGGCAAATATTACAGATATATCATTTTGCTACCAATTTAAATCGATTCTGTGATGATTTGGTGTAGCAAAAGCATCGAAATGAGGAAAGATAGATCCAACAGGAAGTCCTTGCGCTGGCTGTAACAAGGCTCTTCTAAAAAACAAGGTCAATTATTTTTCAGGTCAATCAGAGGAGAGTGGGGCAAGAGGTTATTATGGGCTCAAATAAAAAAAATTATGTCAGTTAAACATGCCTTTTTTATTGTTTAGATTGAAAGAGAACAGACTGATGGTTAAAATGATATATAGTTTTATTTATATTTCTCCACTTAAAGAGTGCTGGGAGGCCTGAGTGTATGGGTCATATTACATGTAAGTCTATGGGACGGGTATTTGGTGTGGTGAGACGTTAAGGCCATAGTTCCAGAAAACACATTTTCGCGCCTGTGGGATGTTTTACTGCCACTAGACCATTTATTTTGCTCATTTATTATCACCAGGCGGCCAATTCAACGAAAAAATATAATATAGACATGTTTTCTAGCGAATTTAATGAAACTAATCTGATAATGTTCAATTATGGGCCATATACCAAGCATTCTTCCATATAGCACTGAAATAGTTGTAAGTTCAACTTGGTTCTTCCACATCCCCGCATTGATTTTTTTGTCCTTTGGTATTTATACCTCTTTTGCTAGTGTGTATAATGTTCGTACATCACTATTCTGAAGAAATAAAATCATTCATTGCCTAATTTCAAGACGATTCCCTGAAAAAATAGACAATTCCATACAGATGCTTTATGAAAACGGAAAACTATGTTGTAATATAGAAAAACAGGTCATTTCTCGAGATCTAGTAAAAAACAAGGGAATTTCATTTAGCCTTTGTGCGCCTTCTGCTTATCGGAATTGGACAAGGTTTTCTTTTTCGATTTCAGAATAGAATGTGTTTTTTAGATCACTTGTAAAAAAACAGGTCTCACCACACAAATTCATTCGCGCATATCATTATAAAGTTTAAGAATAAGAAAGTTAGTCTCTTTTTAAAAAATACGGCTCTTTGCAGCAGCCTCGGTGGCAAATATTACAGATATATCATTTTGCTACCAATTTAAATCGATTCTGTGATGATTTGGTGTAGCAAAAGCATCGAAATGAGGAAAGATAGATCCAACAGGAAGTCCTTGCGCTGGCTGTAACAAGGCTCTTCTAAAAAACAAGGTCAATTATTTTTCAGGTCAATCAGAGGAGAGTGGGGCAAGAGGTTATTATGGGCTCAAATAAAAAAAATTATGTCAGTTAAACATGCCTTTTTTATTGTTTAGATTGAAAGAGAACAGACTGATGGTTAAAATGATATATAGTTTTATTTATATTTCTCCACTTAAAGAGTGCTGGGAGGCCTGAGTGTATGGGTCATATTACATGTAAGTCTATGGGACGGGTATTTGGTGTGGTGAGACGTTAAGGCCATAGTTCCAGAAAACACATTTTCGCGCCTGTGGGATGTTTTACTGCCACTAGACCATTTATTTTGCTCATTTATTATCACCAGGCGGCCAATTCAACGAAAAAATATAATATAGACATGTTTTCTAGCGAATTTAATGAAACTAATCTGATAATGTTCAATTATGGGCCATATACCAAGCATTCTTCCATATAGCACTGAAATAGTTGTAAGTTCAACTTGGTTCTTCCACATCCCCGCATTGATTTTTTTGTCCTTTGGTATTTATACCTCTTTTGCTAGTGTGTATAATGTTCGTACATCACTATTCTGAAGAAATAAAATCATTCATTGCCTAATTTCAAGACGATTCCCTGAAAAAATAGACAATTCCATACAGATGCTTTATGAAAACGGAAAACTATGTTGTAATATAGAAAAACAGGTCATTTCTCGAGATCTAGTAAAAAACAAGGGAATTTCATTTAGCCTTTGTGCG
This sequence comes from Flabesymbios commensalis, assembly GCA_964017125.1. Taxonomy (NCBI): domain Eukaryota; kingdom Metazoa; phylum Annelida; class Polychaeta; order Terebellida; family Flabelligeridae; genus Flabesymbios; species Flabesymbios commensalis. Next base: position 8,418,325 of record OZ024917.1, read on the forward strand.
CCTTCTGCTTATCGGAATTGGACAAGGTTTTCTTTTTCGATTTCAGAATAGAATGTGTTTTTTAGATCACTTGTAAAAAAACAGGTCTCACCACACAAATTCATTCGCGCATATCATTATAAAGTTTAAGAATAAGAAAGTTAGTCTCTTTTTAAAAAATACGGCTCTTTGCAGCAGCCTCGGTGGCAAATATTACAGATATATCATTTTGCTACCAATTTAAATCGATTCTGTGATGATTTGGTGTAGCAAAAGCATCGAAATGAGGAAAGATAGATCCAACAGGAAGTCCTTGCGCTGGCTGTAACAAGGCTCTTCTAAAAAACAAGGTCAATTATTTTTCAGGTCAATCAGAGGAGAGTGGGGCAAGAGGTTATTATGGGCTCAAATAAAAAAAATTATGTCAGTTAAACATGCCTTTTTTATTGTTTAGATTGAAAGAGAACAGACTGATGGTTAAAATGATATATAGTTTTATTTATATTTCTCCACTTAAAGAGTGCTGGGAGGCCTGAGTGTATGGGTCATATTACATGTAAGTCTATGGGACGGGTATTTGGTGTGGTGAGACGTTAAGGCCATAGTTCCAGAAAACACATTTTCGCGCCTGTGGGATGTTTTACTGCCACTAGACCATTTATTTTGCTCATTTATTATCACCAGGCGGCCAATTCAACGAAAAAATATAATATAGACATGTTTTCTAGCGAATTTAATGAAACTAATCTGATAATGTTCAATTATGGGCCATATACCAAGCATTCTTCCATATAGCACTGAAATAGTTGTAAGTTCAACTTGGTTCTTCCACATCCCCGCATTGATTTTTTTGTCCTTTGGTATTTATACCTCTTTTGCTAGTGTGTATAATGTTCGTACATCACTATTCTGAAGAAATAAAATCATTCATTGCCTAATTTCAAGACGATTCCCTGAAAAAATAGACAATTCCATACAGATGCTTTATGAAAACGGAAAACTATGTTGTAATATAGAAAAACAGGTCATTTCTCGAGATCTAGTAAAAAACAAGGGAATTTCATTTAGCCTTTGTGCGCCTTCTGCTTATCGGAATTGGACAAGGTTTTCTTTTTCGATTTCAGAATAGAATGTGTTTTTTAGATCACTTGTAAAAAAACAGGTCTCACCACACAAATTCATTCGCGCATATCATTATAAAGTTTAAGAATAAGAAAGTTAGTCTCTTTTTAAAAAATACGGCTCTTTGCAGCAGCCTCGGTGGCAAATATTACAGATATATCATTTTGCTACCAATTTAAATCGATTCTGTGATGATTTGGTGTAGCAAAAGCATCGAAATGAGGAAAGATAGATCCAACAGGAAGTCCTTGCGCTGGCTGTAACAAGGCTCTTCTAAAAAACAAGGTCAATTATTTTTCAGGTCAATCAGAGGAGAGTGGGGCAAGAGGTTATTATGGGCTCAAATAAAAAAAATTATGTCAGTTAAACATGCCTTTTTTATTGTTTAGATTGAAAGAGAACAGACTGATGGTTAAAATGATATATAGTTTTATTTATATTTCTCCACTTAAAGAGTGCTGGGAGGCCTGAGTGTATGGGTCATATTACATGTAAGTCTATGGGACGGGTATTTGGTGTGGTGAGACGTTAAGGCCATAGTTCCAGAAAACACATTTTCGCGCCTGTGGGATGTTTTACTGCCACTAGACCATTTATTTTGCTCATTTATTATCACCAGGCGGCCAATTCAACGAAAAAATATAATATAGACATGTTTTCTAGCGAATTTAATGAAACTAATCTGATAATGTTCAATTATGGGCCATATACCAAGCATTCTTCCATATAGCACTGAAATAGTTGTAAGTTCAACTTGGTTCTTCCACATCCCCGCATTGATTTTTTTGTCCTTTGGTATTTATACCTCTTTTGCTAGTGTGTATAATGTTCGTACATCACTATTCTGAAGAAATAAAATCATTCATTGCCTAATTTCAAGACGATTCCCTGAAAAAATAGACAATTCCATACAGATGCTTTATGAAAACGGAAAACTATGTTGTAATATAGAAAAACAGGTCATTTCTCGAGATCTAGTAAAAAACAAGGGAATTTCATTTAGCCTTTGTGCGCCTTCTGCTTATCGGAATTGGACAAGGTTTTCTTTTTCGATTTCAGAATAGAATGTGTTTTTTAGATCACTTGTAAAAAAACAGGTCTCACCACACAAATTCATTCGCGCATATCATTATAAAGTTTAAGAATAAGAAAGTTAGTCTCTTTTTAAAAAATACGGCTCTTTGCAGCAGCCTCGGTGGCAAATATTACAGATATATCATTTTGCTACCAATTTAAATCGATTCTGTGATGATTTGGTGTAGCAAAAGCATCGAAATGAGGAAAGATAGATCCAACAGGAAGTCCTTGCGCTGGCTGTAACAAGGCTCTTCTAAAAAACAAGGTCAATTATTTTTCAGGTCAATCAGAGGAGAGTGGGGCAAGAGGTTATTATGGGCTCAAATAAAAAAAATTATGTCAGTTAAACATGCCTTTTTTATTGTTTAGATTGAAAGAGAACAGACTGATGGTTAAAATGATATATAGTTTTATTTATATTTCTCCACTTAAAGAGTGCTGGGAGGCCTGAGTGTATGGGTCATATTACATGTAAGTCTATGGGACGGGTATTTGGTGTGGTGAGACGTTAAGGCCATAGTTCCAGAAAACACATTTTCGCGCCTGTGGGATGTTTTACTGCCACTAGACCATTTATTTTGCTCATTTATTATCACCAGGCGGCCAATTCAACGAAAAAATATAATATAGACATGTTTTCTAGCGAATTTAATGAAACTAATCTGATAATGTTCAATTATGGGCCATATACCAAGCATTCTTCCATATAGCACTGAAATAGTTGTAAGTTCAACTTGGTTCTTCCACATCCCCGCATTGATTTTTTTGTCCTTTGGTATTTATACCTCTTTTGCTAGTGTGTATAATGTTCGTACATCACTATTCTGAAGAAATAAAATCATTCATTGCCTAATTTCAAGACGATTCCCTGAAAAAATAGACAATTCCATACAGATGCTTTATGAAAACGGAAAACTATGTTGTAATATAGAAAAACAGGTCATTTCTCGAGATCTAGTAAAAAACAAGGGAATTTCATTTAGCCTTTGTGCGCCTTCTGCTTATCGGAATTGGACAAGGTTTTCTTTTTCGATTTCAGAATAGAATGTGTTTTTTAGATCACTTGTAAAAAAACAGGTCTCACCACACAAATTCATTCGCGCATATCATTATAAAGTTTAAGAATAAGAAAGTTAGTCTCTTTTTAAAAAATACGGCTCTTTGCAGCAGCCTCGGTGGCAAATATTACAGATATATCATTTTGCTACCAATTTAAATCGATTCTGTGATGATTTGGTGTAGCAAAAGCATCGAAATGAGGAAAGATAGATCCAACAGGAAGTCCTTGCGCTGGCTGTAACAAGGCTCTTCTAAAAAACAAGGTCAATTATTTTTCAGGTCAATCAGAGGAGAGTGGGGCAAGAGGTTATTATGGGCTCAAATAAAAAAAATTATGTCAGTTAAACATGCCTTTTTTATTGTTTAGATTGAAAGAGAACAGACTGATGGTTAAAATGATATATAGTTTTATTTATATTTCTCCACTTAAAGAGTGCTGGGAGGCCTGAGTGTATGGGTCATATTACATGTAAGTCTATGGGACGGGTATTTGGTGTGGTGAGACGTTAAGGCCATAGTTCCAGAAAACACATTTTCGCGCCTGTGGGATGTTTTACTGCCACTAGACCATTTATTTTGCTCATTTATTATCACCAGGCGGCCAATTCAACGAAAAAATATAATATAGACATGTTTTCTAGCGAATTTAATGAAACTAATCTGATAATGTTCAATTATGGGCCATATACCAAGCATTCTTCCATATAGCACTGAAATAGTTGTAAGTTCAACTTGGTTCTTCCACATCCCCGCATTGATTTTTTTGTCCTTTGGTATTTATACCTCTTTTGCTAGTGTGTATAATGTTCGTACATCACTATTCTGAAGAAATAAAATCATTCATTGCCTAATTTCAAGACGATTCCCTGAAAAAATAGACAATTCCATACAGATGCTTTATGAAAACGGAAAACTATGTTGTAATATAGAAAAACAGGTCATTTCTCGAGATCTAGTAAAAAACAAGGGAATTTCATTTAGCCTTTGTGCGCCTTCTGCTTATCGGAATTGGACAAGGTTTTCTTTTTCGATTTCAGAATAGAATGTGTTTTTTAGATCACTTGTAAAAAAACAGGTCTCACCACACAAATTCATTCGCGCATATCATTATAAAGTTTAAGAATAAGAAAGTTAGTCTCTTTTTAAAAAATACGGCTCTTTGCAGCAGCCTCGGTGGCAAATATTACAGATATATCATTTTGCTACCAATTTAAATCGATTCTGTGATGATTTGGTGTAGCAAAAGCATCGAAATGAGGAAAGATAGATCCAACAGGAAGTCCTTGCGCTGGCTGTAACAAGGCTCTTCTAAAAAACAAGGTCAATTATTTTTCAGGTCAATCAGAGGAGAGTGGGGCAAGAGGTTATTATGGGCTCAAATAAAAAAAATTATGTCAGTTAAACATGCCTTTTTTATTGTTTAGATTGAAAGAGAACAGACTGATGGTTAAAATGATATATAGTTTTATTTATATTTCTCCACTTAAAGAGTGCTGGGAGGCCTGAGTGTATGGGTCATATTACATGTAAGTCTATGGGACGGGTATTTGGTGTGGTGAGACGTTAAGGCCATAGTTCCAGAAAACACATTTTCGCGCCTGTGGGATGTTTTACTGCCACTAGACCATTTATTTTGCTCATTTATTATCACCAGGCGGCCAATTCAACGAAAAAATATAATATAGACATGTTTTCTAGCGAATTTAATGAAACTAATCTGATAATGTTCAATTATGGGCCATATACCAAGCATTCTTCCATATAGCACTGAAATAGTTGTAAGTTCAACTTGGTTCTTCCACATCCCCGCATTGATTTTTTTGTCCTTTGGTATTTATACCTCTTTTGCTAGTGTGTATAATGTTCGTACATCACTATTCTGAAGAAATAAAATCATTCATTGCCTAATTTCAAGACGATTCCCTGAAAAAATAGACAATTCCATACAGATGCTTTATGAAAACGGAAAACTATGTTGTAATATAGAAAAACAGGTCATTTCTCGAGATCTAGTAAAAAACAAGGGAATTTCATTTAGCCTTTGTGCGCCTTCTGCTTATCGGAATTGGACAAGGTTTTCTTTTTCGATTTCAGAATAGAATGTGTTTTTTAGATCACTTGTAAAAAAACAGGTCTCACCACACAAATTCATTCGCGCATATCATTATAAAGTTTAAGAATAAGAAAGTTAGTCTCTTTTTAAAAAATACGGCTCTTTGCAGCAGCCTCGGTGGCAAATATTACAGATATATCATTTTGCTACCAATTTAAATCGATTCTGTGATGATTTGGTGTAGCAAAAGCATCGAAATGAGGAAAGATAGATCCAACAGGAAGTCCTTGCGCTGGCTGTAACAAGGCTCTTCTAAAAAACAAGGTCAATTATTTTTCAGGTCAATCAGAGGAGAGTGGGGCAAGAGGTTATTATGGGCTCAAATAAAAAAAATTATGTCAGTTAAACATGCCTTTTTTATTGTTTAGATTGAAAGAGAACAGACTGATGGTTAAAATGATATATAGTTTTATTTATATTTCTCCACTTAAAGAGTGCTGGGAGGCCTGAGTGTATGGGTCATATTACATGTAAGTCTATGGGACGGGTATTTGGTGTGGTGAGACGTTAAGGCCATAGTTCCAGAAAACACATTTTCGCGCCTGTGGGATGTTTTACTGCCACTAGACCATTTATTTTGCTCATTTATTATCACCAGGCGGCCAATTCAACGAAAAAATATAATATAGACATGTTTTCTAGCGAATTTAATGAAACTAATCTGATAATGTTCAATTATGGGCCATATACCAAGCATTCTTCCATATAGCACTGAAATAGTTGTAAGTTCAACTTGGTTCTTCCACATCCCCGCATTGATTTTTTTGTCCTTTGGTATTTATACCTCTTTTGCTAGTGTGTATAATGTTCGTACATCACTATTCTGAAGAAATAAAATCATTCATTGCCTAATTTCAAGACGATTCCCTGAAAAAATAGACAATTCCATACAGATGCTTTATGAAAACGGAAAACTATGTTGTAATATAGAAAAACAGGTCATTTCTCGAGATCTAGTAAAAAACAAGGGAATTTCATTTAGCCTTTGTGCGCCTTCTGCTTATCGGAATTGGACAAGGTTTTCTTTTTCGATTTCAGAATAGAATGTGTTTTTTAGATCACTTGTAAAAAAACAGGTCTCACCACACAAATTCATTCGCGCATATCATTATAAAGTTTAAGAATAAGAAAGTTAGTCTCTTTTTAAAAAATACGGCTCTTTGCAGCAGCCTCGGTGGCAAATATTACAGATATATCATTTTGCTACCAATTTAAATCGATTCTGTGATGATTTGGTGTAGCAAAAGCATCGAAATGAGGAAAGATAGATCCAACAGGAAGTCCTTGCGCTGGCTGTAACAAGGCTCTTCTAAAAAACAAGGTCAATTATTTTTCAGGTCAATCAGAGGAGAGTGGGGCAAGAGGTTATTATGGGCTCAAATAAAAAAAATTATGTCAGTTAAACATGCCTTTTTTATTGTTTAGATTGAAAGAGAACAGACTGATGGTTAAAATGATATATAGTTTTATTTATATTTCTCCACTTAAAGAGTGCTGGGAGGCCTGAGTGTATGGGTCATATTACATGTAAGTCTATGGGACGGGTATTTGGTGTGGTGAGACGTTAAGGCCATAGTTCCAGAAAACACATTTTCGCGCCTGTGGGATGTTTTACTGCCACTAGACCATTTATTTTGCTCATTTATTATCACCAGGCGGCCAATTCAACGAAAAAATATAATATAGACATGTTTTCTAGCGAATTTAATGAAACTAATCTGATAATGTTCAATTATGGGCCATATACCAAGCATTCTTCCATATAGCACTGAAATAGTTGTAAGTTCAACTTGGTTCTTCCACATCCCCGCATTGATTTTTTTGTCCTTTGGTATTTATACCTCTTTTGCTAGTGTGTATAATGTTCGTACATCACTATTCTGAAGAAATAAAATCATTCATTGCCTAATTTCAAGACGATTCCCTGAAAAAATAGACAATTCCATACAGATGCTTTATGAAAACGGAAAACTATGTTGTAATATAGAAAAACAGGTCATTTCTCGAGATCTAGTAAAAAACAAGGGAATTTCATTTAGCCTTTGTGCGCCTTCTGCTTATCGGAATTGGACAAGGTTTTCTTTTTCGATTTCAGAATAGAATGTGTTTTTTAGATCACTTGTAAAAAAACAGGTCTCACCACACAAATTCATTCGCGCATATCATTATAAAGTTTAAGAATAAGAAAGTTAGTCTCTTTTTAAAAAATACGGCTCTTTGCAGCAGCCTCGGTGGCAAATATTACAGATATATCATTTTGCTACCAATTTAAATCGATTCTGTGATGATTTGGTGTAGCAAAAGCATCGAAATGAGGAAAGATAGATCCAACAGGAAGTCCTTGCGCTGGCTGTAACAAGGCTCTTCTAAAAAACAAGGTCAATTATTTTTCAGGTCAATCAGAGGAGAGTGGGGCAAGAGGTTATTATGGGCTCAAATAAAAAAAATTATGTCAGTTAAACATGCCTTTTTTATTGTTTAGATTGAAAGAGAACAGACTGATGGTTAAAATGATATATAGTTTTATTTATATTTCTCCACTTAAAGAGTGCTGGGAGGCCTGAGTGTATGGGTCATATTACATGTAAGTCTATGGGACGGGTATTTGGTGTGGTGAGACGTTAAGGCCATAGTTCCAGAAAACACATTTTCGCGCCTGTGGGATGTTTTACTGCCACTAGACCATTTATTTTGCTCATTTATTATCACCAGGCGGCCAATTCAACGAAAAAATATAATATAGACATGTTTTCTAGCGAATTTAATGAAACTAATCTGATAATGTTCAATTATGGGCCATATACCAAGCATTCTTCCATATAGCACTGAAATAGTTGTAAGTTCAACTTGGTTCTTCCACATCCCCGCATTGATTTTTTTGTCCTTTGGTATTTATACCTCTTTTGCTAGTGTGTATAATGTTCGTACATCACTATTCTGAAGAAATAAAATCATTCATTGCCTAATTTCAAGACGATTCCCTGAAAAAATAGACAATTCCATACAGATGCTTTATGAAAACGGAAAACTATGTTGTAATATAGAAAAACAGGTCATTTCTCGAGATCTAGTAAAAAACAAGGGAATTTCATTTAGCCTTTGTGCGCCTTCTGCTTATCGGAATTGGACAAGGTTTTCTTTTTCGATTTCAGAATAGAATGTGTTTTTTAGATCACTTGTAAAAAAACAGGTCTCACCACACAAATTCATTCGCGCATATCATTATAAAGTTTAAGAATAAGAAAGTTAGTCTCTTTTTAAAAAATACGGCTCTTTGCAGCAGCCTCGGTGGCAAATATTACAGATATATCATTTTGCTACCAATTTAAATCGATTCTGTGATGATTTGGTGTAGCAAAAGCATCGAAATGAGGAAAGATAGATCCAACAGGAAGTCCTTGCGCTGGCTGTAACAAGGCTCTTCTAAAAAACAAGGTCAATTATTTTTCAGGTCAATCAGAGGAGAGTGGGGCAAGAGGTTATTATGGGCTCAAATAAAAAAAATTATGTCAGTTAAACATGCCTTTTTTATTGTTTAGATTGAAAGAGAACAGACTGATGGTTAAAATGATATATAGTTTTATTTATATTTCTCCACTTAAAGAGTGCTGGGAGGCCTGAGTGTATGGGTCATATTACATGTAAGTCTATGGGACGGGTATTTGGTGTGGTGAGACGTTAAGGCCATAGTTCCAGAAAACACATTTTCGCGCCTGTGGGATGTTTTACTGCCACTAGACCATTTATTTTGCTCATTTATTATCACCAGGCGGCCAATTCAACGAAAAAATATAATATAGACATGTTTTCTAGCGAATTTAATGAAACTAATCTGATAATGTTCAATTATGGGCCATATACCAAGCATTCTTCCATATAGCACTGAAATAGTTGTAAGTTCAACTTGGTTCTTCCACATCCCCGCATTGATTTTTTTGTCCTTTGGTATTTATACCTCTTTTGCTAGTGTGTATAATGTTCGTACATCACTATTCTGAAGAAATAAAATCATTCATTGCCTAATTTCAAGACGATTCCCTGAAAAAATAGACAATTCCATACAGATGCTTTATGAAAACGGAAAACTATGTTGTAATATAGAAAAACAGGTCATTTCTCGAGATCTAGTAAAAAACAAGGGAATTTCATTTAGCCTTTGTGCGCCTTCTGCTTATCGGAATTGGACAAGGTTTTCTTTTTCGATTTCAGAATAGAATGTGTTTTTTAGATCACTTGTAAAAAAACAGGTCTCACCACACAAATTCATTCGCGCATATCATTATAAAGTTTAAGAATAAGAAAGTTAGTCTCTTTTTAAAAAATACGGCTCTTTGCAGCAGCCTCGGTGGCAAATATTACAGATATATCATTTTGCTACCAATTTAAATCGATTCTGTGATGATTTGGTGTAGCAAAAGCATCGAAATGAGGAAAGATAGATCCAACAGGAAGTCCTTGCGCTGGCTGTAACAAGGCTCTTCTAAAAAACAAGGTCAATTATTTTTCAGGTCAATCAGAGGAGAGTGGGGCAAGAGGTTATTATGGGCTCAAATAAAAAAAATTATGTCAGTTAAACATGCCTTTTTTATTGTTTAGATTGAAAGAGAACAGACTGATGGTTAAAATGATATATAGTTTTATTTATATTTCTCCACTTAAAGAGTGCTGGGAGGCCTGAGTGTATGGGTCATATTACATGTAAGTCTATGGGACGGGTATTTGGTGTGGTGAGACGTTAAGGCCATAGTTCCAGAAAACACATTTTCGCGCCTGTGGGATGTTTTACTGCCACTAGACCATTTATTTTGCTCATTTATTATCACCAGGCGGCCAATTCAACGAAAAAATATAATATAGACATGTTTTCTAGCGAATTTAATGAAACTAATCTGATAATGTTCAATTATGGGCCATATACCAAGCATTCTTCCATATAGCACTGAAATAGTTGTAAGTTCAACTTGGTTCTTCCACATCCCCGCATTGATTTTTTTGTCCTTTGGTATTTATACCTCTTTTGCTAGTGTGTATAATGTTCGTACATCACTATTCTGAAGAAATAAAATCATTCATTGCCTAATTTCAAGACGATTCCCTGAAAAAATAGACAATTCCATACAGATGCTTTATGAAAACGGAAAACTATGTTGTAATATAGAAAAACAGGTCATTTCTCGAGATCTAGTAAAAAACAAGGGAATTTCATTTAGCCTTTGTGCGCCTTCTGCTTATCGGAATTGGACAAGGTTTTCTTTTTCGATTTCAGAATAGAATGTGTTTTTTAGATCACTTGTAAAAAAACAGGTCTCACCACACAAATTCATTCGCGCATATCATTATAAAGTTTAAGAATAAGAAAGTTAGTCTCTTTTTAAAAAATACGGCTCTTTGCAGCAGCCTCGGTGGCAAATATTACAGATATATCATTTTGCTACCAATTTAAATCGATTCTGTGATGATTTGGTGTAGCAAAAGCATCGAAATGAGGAAAGATAGATCCAACAGGAAGTCCTTGCGCTGGCTGTAACAAGGCTCTTCTAAAAAACAAGGTCAATTATTTTTCAGGTCAATCAGAGGAGAGTGGGGCAAGAGGTTATTATGGGCTCAAATAAAAAAAATTATGTCAGTTAAACATGCCTTTTTTATTGTTTAGATTGAAAGAGAACAGACTGATGGTTAAAATGATATATAGTTTTATTTATATTTCTCCACTTAAAGAGTGCTGGGAGGCCTGAGTGTATGGGTTATATTACATGTAAGTCTATGGGACGGGTATTTGGTGTGGTGAGACGTTAAGGCCATAGTTCCAGAAAACACATTTTCGCGCCTGTGGGATGTTTTACTGCCACTAGACCATTTATTTTGCTCATTTATTATCACCAGGCGGCCAATTCAACGAAAAAATATAATATAGACATGTTTTCTAGCGAATTTAATGAAACTAATCTGATAATGTTCAATTATGGGCCATATACCAAGCATTCTTCCATATAGCACTGAAATAGTTGTAAGTTCAACTTGGTTCTTCCACATCCCCGCATTGATTTTTTTGTCCTTTGGTATTTATACCTCTTTTGCTAGTGTGTATAATGTTCGTACATCACTATTCTGAAGAAATAAAATCATTCATTGCCTAATTTCAAGACGATTCCCTGAAAAAATAGACAATTCCATACAGATGCTTTATGAAAACGGAAAACTATGTTGTAATATAGAAAAACAGGTCATTTCTCGAGATCTAGTAAAAAACAAGGGAATTTCATTTAGCCTTTGTGCGCCTTCTGCTTATCGGAATTGGACAAGGTTTTCTTTTTCGATTTCAGAATAGAATGTGTTTTTTAGATCACTTGTAAAAAAACAGGTCTCACCACACAAATTCATTCGCGCATATCATTATAAAGTTTAAGAATAAGAAAGTTAGTCTCTTTTTAAAAAATACGGCTCTTTGCAGCAGCCTCGGTGGCAAATATTACAGATATATCATTTTGCTACCAATTTAAATCGATTCTGTGATGATTTGGTGTAGCAAAAGCATCGAAATGAGGAAAGATAGATCCAACAGGAAGTCCTTGCGCTGGCTGTAACAAGGCTCTTCTAAAAAACAAGGTCAATTATTTTTCAGGTCAATCAGAGGAGAGTGGGGCAAGAGGTTATTATGGGCTCAAATAAAAAAAATTATGTCAGTTAAACATGCCTTTTTTATTGTTTAGATTGAAAGAGAACAGACTGATGGTTAAAATGATATATAGTTTTATTTATATTTCTCCACTTAAAGAGTGCTGGGAGGCCTGAGTGTATGGGTCATATTACATGTAAGTCTATGGGACGGGTATTTGGTGTGGTGAGACGTTAAGGCCATAGTTCCAGAAAACACATTTTCGCGCCTGTGGGATGTTTTACTGCCACTAGACCATTTATTTTGCTCATTTATTATCACCAGGCGGCCAATTCAACGAAAAAATATAATATAGACATGTTTTCTAGCGAATTTAATGAAACTAATCTGATAATGTTCAATTATGGGCCATATACCAAGCATTCTTCCATATAGCACTGAAATAGTTGTAAGTTCAACTTGGTTCTTCCACATCCCCGCATTGATTTTTTTGTCCTTTGGTATTTATACCTCTTTTGCTAGTGTGTATAATGTTCGTACATCACTATTCTGAAGAAATAAAATCATTCATTGCCTAATTTCAAGACGATTCCCTGAAAAAATAGACAATTCCATACAGATGCTTTATGAAAACGGAAAACTATGTTGTAATATAGAAAAACAGGTCATTTCTCGAGATCTAGTAAAAAACAAGGGAATTTCATTTAGCCTTTGTGCGCCTTCTGCTTATCGGAATTGGACAAGGTTTTCTTTTTCGATTTCAGAATAGAATGTGTTTTTTAGATCACTTGTAAAAAAACAGGTCTCACCACACAAATTCATTCGCGCATATCATTATAAAGTTTAAGAATAAGAAAGTTAGTCTCTTTTTAAAAAATACGGCTCTTTGCAGCAGCCTCGGTGGCAAATATTACAGATATATCATTTTGCTACCAATTTAAATCGATTCTGTGATGATTTGGTGTAGCAAAAGCATCGAAATGAGGAAAGATAGATCCAACAGGAAGTCCTTGCGCTGGCTGTAACAAGGCTCTTCTAAAAAACAAGGTCAATTATTTTTCAGGTCAATCAGAGGAGAGTGGGGCAAGAGGTTATTATGGGCTCAAATAAAAAAAATTATGTCAGTTAAACATGCCTTTTTTATTGTTTAGATTGAAAGAGAACAGACTGATGGTTAAAATGATATATAGTTTTATTTATATTTCTCCACTTAAAGAGTGCTGGGAGGCCTGAGTGTATGGGTCATATTACATGTAAGTCTATGGGACGGGTATTTGGTGTGGTGAGACGTTAAGGCCATAGTTCCAGAAAACACATTTTCGCGCCTGTGGGATGTTTTACTGCCACTAGACCATTTATTTTGCTCATTTATTATCACCAGGCGGCCAATTCAACGAAAAAATATAATATAGACATGTTTTCTAGCGAATTTAATGAAACTAATCTGATAATGTTCAATTATGGGCCATATACCAAGCATTCTTCCATATAGCACTGAAATAGTTGTAAGTTCAACTTGGTTCTTCCACATCCCCGCATTGATTTTTTTGTCCTTTGGTATTTATACCTCTTTTGCTAGTGTGTATAATGTTCGTACATCACTATTCTGAAGAAATAAAATCATTCATTGCCTAATTTCAAGACGATTCCCTGAAAAAATAGACAATTCCATACAGATGCTTTATGAAAACGGAAAACTATGTTGTAATATAGAAAAACAGGTCATTTCTCGAGATCTAGTAAAAAACAAGGGAATTTCATTTAGCCTTTGTGCGCCTTCTGCTTATCGGAATTGGACAAGGTTTTCTTTTTCGATTTCAGAATAGAATGTGTTTTTTAGATCACTTGTAAAAAAACATTCCATAAATATGTTTCTTTCTCTTAAGGTCTCACCACACAAATTCATTCGCGCATATCATTATAAAGTTTAAGAATAAGAAAGTTAGTCTCTTTTTAAAAAATACGGCTCTTTGCAGCAGCCTCGGTGGCAAATATTACAGATATATCATTTTGCTACCAATTTAAATCGATTCTGTGATGATTTGGTGTAGCAAAAGCATCGAAATGAGGAAAGATAGATCCAACAGGAAGTCCTTGCGCTGGCTGTAACAAGGCTCTTCTAAAAAACAAGGTCAATTATTTTTCAGGTCAATCAGAGGAGAGTGGGGCAAGAGGTTATTATGGGCTCAAATAAAAAAAATTATGTCAGTTAAACATGCCTTTTTTATTGTTTAGATTGAAAGAGAACAGACTGATGGTTAAAATGATATATAGTTTTATTTATATTTCTCCACTTAAAGAGTGCTGGGAGGCCTGAGTGTATGGGTCATATTACATGTAAGTCTATGGGACGGGTATTTGGTGTGGTGAGACGTTAAGGCCATAGTTCCAGAAAACACATTTTCGCGCCTGTGGGATGTTTTACTGCCACTAGACCATTTATTTTGCTCATTTATTATCACCAGGCGGCCAATTCAACGAAAAAATATAATATAGACATGTTTTCTAGCGAATTTAATGAAACTAATCTGATAATGTTCAATTATGGGCCATATACCAAGCATTCTTCCATATAGCACTGAAATAGTTGTAAGTTCAACTTGGTTCTTCCACATCCCCGCATTGATTTTTTTGTCCTTTGGTATTTATACCTCTTTTGCTAGTGTGTATAATGTTCGTACATCACTATTCTGAAGAAATAAAATCATTCATTGCCTAATTTCAAGACGATTCCCTGAAAAAATAGACAATTCCATACAGATGCTTTATGAAAACGGAAAACTATGTTGTAATATAGAAAAACAGGTCATTTCTCGAGATCTAGTAAAAAACAAGGGAATTTCATTTAGCCTTTGTGCGCCTTCTGCTCATCGGAATTGGACAAGGTTTTCTTTTTCGATTTCAGAATAGAATGTGTTTTTTAGATCACTTGTAAAAAAACAGGTCTCACCACACAAATTCATTCGCGCATATCATTATAAAGTTTAAGAATAAGAAAGTTAGTCTCTTTTTAAAAAATACGGCTCTTTGCAGCAGCCTCGGTGGCAAATATTACAGATATATCATTTTGCTACCAATTTAAATCGATTCTGTGATGATTTGGTGTAGCAAAAGCATCGAAATGAGGAAAGATAGATCCAACAGGAAGTCCTTGCGCTGGCTGTAACAAGGCTCTTCTAAAAAACAAGGTCAATTATTTTTCAGGTCAATCAGAGGAGAGTGGGGCAAGAGGTTATTATGGGCTCAAATAAAAAAAAATATGTCAGTTAAACATGCCTTTTTTATTGTTTAGATTGAAAGAGAACAGACTGATGGTTAAAATGATATATAGTTTTATTTATATTTCTCCACTTAAAGAGTGCTGGGAGGCCTGAGTGTATGGGTCATATTACATGTAAGTCTATGGGACGGGTATTTGGTGTGGTGAGACGTTAAGGCCATAGTTCCAGAAAACACATTTTCGCGCCTGTGGGATGTTTTACTGCCACTAGACCATTTATTTTGCTCATTTATTATCACCAGGCGGCCAATTCAACGAAAAAATATAATATAGACATGTTTTCTAGCGAATTTAATGAAACTAATCTGATAATGTTCAATTATGGGCCATATACCAAGCATTCTTCCATATAGCACTGAAATAGTTGTAAGTTCAACTTGGTTCTTCCACATCCCCGCATTGATTTTTTTGTCCTTTGGTATTTATACCTCTTTTGCTAGTGTGTATAATGTTCGTACATCACTATTCTGAAGAAATAAAATCATTCATTGCCTAATTTCAAGACGATTCCCTGAAAAAATAGACAATTCCATACAGATGCTTTATGAAAACGGAAAACTATGTTGTAATATAGAAAAACAGGTCATTTCTCGAGATCTAGTAAAAAACAAGGGAATTTCATTTAGCCTTTGTGCGCCTTCTGCTTATCGGAATTGGACAAGGTTTTCTTTTTCGATTTCAGAATAGAATGTGTTTTTTAGATCACTTGTAAAAAAACAGGTCTCACCACACAAATTCATTCGCGCATATCATTATAAAGTTTAAGAATAAGAAAGTTAGTCTCTTTTTAAAAAATACGGCTCTTTGCAGCAGCCTCGGTGGCAAATATTACAGATATATCATTTTGCTACCAATTTAAATCGATTCTGTGATGATTTGGTGTAGCAAAAGCATCGAAATGAGGAAAGATAGATCCAACAGGAAGTCCTTGCGCTGGCTGTAACAAGGCTCTTCTAAAAAACAAGGTCAATTATTTTTCAGGTCAATCAGAGGAGAGTGGGGCAAGAGGTTATTATGGGCTCAAATAAAAAAAATTATGTCAGTTAAACATGCCTTTTTTATTGTTTAGATTGAAAGAGAACAGACTGATGGTTAAAATGATATATAGTTTTATTTATATTTCTCCACTTAAAGAGTGCTGGGAGGCCTGAGTGTATGGGTCATATTACATGTAAGTCTATGGGACGGGTATTTGGTGTGGTGAGACGTTAAGGCCATAGTTCCAGAAAACACATTTTCGCGCCTGTGGGATGTTTTACTGCCACTAGACCATTTATTTTGCTCATTTATTATCACCAGGCGGCCAATTCAACGAAAAAATATAATATAGACATGTTTTCTAGCGAATTTAATGAAACTAATCTGATAATGTTCAATTATGGGCCATATACCAAGCATTCTTCCATATAGCACTGAAATAGTTGTAAGTTCAACTTGGTTCTTCCACATCCCCGCATTGATTTTTTTGTCCTTTGGTATTTATACCTCTTTTGCTAGTGTGTATAATGTTCGTACATCACTATTCTGAAGAAATAAAATCATTCATTGCCTAATTTCAAGACGATTCCCTGAAAAAATAGACAATTCCATACAGATGCTTTATGAAAACGGAAAACTATGTTGTAATATAGAAAAACAGGTCATTTCTCGAGATCTAGTAAAAAACAAGGGAATTTCATTTAGCCTTTGTGCGCCTTCTGCTTATCGGAATTGGACAAGGTTTTCTTTTTCGATTTCAGAATAGAATGTGTTTTTTAGATCACTTGTAAAAAAACAGGTCTCACCACACAAATTCATTCGCGCATATCATTATAAAGTTTAAGAATAAGAAAGTTAGTCTCTTTTTAAAAAATACGGCTCTTTGCAGCAGCCTCGGTGGCAAATATTACAGATATATCATTTTGCTACCAATTTAAATCGATTCTGTGATGATTTGGTGTAGCAAAAGCATCGAAATGAGGAAAGATAGATCCAACAGGAAGTCCTTGCGCTGGCTGTAACAAGGCTCTTCTAAAAAACAAGGTCAATTATTTTTCAGGTCAATCAGAGGAGAGTGGGGCAAGAGGTTATTATGGGCTCAAATAAAAAAAATTATGTCAGTTAAACATGCCTTTTTTATTGTTTAGATTGAAAGAGAACAGACTGATGGTTAAAATGATATATAGTTTTATTTATATTTCTCCACTTAAAGAGTGCTGGGAGGCCTGAGTGTATGGGTTATATTACATGTAAGTCTATGGGACGGGTATTTGGTGTGGTGAGACGTTAAGGCCATAGTTCCAGAAAACACATTTTCGCGCCTGTGGGATGTTTTACTGCCACTAGACCATTTATTTTGCTCATTTATTATCACCAGGCGGCCAATTCAACGAAAAAATATAATATAGACATGTTTTCTAGCGAATTTAATGAAACTAATCTGATAATGTTCAATTATGGGCCATATACCAAGCATTCTTCCATATAGCACTGAAATAGTTGTAAGTTCAACTTGGTTCTTCCACATCCCCGCATTGATTTTTTTGTCCTTTGGTATTTATACCTCTTTTGCTAGTGTGTATAATGTTCGTACATCACTATTCTGAAGAAATAAAATCATTCATTGCCTAATTTCAAGACGATTCCCTGAAAAAATAGACAATTCCATACAGATGCTTTATGAAAACGGAAAACTATGTTGTAATATAGAAAAACAGGTCATTTCTCGAGATCTAGTAAAAAACAAGGGAATTTCATTTAGCCTTTGTGCGCCTTCTGCTTATCGGAATTGGACAAGGTTTTCTTTTTCGATTTCAGAATAGAATGTGTTTTTTAGATCACTTGTAAAAAAAACATTCCATAAATATGTTTCTTTCCCTTAAGGTCTCACCACACAAATTCATTCGCGCATATCATTATAAAGTTTAAGAATAAGAAAGTTAGTCTCTTTTTAAAAAATACGGCTCTTTGCAGCAGCCTCGGTGGCAAATATTACAGATATATCATTTTGCTACCAATTTAAATCGATTCTGTGATGATTTGGTGTAGCAAAAGCATCGAAATGAGGAAAGATAGATCCAACAGGAAGTCCTTGCGCTGGCTGTAACAAGGCTCTTCTAAAAAACAAGGTCAATTATTTTTCAGGTCAATCAGAGGAGAGTGGGGCAAGAGGTTATTATGGGCTCAAATAAAAAAATTATGTCAGTTAAACATGCCTTTTTTATTGTTTAGATTGAAAGAGAACAGACTGATGGTTAAAATGATATATAGTTTTATTTATATTTCTCCACTTAAAGAGTGCTGGGAGGCCTGAGTGTATGGGTCATATTACATGTAAGTCTATGGGACGGGTATTTGGTGTGGTGAGACGTTAAGGCCATAGTTCCAGAAAACACATTTTCGCGCCTGTGGGATGTTTTACTGCCACTAGACCATTTATTTTGCTCATTTATTATCACCAGGCGGCCAATTCAACGAAAAAATATAATATAGACATGTTTTCTAGCGAATTTAATGAAACTAATCTGATAATGTTCAATTATGGGCCATATACCAAGCATTCTTCCATATAGCACTGAAATAGTTGTAAGTTCAACTTGGTTCTTCCACATCCCCGCATTGATTTTTTTGTCCTTTGGTATTTATACCTCTTTTGCTAGTGTGTATAATGTTCGTACATCACTATTCTGAAGAAATAAAATCATTCATTGCCTAATTTCAAGACGATTCCCTGAAAAAATAGACAATTCCATACAGATGCTTTATGAAAACGGAAAACTATGTTGTAATATAGAAAAACAGGTCATTTCTCGAGATCTAGTAAAAAACAAGGGAATTTCATTTAGCCTTTGTGCGCCTTCTGCTTATCGGAATTGGACAAGGTTTTCTTTTTCGATTTCAGAATAGAATGTGTTTTTTAGATCACTTGTAAAAAAACATTCCATAAATATGTTTCTTTCTCTTAAGGTCTCACCACACAAATTCATTCGCGCATATCATTATAAAGTTTAAGAATAAGAAAGTTAGTCTCTTTTTAAAAAATACGGCTCTTTGCAGCAGCCTCGGTGGCAAATATTACAGATATATCATTTTGCTACCAATTTAAATCGATTCTGTGATGATTTGGTGTAGCAAAAGCATCGAAATGAGGAAAGATAGATCCAACAGGAAGTCCTTGCGCTGGCTGTAACAAGGCTCTTCTAAAAAACAAGGTCAATTATTTTTCAGGTCAATCAGAGGAGAGTGGGGCAAGAGGTTATTATGGGCTCAAATAAAAAAAATTATGTCAGTTAAACATGCCTTTTTTATTGTTTAGATTAAAAGAGAACAGACTGATGGTTAAAATGATATATAGTTTTATTTATATTTCTCCACTTAAAGAGTGCTGGGAGGCCTGAGTGAATGGGTCATATTACATGTAAGTCTATGGGACGGGTATTTGGTGTGGTGAGACGTTAAGGCCATAGTTCCAGAAAACACATTTTCGCGCCTGTGGGATGTTTTACTGCCACTAGACCATTTATTTTGCTCATTTATTATCACCAGGCGGCCAATTCAACGAAAAAATATAATATAGACATGTTTTCTAGCGAATTTAATGAAACTAATCTGATAATGTTCAATTATGGGCCATATACCAAGCATTCTTCCATATAGCACTGAAATAGTTGTAAGTTCAACTTGGTTCTTCCACATCCCCGCATTGATTTTTTTGTCCTTTGGTATTTATACCTCTTTTGCTAGTGTGTATAATGTTCGTACATCACTATTCTGAAGAAATAAAATCATTCATTGCCTAATTTCAAGACGATTCCCTGAAAAAATAGACAATTCCATACAGATGCTTTATGAAAACGGAAAACTATGTTGTAATATAGAAAAACAGGTCATTTCTCGAGATCTAGTAAAAAACAAGGGAATTTCATTTAGCCTTTGTGCGCCTTCTGCTTATCGGAATTGGACAAGGTTTTCTTTTTCGATTTCAGAATAGAATGTGTTTTTTAGATCACTTGTAAAAAAACATTCCATAAATATGTTTCTTCCCCTTAAGGTCTCACCACACAAATTCATTCGCGCATATCATTATAAAGTTTAAGAATAAGAAAGTTAGTCTCTTTTTAAAAAATACGGCTCTTTGCAGCAGCCTCGGTGGCAAATATTACAGATATATCATTTTGCTACCAGTTTAAATCGATTCTGTGATGATTTGGTGTAGCAAAAGCATCGAAATGAGGAAAGATAGATCCAACAGGAAGTCCTTGCGCTGGCTGTAACAAGGCTCTTCTAAAAAACAAGGTCAATTATTTTTCAGGTCAATCAGAGGAGAGTGGGGCAAGAGGTTATTATGGGCTCAAATAAAAAAAATTATGTCAGTTAAACATGCCTTTTTTATTGTTTAGATTGAAAGAGAACAGACTGATGGTTAAAATGATATATAGTTTTATTTATATTTCTCCACTTAAAGAGTGCTGGGAGGCCTGAGTGTATGGGTCATATTACATGTAAGTCTATGGGACGGGTATTTGGTGTGGTGAGACGATAACATAGCCAAATCAATGCTGATGTCAATCGGTAGATAACTACTGCTCTTGACTTGCGTCTAACCAGAGTCAGAAAAAGTAGGCTACCGTCCATAGGCCCCTAGGCCTATTACATGTTATACTAGGCCTACTACTAGCACTGTAGCCGTGTAGGCTACAGTTATGTCATGTCTGTGGTCTGACTGACTCTTCAGTCTGTGTCCATGACCATGTCCATGCTATCCCTATCGCTGCCAGTATCAGCACTGATCAGGCTATAATAGCCTATCCCTGAGGTGTAGGCCTAAGTATGAGCCTAGCCTATAGTAGCCTAGGCCTATAGGCTACTAGGCCTACATGTACCATAGTCTGTTCCACAGACTTACTACGTTGAACTATTTATGAATATAGGCCGCCCTAGGCTAAATTTCAAAATAGTATGGGAGAGTGAGGGAAGTTGGGCCGCAAGGCTAGATGAATGGACACCCCTTATATTGCATAGGCCTAGGCCCCCAGGGCAATAGGGGGCGTACTTAGGCCTATATAGTATAGCCAGCGTGATGTTTATTGCCACCTAGACTATTAAAAAAATTATATAACTTAGCCTATCGACACTGACACTATAATTTACTTATCCTATCCACAGAGAGACCAAAATGAACCACAGATGAAATGTTTTTTTACTTTTGTTTCGACCTTTTTTAGGCCCAAATCTTTTTTTCTAGAGTAACGTTAGCCTAGCCTACTGGAATACATAGGCCTAAATTACCTTCAGACCAATTTTGATACATCTATTATACAGGACTGGTGGGCCCTAGTCTATCATGTCTGTAGGCCCCCTAGTTGAGTATTCACAGGCTCCGCTGACGCATGGAGGGTTAGGCCTAGTTGACAGCTTCAACTAGCTAGTAGTCTAGACCATAGGCCTAGTAAAGTCTTAGGCCCCTATGTTTGCCTACCTGGGACCTGGTGGAGTCTTGTCCAAAATAAAAGTAAGCTTTTCGGGTATAGATCAGTCAATTCGCAAGCGATTTTTACGGAATTTTGCAACCATTCTTATCTATAAAAAAAATCATTTGACAACATTCATGAAAATTCCACGAAATTCCAGTGAGAATTTGAAAAGTTAGACCACTTGACATCTAACACAATTCTCAGAATAAACCACCAAAATGAAGTTAATGGGTTTGAATTGAGGGGCGTCATTATTATAAATTTACTACATGTCAATGTGAAATGGTCTAGCTTTTGAAATATTTCACAAAATAGGGTTCACAAAATTTCATGAAAATCGCTTGAGAATTGATCGAGTGGATACCGAAAAGCTAACTTTCGTCTTGGACCAGCTTCCACATGTTGGACAGAAACTTCACCCCCCCCCCCCCCAGAAAAAAAAACTCCAGCCCCCCTCCCTCCCCTAGTAATAATTGAATGACCAATTGATTTGGCCGTGGGCTCTCTTGACATCGTCCATTTCATATTATGTTTAAAGATGTACCAAATAGTATTCTAACAGAACGATTTGCTCAAATAATTGATAATTCGTCATAACAAGACAGGTTTGTGTGATATTTTTATACAGTTTTCACTGTTTCATGTATTTGTTTACTTCCGCCGATCACGTGTGTTAACACACGTAAGATGGCGGCGCTACCGGCCACCGGCTGACTCAGTCAGCCAATGACGTGCCCGCTCTAGTGTTCCTACTAACTCTATGGTCTGCACTTCCTGGCCAGTCTATCCCCCCCTGTCCCAGAAGAAATGCAAGTCGTCGCAATTTTTTAGGTACCCCCCTCCCCCCGGCCAGTTCATCCCCCCCTGTATAATTATTGGTCAATCACAGGTGATCTGACATTTTCAGCGTAATATTTTGAATCATAGGCGAGGTCTATGTTTTGAATACTGTTTTCACTGGCCAGTCTATCCCCCTAGCCGTGGACCAGGCGACTCGTTCCACTTACGGCCGTAAGCCTAAGCCTAAGGCCGATCAGAGCTATCTATCCCCCCTGTCCCAGAAGAAATGCAAATCTTCGAAAAAAAGTCATCATAAATTGATTAGCCTATTTAGTTAACTTTATATGAATAAAATATTTTATGAAAGGCTGAATCACCAGCGACGATATATTATAAATCTGCTAACTATATTGTTCAAACACGAACTGCCTCCTTTCTGATTGTTTGTTTGTTGTTTGTTTGTTGGTTTGTTTGTTTGGGTTAGCTAGCCCGCATGCAGGCTGCCAGGGCCTTCCGATAATTATCAATCGATCACAATCCCGCCTTTAGTCCAGTTGCTTTTTACTCGGTGCTGTGTATCACTAAGCCGGTGGGCCACATCAAGAGCCGAATTCAGTGCTCACAGACTTCCTTTGTACATCCACGGCAGCTAAAGCAACCATAGAACCCAATGGTGATCATGTGCATAGATGACGAGACTTTCCGCTTAAAGATAGAGTCAGGTTCTAAACTCGCATGCGTGTAAGCCTTCAGCATACAGTACAGTGTGGTTGATGAAGTAACCTGATTATAAGACTGGATACTACTCCATCGAATACTCACCCAACGTTGTTTTGATGTTAGGCCAACATCTGCGACGCTGGCCCAACATTGAACCAACATTGCACAAATGTACAATGTTTGAGAGAAAGTCCTCCTTCCCAGCAAACACAAAACATTTGTATAACATTTATACAACGTCGGCCCAACGTCTTCGACGTTGGTCCAACATTGTACAAAGTCATACAAATGTGTTGTGTTCACAGGGTGTCGGTACACGCATGGGGTCAACCTGTTTCGAAATACCCACAGTAATACAGTCAGTTTGTTTGCAAAGCAAGGCCCAGCTAAGATCCAGGACAAAGGGCTTTGAGATTCGATGGAATAGTTACTCATAGATGTCGCTCAAGTATATATGAACTTGCTGTGATTTGAGAACTTGCTCTTAATGAAGCTTTGGGTATGAAACGCCTATTTAGTATTATTATGGAATAGGGCCTTGGCCTACCCACGGGCACTATTGCCTTCTGGGGGACCCTTGTCCCGCGAATTTTGACAGTTGACTACACCTTTAAGGGTAAGCCAAGGCCCTATTCCATAATAATACTAAATATGCGTTTCATACCCAAAGCCTCATTAAGAGCAAGCTCTCAAATCACAGCAAGTTCATATATACTTGAGCGACATCTATGAGTTAATAATTCAAAGCCCTTGTCTTTTGCCCCTACTTGGTCGCCTACTTGCAAACAAACTGACTGTATTACTGCGGGGATTTGGAAACTGCTTGACCCCCAAGCTTGTATTGTTATTCAGTAAACACAAAACATTTGTATGACTTTATGCAATGTTGGACCAGCGTCGAAGACGTTGGACCGACATTGCATAAATGTCATACAAATGTCTTGCGTTTGCTGGGCAGTAGGACTTTCTCTCGAACATTGTACATTTATCTAATGTTGGTTCAATGTTGGGCCAGCGTCGTAGACGTTGGCCTAACATTAAAACAGCATTGGATCAATGTCTCGTTTGAGTACTATCTTGTAATCAGTTCAGTGGCTATATTAATGCCGTCAATCTGTACTCAATAGGCTACTGTTGGCCTACACTTGACCGTCTCAGGCATGCGCGTTTTGAAGCTGAATGATTAAGGTCAGGTCTGTTTTGACGGCAGCGGCAAGGAGAGACGTGCTACACGACAACAGACAAATTAGTCACTAAATCGGTGTCGGGCCAATGTCGGCCCAACGCTTACGGCGTTGGGCCGGCATCGGATCGATACCCCTCAGCTGGCCTGCGGCGTATCCACACACACCAGGCGGGCATGTCTACGGCAACTCAGCAGTCCCAGCAGAAGAATGCAAGACACTGGGGTGGCTGCGGGCCAATGTCGATCCAACGCTTCCAGCGTTGGGCCGGCATCGGACCGCCGCCTCTACGCGGACACAGTGGCAACATACCAACCATCATACTCTGCCATCAGCTTGCACACCTGCACAATCACACTATACAGCATGAAAACAATACACTCCGAGACGGCAACACAACAGGCACCTTGAATTAACACTCTGACACCCAAATCAAAATAAACACAAATATCAACATGACATACACTTACTCTAATGAGCTTCCGTACGAATACATGCTGGCGCTTCGTACTGTGACGAAGCCACCAGTTGGCAACCATTCGTCCGGCCAGACCCCTGGTTAAACATACACTATACCGGTGCTCAACTTATGATAACCCTCAGGTTGTTAGAGCGCTGGTTGGGGTATTTTAATACCCTGGTGGCTTTGAAAAGAATTCTAAAACAGCGCAAGTAACTTGATTCCACAATCAAGCTAATCCGCTGCTATTTCTGAATCTTTATTATTCCAATTCTACCGTACAGTTTTCGGAACTCTGGCAATCAAATCAATTCAAATATCTTCATGGCTCTCTTGGCTTCTACCTGGCGGGCTAGGGTATGTGACTGGCAACGGATTGGTAAGTGCATCAATACCAGGGTTCAATTCAGATCAAATCAGATCGTATTAGATCAACCATTGAGCAATGAAGCATGGAATGAGTACCGTCCTCTAGCAATTACTGCAACAGTCGACATTTCTAATGTCGCGCTGTATAAGCCAGTAGCAGGGTAGATTTAACCAACCATGCACACAGCTCAATGCAAAAAAATTGAAATTAATTATTTTTTCAACAGACGGGCCACTAGCCCTTTAATTTCAAGCGATTCTTGTACATTCATAATCATATGGAAGTCTAATTAAGCTGCAAAATTCATTTCAACTGCTTTTCATATTCAGAGAACAAAATTATAGTTCGAGATGGAGATCAGAGATACGAGGATAGCAAATGGCTTATTCAACACCTCTTTCTTTAACGACCCCTGGAATCCCAGGGTCATCAAATTCAATTTCAGCTTTCCAGGTTCCAGTCCTCCTTTCCACCCAGACATTTTGTATACAGAAGGAATTGGTAGGCTAAAAAGGACTCACTAACAAGAGATCCTAATGCCATTATCTCACTCTCAGCACCCTTCGGGTGCTAGGGTTCTACACAGCTACACAGAATGTCATTAATGATGTGGCTGGAGCGGCTAGTAGGCCTAATTAGGCCTAGCACTAACTAACCTGCTAACTAGGCCTAGTCTAGTGGGACGCACACGCCCCACGGCGATAAAAATCACACTATTTTTCATAATTCGGCATATTATCGCTCAGATACACATCCTCTAAAAGTAAAAATTATGGACTTTACGATAACAACAAACATCAATATTTACAAAAGAAAATACGTCAGAAAGAAAGGATACACTTCATGTTTGAACAATTAATTGATTGCTGATCGAATAAGAAATTAACTGCGTTCAAGCATTGTTTTCAACAAGCATTTGTGACACGGCATCGACCCATCGACATCGTGGTATCAGCACCCCCTCCCCTCCCCCGGAAACACCTCTCATGAAAGCAGTCTAGGTGGGCAAGTGGTCGCCACATCGCCACATGTGGCGACAGAAGCAAAATAGCTGTAATGTAAATATTTTAAAATGATCATTCAGAGCACCTAAAAATAGTCATTTGTGGCGACAGGACTCATTTCTGGAAAGTGTAACCCACACTGTGCTACAGCGGCCAATTCATCCATGCGCTGAGAGCCAGGGGGGATGAGCCGGCCTGGGAGATAAACCAGACGTTAACCAATAACGGCCAGTTCATCCCCCCTTCTCTGCGCCTGTGCGCGCATGCGCGGAGAGCCAGGGGGAGGATGAACCGGCCTGGGGAGATGAACCAGACGTCAACACCGGGTTTGTGATCGGCCAATGGACTCAAGTTCACTTGTGCGAAAGCGATGTTAGCATTCCACTTTTCTAATTATGTGGTGTAATGACCCCATCCACGGAACACCAAATTGTACAAGGACAACGCTGGTGTTTATATCACTCGTATAGCGACTGTAGTTTGTTCAGACGAATGAAAACGGTTGGCTACCCATCCTGATAATTCGGACTTATAGTCCTTTTCAAACACATTTTTGCTGGTAAGTAGCTATATGAACGTAAAAATATAATCGAATGTTAGAGATTAAAGTCCAGACTGTACAACTAAACAACTGGTAGCAAACTGGTAGCTTTATTTTGTAATTATTCGCCAAAATTAAAGTTCTTTTCTGGTTGAACGCCTATTGGAGCAATGTGCACACGCCTATCGGTGCAAATAAAATTTACCGAAATAGAAAACATGTTATTTTCAACCATTTTTCAGTGGCAGATCCACGTTCTAGATAAAGAGGGGGTTCACCCCCCCCCCCCAAGATGTTTTCGTTATACTGCCTACACTGTTTTTTATCACGTATTATCGATAAATGTAGTAGGCCTATTCAACGTTATATTGCTAAGACTAGTCATATAATTCTACCAACACATTTGATTTAGATGATTAGGCCTATGTTAATTATCATATCCCCACAGCCCACACTTTCTATTAGAAACATTTACTTCAAAACAAGTAGATGGAGGAAATCTTGTAGACTATATACATTTATTAATAATATAAATAATATTTATCACTATAACCTTGGTAATAAGGTACGATGGGGATTAAGAGATGTCAGATATATAGAATAAAATCAGGCCTAAATAACGCTATTTTGGTCAAGGGAAGTTCATGAAGCGTCACGTCCGGAGTGATGCATAAGCATAAGGGGGGAGGGGGGGGGGGGGCAGGCCTAACATCTGCCCCTAAGATAGCTTGTTGGGCAGGGATATAATTTAAAAAAACGCAGAAGAATTCTAAAGATCCGGGGTAGGCTAATTATAAAATATTTATGAAAAAAAAAAATTAGGCAAGGGCGGATCCAAGGGAGTGGTTTGGTCGAAAAAAATATAATCTTATTTAAGGGTTTCCTTATGAACTCGTTCCACACTCACTGAGGGACAAGCAGTGGCCAATATGCCTTAGATTGCAGTGAAATATTCCTTTGTTTTAACCCCCCCCCCCTTCAGTGAAAAGCTAGATCCGCCCCTGACTAACAAGGCCTAAACCTACAACGGTTTGTGTTAACTAGCCAGGACTGTCGTACCCAGCAAACATTAGGTTTACTGTTGAGCCAACGTCGTAGACGATAGGCTAACGGTAAACCAACGTTGGGCCAACGTCCCAAATTCGCTGGGTAGTAAAAGTGTTTAGGTCATAATGCCTATGCGTAATGAAAAGATTTAGACCAAATGTATAGCCTTGTGTGGGCTACATACTAACCTCATCCTTGTCTCCCCATCTCCCAATGCATACATGTGAACTACATGTGCACTCGTGTGACCCTGTAGACCCTATAGTACACTTGGGAGACACAATAAGCAGGGGGTAAATATTGTCCAATCGTGGCTGAAAAAAAACTTGAAATTGACAATTTCAGCCACAGATGGCTTCCAATAAAAGATATGTTAAAGCAGCCCCTTGGGATGACATCAATTTTCGTTTTTAGTTCCGTACTGAAGTAGTGTATCCCACGGATCATGTTTTTATTTTTTTCAGAATTTTCATATTTTTACAAATATTTTTAATCAACATTTCTATGAAACCAGAAGTAACCCAAACAAACTATTTGTATACCTGAAGGACGACTGAATGTTTTCACAGCATTGGGCCACATGCTGATGGCATCGGCCCAGCGTTGGGTAGACAATCAGTGCTGCAGGTGTGTCCTCCCGTGTCCTGACTAAGGGACACCAATTAGCGGTGACTGGTTTGATCTTACAGCCTGATACGTGGGAATATGTGATCTAAAGTGCTGAATATTGCTGACTTGTTTTGTTTACATGGCAATATACAATCTGGAAATACAACTATTTCACTCTTTTTCAGTGCTTTAAAATTGTTTTTTGACTTTTTCGTATTTTCAGTTAAGATCAGTAGGCTATATAGCTTCATACGAATTAAATTTTCAAAATTGACAACATTGAAAATGTCTCATCCCAAGGGGTCCCTTTAACCTACCTTCCATTTTGCCTTCATAATTATGAAATACTAATATTGGCCTCGATTTATCAGGTCGATAATAGACCTGATTGGTTAGAATCAGTGACATTACAGCTAGGCCCTATACATCCCATGCTCAGCTCATATGTTATAAACAACATTAAAAGTTATGAAGGCCTACTGTATCTTGAGTTGGAGTCGAGATCGCTCTCAGTCACAACCATATGTTAAAAAAGTTTCATTTTCTTGGATAAAAGGAGGACAACAATCCATGCTCCACGCCTTTACGGTGTAGTAAATCACAGGTCTGGACTAATATCAGACCACCATGCCTCGTGTAGACCTATAGATAGGCCTACCCATAAACAGATCAATGGCAGAACAGTGATAGAACCAGTAGACATAATGTAGTAAGATTAAAAACTGTTCTTAACTAGAAAGAGTGTTGTTGGGAAACGAAAGCAGCCCTCCGTTATCGCAAGTCGACCATTTTAAATTTGATATAGATCAGCAAACTTTCTCAAGTTTTATTTTATATTACCGCTTTAGCTATTATGCAAGATTTCCGAGATAGTGAGAAAAAAACAATTAAAATGACCGACCGCCAGTTGGCTATTTTGGAAATTTGTCATGGGTTATCCTTGTGTGAGTCCTCACATTTTGTTCTATATGGGTGGTCCAGCTTTTTTGCTTTGTTTTTGAGTTACGTAAATATCACAAAATTTCTCAAATTTGCATTTTTTTGATTCACTTAAATATCACAAAATTACTCAAATTCAAAATGGCCGCTAAACGGCCATTTTTAAATTTTTGGTCCTAAAAGAGAATCAGGTCATTGGCTGACATAGCTGAGCATATTTGCCAGATTAAAAGAAGATCTGATGAAAACTGTCTCCTGAAACGCGCTAACGAGCATTTCTTCGTTAGTGGCCATAGTAATTCAAGGGTTGATGATATGGGGATCAAAATGTCACCAAAACAATTTGTTAGTGGTATTGGGTGACTATGTGAAGTATAGATAGATTATATTGATAGGTTAGTAGCTATCTTGAAAACAAATAACTGCGCTGGCGGCGGAGGCTGCTTAATTATTAACGCACATTTTGTTAGGCTATAGTCTAGACTATCAGGTTATATTATAAATATCATTTAAAAGCCTACATAGCACAATGATCTTAAGGTCTCACCACACAAATTCATTCGCGCATATCATTATAAAGTTTAAGAATAACAAAGTTAGTCTCTTTTTAAAAATTGTGGTTCTTTGCAGCAGCTCCTGTGGTGATTATTACGGAAATATCATTTTGATACCAATTCAAATCGATTCTGTGATGTTTTGTTGTAGCAAAAGCATCGAAATGATAAAAGATAGATCTAACAGGAAGTCCTTGCGCTGGCTGTAACAAGGCTCTTCTAAAAAACGAGGTCAATTTTTTTCTAGGTCGCCCGGGGGAGAGTGGGGCAAGAGCTTATTCTAGGCTAAAATAGCAGGAAAGCAAGCAGATTCACATACCTTTTTTATTTTTTATTTTGAAAGAGAACAGCAGGATGGTTAAAATGATATATAGGGTTATTTACATTTCCCCATTTTAGGAGTGCTGGGAGGCCTGAGCGTATGGGTCATAATACATGTAAGTCTATGGGACGGGTATTATGTGTGGTGAGACGTTAAGGCCATAGTTCCAGAAAACACATTTTCGCGCCTGTGGGATGTTTTATTGCTACTAGACCATTAATTTTGTTCATTTATTAACACCAGGCAGCCAATTCAGCAAAAAAATATAATATAGACATGTTTTCTAGCGAATTTAACGAAACTAATTTGATAATGTTCAATTATGGCCCATATACCAAGCATACGTCCATATAGCACTGAAACAGTTGTAAGTTCAACTTGGTTCTTCCACTTCCCCGCATTGATTTTCTTGTCCTTTGGTATTTATACCTCTTTTGTTTGTGTGTATAATGTCCGTACATCACTATTCTGAAGAAATAAAATCATTCATTGCCCAATTTCAAGACGAGTCTCTGAAAAAAAAGACAATTCCATACAGATGCTTCATGAAAATGGGAAATTATGTTGTAATAGCGAAAAACGGGCCATTTCTCGAGATCTAGTAATAAACAGGGGAATTTCATTTTGCGTTTGTGTGCCTTCTGCTCATCGGAATTGGACAAGGTTTTCTTTTTCGATTTCAGAATAGAATGTATTTTCTAGCTCACTTGAAAAAAAAATTCCATAAACATGTTTATTTCCCTTAAGGTCTCACCACACAAATCCATTCGCGCATATCATTATAAAGTTTAAAAATAAGAAAGTTAGTCTCTTTTTAAAAATTGTGGCTCTTTGCAGCAGCTCCTGTGGTGATTATTACGGAAATATCATTTTGATACCAATTCAAATCGATTCTGTGATGTTTTGTTGTAGCAAAAGCATCGAAATGATAAAAGATAGATCTAACAGGAAGTCCTTGCGCTGGCTGTAACAAGGCTCTTCTAAAAAACGAGGTCAATTTTTTTCTAGGTCGCCCGGGGGAGAGTGGGGCAAGAGCTTATTCTAGGCTAAAATAGCAGGAAAGCAAGCAGATTCACATACCTTTTTTATTTTGAAAGAGAACAGCAGGATGGTTAAAATGATATATAGGGTTATTTACATTTCCCCATTTTAGGAGTGCTGGGAGGCCTGAGCGTATGGGTCATAATACATGTAAGTCTATGGGACGGGTATTATGTGTGGTGAGACGTTAAGGCCATAGTTCCAGAAAACACATTTTCGCGCCTGTGGGATGTTTTATTGCTACTAGACCATTAATTTTGTTCATTTATTAACACCAGGCAGCCAATTCAGCAAAAAAATATAATATAGACATGTTTTCTAGCGAATTTAACGAAACTAATTTGATAATGTTCAATTATGGCCCATATACCAAGCATACGTCCATATAGCACTGAAACAGTTGTAAGTTCAACTTGGTTCTTCCGCTTCCCCGCATTGATTTTCTTGTCCTTTGGTATTTATACCTCTTTTGTTTGTGTGTATAATGTCCGTACATCACTATTCTGAAGAAATAAAATCATTCATTGCCCAATTTCAAGACGAGTCTCTGAAAAAATAGACAATTCCATACAGATGCTTCATGAAAATGGAAAATTATGTTGTAATATCGAAAAACGGGCCATTTCTCGCGATCTAGTAATAAACAGGGGAATTTCATTTTGCGTTTGTGTGCCTTCTGCTCATCGGAATTGGACAAGGTTTTCTTTTTCGATTTCACAATAGAATGTATTTTCTAGCTCACTTGAAAAAAAATATTCCATAAACATGTTTATTTCCCTTAAGGTCTCACCACACAAATCCATTCGCGCATATCATTATAAAGTTTAAAAATAAGGAAGTTAGTTTTTTTTTTAAAATTGTGGCTCTTTGCAGCAGCTCCTGTGGTGATTATTACGGAAATATCATTTTGATACCAATTCAAATCGATTCTGTGATGTTTTGTTGTAGCAAAAGCATCGAAATGATAAAAGATAGATCTAACAGGAAGTCCTTGCGCTGGCTGTAACAAGGCTCTTCTAAAAAACGAGGTCAATTTTTTTCTAGGTCGCCCGGGGGAGAGTGGGGCAAGAGCTTATTCTAGGCTAAAATAGCAGGAAAGCAAGCAGATTCACATACCTTTTTTATTTTGAAAGAGAACAGCAGGATGGTTAAAATGATATATAGGGTTATTTACATTTCCCCATTTTAGGAGTGCTGGGAGGCCTGAGCGTATGGGTCATAATACATGTAAGTCTATGGGACGGGTATTATGTGTGGTGAGACGTTAAGGCCATAGCGAACATGCACTGGAAAAATTGAAAAAATGCATCCAAGAAATTAGAGCATGGATGCTCATTCACGAACTAAAATTGAACGATGACAAGACTGAGTTTATCATCTTCCAGTCCAAATATCATGAGAATAGATACTCGACATCTTCATTAAATTTTCAGAATATTATATTTGAACCTAGTGATTCTGTGAGGAACCTTGGTGCCTATTTTGACAAGTACATGACTATGGAGCGCCATGTGTCGGAATTGTGCAGATCATCACATTATCATCTGCGCCAAATTGGACAAATTCGAAAATATTTAACCAGAGATGCATGTTCCAATGCAGTTAGATCTGCAGTCCTCAGCAGACTTGACTACTCAAATGCCCTGCTTGGAGGTTTGAGAAAAATGGACTTGATTCGGCTGCAACGTGTCCAAAATCGCGCTGCTCGTTTGGTCACTCGGACTAAAACGCAAGATCACATTACCCCTGTGCTACGTGACTTGCACTGGTTACCGGTTAGTTCAAGGATTGACTTTAAGCTCTGTTTGTACATGTACAAGGCATTGAAAAAAACTGCTCCCATTTACATCTCGGATGAGCTCAATCTCTATGAACCTAAAAGACCCTTACGCTCCAGCTATGCTGGACCTTTATACACTGTTAGTGTTGGACGCAAAGAGGTGTCAGATTTTGATTTTGCAATCAAGGGGCCTCGGCTATGGAATAGCCTACCGATGGATTTACGCCAAGCTCCATCCGTTATGACCTTTAAGAAAAGACTGAGGACATACCTATTCAAAAGACACTATTATTTCCAGAGACTGAAAACACAAGCGCTTTGACTGGTTACAAAATCAAAAAGGCGCTATATAAATAAACTAAATAATAATAATAATAATAATAGTTCCAGAAAACACATTTTCGCGCCTGTGGGATGTTTTATTGCTACTAGACCATTAATTTTGTTCATTTATTATCACCAGGCAGCCAATTCAGCAAAAAAATATAATATAGACATGTTTTCTAGCGAATTTAACGAAACTAATTTGATAATGTTCAATTATGGCCCATATACCAAGCATACGTCCATATAGCACTGAAACAGTTGTAAGTTCAACTTGGTTCTTCCGCTTCCCCGCATTGATTTTCTTGTCCTTTGGTATTTATACCTCTTTTGTTTGTGTGTATAATGTCCGTACATCACTATTCTGAAGAAATAAAATCATTCATTGCCCAATTTCAAGACGAGTCTCTGAAAAAATAGACAATTCCATACAGATGCTTCATGAAAATGGAAAATTATGTTGTAATATCGAAAAACGGGCCATTTCTCGAGATCTAGTAATAAACAGGGGAATTTCATTTTGCGTTTGTGTGCCTTCTGCTCATCGGAATTGGACAAGGTTTTCTTTTTCGATTTCACAATAGAATGTATTTTCTAGCTCACTTGAAAAAAAATATTCCATAAACATGTTTATTTCCCTTCAGGTCTCACCACACAAATCCATTTGCGCATATCATTATAAAGTTTAAAAATAGGAAAGTTAGTCTCTTTTTAAAAATTGTGGCTCTTTGCAGCAGCTCCTGTGGTGATTATTACGGAAATATCATTTTGATACCAATTCAAATCGATTCTGTGATGTTTTGTTGTAGCAAAAGCATCGAAATGATAAAAGATAGATCTAACAGGAAGTCCTTGCGCTGGCTGTAACAAGGCTCTTCTAAAAAACGAGGTCAATTTTTTTCTAGGTCGCCCGGGGGAGAGTGGGGCAAGAGCTTATTCTAGGCTAAAATAGCAGGAAAGCAAGCAAATTCACATACCTTTTTTATTTTGAAAGAGAACAGCAGGATGGTTAAAATGATATATAGGGTTATTTACATTTCCCCATTTTAGGAGTGCTGGGAGGCCTGAGCGTATGGGTCATAATACATGTAAGTCTATGGGACGGGTATTATGTGTGGTGAGACGTTAAGGCCTATCCCGTTGAAGAAAATAGCCGTAGATTATTAAACAAATTCGTACCTAATATAGCCATATAGGCCTACCAATACTAACAAAATTATACATAGTTGCACCAATAGGCGTCTTCACAATGCTCCAATAGGCGTGCAACACTGATTTTACAACGTTTTAACGGTTTATTGTCTACGCAGGTCATTAGACAAATAAATGAGATATCAGTGGCGTAGAACAGACTTAATGTAACATAATCTATCAAATTAAAGAAGATTTATATGCAAATAGATTGAAAAAAATAACATTTGAATGGAATCGTGTCCAGTTTTGAGGTAGGGTACCAAAACTGTTTTCACTAGTCTGAGATATGTATTAAACTTTTCCATGTAAATTCCATGTGTGGAGGTTCGTAAGATGTACTATTGTTCCGTGCATACCTTTATTTAACATAAATTGAACATTTTGGCCTTTTTTCAGACGATATTTTGAAAAATTTCTGAAAAAGTTGACAATTTGGCGCCGAGAAGCGTTGCACTTCGCCAATAGGCGTCTTTTTGATTCTGCAGTGTGATGATATTCTCCTCGTTATGTTCAATTATTTATGTTGTTTTGGGCAATTGTTAACAATTACAGGGTTATTATAAGGTTATTATAGGTTATTTTTTTGTTTAAAAGGATATTCTGGGCTAGGCCCTACTATTCCGTGATTTCAGTTTGTGCACCATCTTGCGATTGTCTGCTGAGATACCTGATATCAGCGCAAATTTGCTCTCAAACATTGATTTATGCTATTATTTGGGCTCGCCATGGCTATTTCCTAACGACTACAGGGTTTTTGTAAGTTATTATGAGGTTATTAGAGGTTATTATGTGGTTATTATGGGTTATTATGGGTTATTCCGGGTTATTATGGGGTTTTTTCGCACCCCAAATGAATGAAATGAAAGAAAAATAATATTATCTATGAAAAATAGGTATCTCCTAAACTGAATTATTTGATTAACTGAGCAGATACCAAAATATATGTTACAAATTTGTGTGGCATTTTCCT
This sequence comes from Flabesymbios commensalis, assembly GCA_964017125.1. Lineage (NCBI taxonomy): Eukaryota > Metazoa > Annelida > Polychaeta > Terebellida > Flabelligeridae > Flabesymbios > Flabesymbios commensalis. The sequence goes on from OZ024917.1 coordinate 8,453,862, forward strand.
TTAATACTGTGAAATTTGCGAGGGGGAGGGTGTCAAGTATTTCTATCTAGAAATTCAAGTAAGCCCTACATGTTACATTTCTCTAATTTTCATTAGAATAATAGCGAAGGTAAATCATAACTTTTCTAATTATTGCATTGCATTATTATCAGATTATTGCATGTCCGGCATGACTTATTTCAATTTTACCAGCCAATGCCCGGTCCTAGCCTACCTCACGTATTAGATATCCTAATTATTGGGTAGACCAGATGATCATTAAAAATCAGTATTTTTATTTTGGCTTCCTGATATGAACATATGATGTAAACTTGTCCATAGACTAGAACTGCCTAACTTTTTTTAAATTTGTGTGTTGCGCATTTATCAGTTCAGCAGATCTAAAGACAAAATTCCTGTATTTCGTATTTTGGACATGCACATCCGAAGCCAGAATATCTTTTCAGAAAATCTTCCAAGCCTTTCACCCACGATATTATCGTGAATTTCAGGATTGTCACCGGGGAGGGGTGGGGGGTTTTCAGTTGAACCACCCTTAACTTTCGCTGGAAATATAGCCTACTTTTTGTTATTATAAATTTTATGAACCATCCTCGGACTTGGCACAATCGAAGTACGGTACCTCAGTATGTTCACATGAAATAATATGTGCCCCAAAACACCCTTTTCAAAAGTCTGGTGATCATGGCCATGAATCAGTGAATGGGAAGTGGGCTAGGCCTAGACTAGGATCACTAGCCTATTTAACATACATTGTTCACGGTGTTCAGAAGGTTCTATGTTCAGAAGGTTCTATGTTCAGAAAATATTTGTTCAAAAGGTTCTATGTTCAGAAGGTTCTATATTCAGAAGGTCCTATGTTCAGAAGGTTCTATGTTCAGAAGGTCCTATGTTCAGAAAAAAAATGTTCAAAAGGTCCTATATTCAGAAGGTTATAGGGGCCTATGTTCAGAATGTAAACTTATGCATGCCTAACGCAGTAGGCAAACGCAGAGATGATAACTGCTGTTGACCTGGCCAGAATCGGACACCGTCAAACAACAATCCATTATGGATTGGAGTATGATTGGATTCAGTCGTTACCGGACTGTCCGGGATGGTCTGCCAAAGGTCAGAAGATCCATCAAGATAGGCCGACTCACAGAGTGAGTCACTGGCAGCCTCGCCACGAAATGTATGTTAACGCAATGTTGGGATTATGTTTATATATGATTAGATGTTAAATCCATGTTGTAATTATTATTAGATATGATGATGGGGTCGCATATAAAAGGTCGAGCGATGGCGACCAAAGAGTGGTGCGCGCCTAACTGGTGAAGTAAGCTAGAAGGCTACGTATTGTGTTTCCCTGTCATGTTAGACAGGGTAAACCGACGATTGGACTGTATGTGATCTTATGTGTTCTACACAGTGAAATGAATGAAATAAATACGACTTTTGACCCAGAATCATGGTGTCTGGGTTAATACGAATCTGGAATCTATAGAGTTTATAACCAGCTCTTCGCCGTCCGCCTTGTCGTATTGGCGTCAGGACGACGTCAAGGGCTGACGTTTTATAAATGGCGAGTTTGCTTTCAGGATCTGTGTAGACAATTTAAATTTTGAAAAGTTGACAATGTCTCAGCCAGACACTACAAAACGCACTGTGGCAGCAGACGCAGGCCACATGGAAAACACTGTGCCGGCAGGCAAGCCATACGCCACGGCCAAATCCGATACGTGCGGACAAACAGTACAGGCTGCTGCGGGTGAAACTACACAGGACAAGCCCAAGGTTATTAAGCTGCTACCGCGGACGCAATGGGCGCCAATGTCTCACAAGGAGAAGAAGAGGGTCTTGAGGATCTGTGAGGCGTTGGCTGAGTTCCCAGAGCTCACCAGCGACGAGGAGGCGTTTGAGGAGGAGATGGAGGCATGGATGGAGATGTGCTGAGATCTACAACATCGGCCAGATCTTGCCAAAACTGTGAGTAAACTGGTGACAGGGTCCAGAAAAACTTTGTTTTAAAAGGGTAAGCTGTCCTTTTTTAAGTATGGATCCTGCCCAGTTTAAAGAGTATACCGACGGCATGGCCGTCCTAGAGACAACCCGAACCCTCAGACGTCACCACGAACAATGTAAGCAGGCGTTGATACGGCAAACGACGCCGTGTGACGGAACCAGCCCGGCGGGCGTCAGGGCCTGGTTCAAAGACATTGAGTTGGCTGGCGCCGAGGTAGGCGCGGAGAACCAGATAGAGGTCGCTGCTAGGACTGCGGCTGGCTCATTGCGCTGGGAGCTGGAGCGCTATATCGCTGGCGTCCTGGCCACCAATGACCAAATTAACGCTCGTTTTAATGTGCCGTGGGCAGATGTGAAGGCCCATCTGCGGACCTCGTTCCTGAATGTGGACGAAAGTAGTGCCCTCCGCGACGAAGTGGAAAAGACCCGGCAAAGTGCCTACGAGCCAGAAGCAAGTTTCAGCCGCCGGTTCCGGGAAGTCGCTGACGCCGCCTACCCGGGAGAAGGTAGAAACGAGGATCAGAATAGAATTCTGATCCGCGCTTTTGCCAGGGGGCTGCGCAGCGACGAACTCGCAAGAAAGCTGGTGGAAGAGGGCAACCCTACCACGCTGGAAGAGGCCTTTTCCACCCTGGCTGGCTACAGTGCCAGGAAGGACGCATACGCGCGGCTGAGTCGGCATGAGGAGCCGATGGAGGTCGCGCCGGTGAACCCCGCGTCACCGCGGCAGTAGTCGCACGGGACGACCAGACTACTGCCACCCTACTGAAGAAACTCTTGCAGAGCCAGGAGCGGCTCCAGACGAAGGTGGCAAAGTTGGAGGCCCAGGCAAGGCCACCGCGGACCACTGCCGCTCCTGCGACTCGGCCAGCATTCCGGGAGAGAGGACCAGAACAACCCCCGCGTACTGTGCAAGAGCCCGGGGCTGGTTGGACCCCCGACGGAAAACCTCGTTGCTTCGGGTGCGGCCGCGTAGGCCACATGCGCCGAGAGTGCCGCCAAAGCCGTGCGGGAAACGGACAGAAGTCGTAGGTGCGGTGTCAGGTCGACCAGTGGTCGATTTACAGGTTGGTGGCCTGTCCATTGGTGCATTGGTGGACACGGGAGCCTCCTGTACGCTCCTACGACTAGACATATTTCACACACTGGCGGATCGTGCTCATCGCCACAGGCTCCTGGCAGACGCCCCAGCGTTGCGAGGCGTCTCCGGCGCATCTTTGGACGTCAGAGGGTCGACCGAAATCAAAATCCAAGGGGTGGCAAAGCCAATCCGGGTTACGGTTTTGGGCGACCTGCCGTGCAAAATGGTGCTGGGAGAAGATGCACTACAGGATGGCCAAGGCATAATCGATTTCGGTCGAAATGTGTTGAGATGGCATCGAAGGGAGTGGCCAATGCGACGCATTGAGCACGCCTTCGAGGCTAGCCTTGGTCAGGTATTGCCAGAGACTGGGGATGAGCAGATCAACCAGTTAATTCAGAAAAACGCAGACCTATTTTCAGCAAAAGGTAAGCCAAATGGTTTTTGTTCGAATTCTCCCATACATATTAAAACCAACCACCCTCCCATAAGTCAGGCCGCTTATCGCACTCCACTGTCAAAACGTAAACTTGTAGAGGAGGCGATCGCTGATATGTTGACTGAAAATGTAATCAGGCCGAGTGAGTCGGCCTGGGCGAGCCCGATCACGCTGGTCCCAAAGCGTGACGGCTCTACACGGTTTTGTGTGGATTACCGTAAGTTGAATTCAGTCACCATTCGCGATCAGTATCCCCTACCCCAAATTCAAGATATTTTTGACCAAGTTGGAGGCAGTACTATTTTTTCCTCTTTGGACCTTAAGGCCGGATACTGGCAATTAGCCGTAGCAGAAGACTCGATTGAAAAAACAGCATTTCGATGTCACTTAGGCCATTATGAATTTTTACGGATGCCATTCGGACTTACGAATGCACCCGCAGTATTTCAAAGAATGATGGACAAGGTACTAGCGGGTCTCATTGGCCGCATTGTCATGGTCTATCTAGATGACATAGTCATTTATAGCCGTAGCGAAGAGGAGCACGTACAGCATTTAGAGCTCGTATTTGCTCGCCTTCGTGAGGCTGGGTTACGTTTAAAACCAACAAAATGTTTCTTTGGCCTAGAGGAGATCAAACTGCTTGGTTATATAGTAAATCGGGATGGGATCCATACTGACCCAGAAAAAGTCAAGGCTATTGCTAAGCTAACCCCACCCCGGGATTTAAAGGGTGTGCGGTCATTCCTAGGGATGACAGGGTTTTACCGGCAATGTTTACCAGATTATGCGCAAATAGCGGAGCCTCTCGAAGAATTGAAACGAAAATACGCACATTTTGTGTGGGGACCGTCTCAAAGCGAAGCGTTCGAAAAATTAAAACAGTTATTAACTTCCTCCCATGTCATGACCGCCCCACGCACTGATAGGCCGTATAAACTGTATACCGATGCATGTGACTATGCCGTGGGAGCAATTTTAGTGCAAGTGGACGATAGTGGGACTGAAAGGGTTATTCAGTATGTATCACACTCTCTTTCAAGCGTTCAACGACGCTGGGCTACAATTGAGAAAGAGGCCTATGCGGTAGTCTATGCCATATCAAAATTACGCCCCTATCTTTATGGTGCCGACTTCACAGTTTATACCGATCACAAGCCCCTCACTTCTTTATTCACGAAAGAAATTCAGAACACGAAAATTCAGCGGTGGGCTGTATTACTATCAGAATATGGCGCTACAATACAATACCGTAAGGGTAAAAATAATATTCGCGCAGACATGTTATCCCGCATTCCCCCAGAGACAGGCATACATACTATCGATTGCGATGACTGGGTGGACCCCACAGCCATCCCTGAGCAGGACACTTCTGATGTGCTGCCATTACTATACGATGGCCTTGATCTCGAGGAGGTCAGCAAAGCACAGCACAAAGAGTTTCCTGACATATTACAGTCGCTCACCGAGGACAGTGACGACTATACATTAATTAAAGGCCGATTATTCAGCATAGCACTACCCTCCCCAAATTCAGCCTGTTATCCACGTCTAGTATTACCTGCGACTTACCGGGAAAGAGTCATTAAAAGAGCCCACAAGGAAGTGGGACACATGGCTACCGGCAAAACGCTTGCGCGTCTGCGCGAGGCGTATGTTTGGCCAGGTATGCGACGTGAGATAAACGAGCTGTTAAAACTGTGCCCAGTCTGCCGTGTTCACCAACGTCGTACAGATCATGTACCAATGGGTGAGATGCCGTTAGCGGCATATCCAATGCAGATAGTCGGGGCAGATTTGATAGGACCGTTTGTCCCCTCTCATAATGGGAATAGATATGTATTGACATTGATCGATCATTGCACAGGGTGGGCAGAAGCGTTTCCCCTAAAAGACAAAACAAACGCCAGCGTTTGGCAGGCGTGGGCGACCCACGTCGTACCACGTCACGGCGCACCGGAAGTCCTAATTACAGATAACGGACAGGAATTTAAAGCCACCGCCTGGCGTACATATTTGAAGCAACTGGGCGTAGAACACCGCACCACCACCCCCGTTCACCCTCAGAGTAATGGCCGAACCGAGCGTTTTAATCGCACGTTAAAAGAGTTGCTAGCCAAATCTGTGAATAATTATACACCAGATTGGGAAGATCGGCTTGGAGATTGTCTTGCGGCATACCGCGTGAGCGTCAGTGACGTCACTGGACACACCCCTTTCTTTTTACTTTATGGGCGCCGTGTTCGAACACCGCTGACACGGCTATTACAGCCACGCACCGCCAATCATTTCGGTAACCGTCTGGATGACTTATCATCAGCTCTTCAGACGGCACGCCATGCCACAGCAGACAGTCGTAAGTACAATAGGCAACGATTAGCGAACCGCGCCGATGCAAAAGATATTCATGTTGGTGACACGGTCTTACTCAAAGCGGAGGAGCGATTAACATTAACTAGCCGCTGGGATCCGCAGTGGGAGGTCGTGCGCGTGCGCGGTCCTGTCCTGTGGCTCCGCCAACAACAGAGCGGTAAACTTCGCGTCGCTAATCGCGAAAAAGTAAAGTTAGTGGACCCCCACCTCAACTGGGATGAGATTACGCCACGACCACGCCGTACTCAGCGTCGCCCCCGTGCAGTAATCGGTGGAGCTCCCATAATTAGACCGCCACAAACCCCCCCGAACGGGCTGGCACGCGCCGGTCAGGAGGAGTGCGAACCTTCACAGACGCCGCCAACGGTCGAGCCTTCACAGGGAGACTCACACGCGCCCCCAGCGGCAGACATCGACATTCCTCTGTCGCCAGGTTCCCCCACCCCTTCCACCCACTCGGGACATTCCGTGGGATCGGGACCCTCCTCAGTAATTATGGATTCCCCACCACAGGACAACCCCTCCCCCTGTCGGTTGACATTAACTCGCCGAGAGGAAGGATGGGCCGTCAAACAGCCTACAAATTTTCCGCCCCCTAATTTGCCAGATAATGTGCCCCCTCTGAAATTATGTCGCCGAAATCGCCGCTGGGCAATTGACGGCCGGGCTTCAATAAAACGCCCTGCGCCCGATGTTCCTCATCGACGACAGCGCGGTCGATACATGTTACGTCGCACACCTAAACGACGCTTACCATTTTGCTCACCTCCGTCACCAGATCACCAGAAACGTGCAAAATGCGAGTTGCTAACTTCCGTGTGTGCGTTTGCTGGCTAGCTGTATGTCACGCGGCACAGATGCCCTTCATGTTGACGGACAACGTCCCACACCTGTTGAGTGACGGACTGTTAATTACTCGTGCCTCGGACATACACGTGCGCCGCGGGACATACACAGTCTTAGTGGTCATAGACGCTCCCAGAAGCGAGCCTCGCATGGAGGAGCGTCTGAATGAATTAAGACTGGTCATAGAAAAACTGGGAACCCATCAGAACTATTCGCGTACGACTCGAAATGTTTGGGAGCAGCGCATCCGCGACATGGAGGCTACGATGACACCTCCCTCGCAGATGCTTCCCAACACACGAATTAAACGAGGTTTGTTCAATTTTGTGGGTGAGATTGGAGCTACATTGTTCGGCACAGCCACAGAGAACCAGGTGGCTCAGTTAAAATATCACATTACCAAAGCCCAAAGAACAAATAGACGTATTGTCCACGCCACCAACGAACTGATATCGGTGGTCAATCAGACACGGGCTGAGGTAAGTCTCAATCGCCAACACCTCGTTGCTGTTGAACAATTCGCCAAGGAGCTGTACGCTGAATTAGTAACTTACCGCCGTGTATTAGATGGGTTCGTGGGCAGTTTAATTGCTCTGGAAGAGAGCACCCAGATCGATCGGATTTTGTCTGCCCTAGAGAGTGTACATAATCTTTGGCTGCGCGAATCCGATCGCTATCAGCGCCAACGCGCATCCCTAGAATTGGGACAGCTAACGGAGGAGATATTGCCTCCTAACGAGCTGATGCTGATTCTAGGGAATAGTCAGGGCGTTGGTCTGTTTTCGCCGGGTCTCGCTTGGTATTATCAACATATATCGTTAGTACCAGTGTGGGAAGAGACCCGACGTTTGGTGTTCACAGCCCAACTGCCTCTGATGGACAAAATACGGTACGCTCGTTACCGTATCCGTTCGTGGCCGGTTCCTGTTAATGGATCGGGCCACACCCTCCAGGTACAAACCCCCGAAGATGTCGCCGTTGATACGCAACGTGGCGGAATATTTGAACCCCATGACTGCGTAGGCAACGAGCCGGCCATCTGTCGTTCGGGTCCCATTTACGGCAGGGGTCGTCTTCTCTGCACCAGAGGTATTCTGAATGGTGACGTCACTCAACGAGGCAGCTGTCTGTTTACCGCTGCTCGAGAGACAAGCCCTGAGGGGTATGCAGAGGAGGTGGCGCCTGCCATGTATGCTATTAGTACCTACGGAGAGGGATATTCCATACATTGTCGTGGAAAACCGGAAATACGACAAAATATAGAAATAGGCATATTTATATTAAGAGTGGCTGCTGACTGTCGAGTGCAGGGTCGAGATCGGACACTCCCAGGGGTGGCCCATCTGCAGGCTCAGTTAGCGATAACACCAGCTATTCTTACTCATCTGCCATTGAATATATCCACCCTTGTACCGCAAGAGCTCTTACAAACACGCCTCGAGCACCCGGACTGGCAAGCATTACCACAAATTGAGGACATAACCCTTGAAAAATTAACTGCTCGGGTGCCCAGTTGGACATTGGACACGTCCGGCCGGCGGTCCTCGTTCCGCTGGGCATTGCCGCTGTCTTTGTTGTCGCCGGTTGCTCTAGTCATTGGTTGTGCGCTCTTGCTATGGTGGAAGTGTCCGGCAGCCCAGTTGTGGAAACTTCGCCGTGGTCTCCTGACGGAGGCAGTCAAACCTCCAACTCCTACAACAGCTGGAGCCCATTGGATCGCAATCACGCGACCAGAGAGGGCAGGTGATCAAGTGTAATGCCTATAATCCTGTAACGTTGTGTGATGCGCATCTCCGTAATGTATCATTGTTGTGTATCTATGTTGTATATGATTGTATCACTGTTGTACACTAGTATAGAAGAACCCCTCACAAGTACACAAGTTGGTCGTATTTGACTTACGTAAAAGTACTATCATTGTGGGACTCACCATCCAGGGGTGAGCGTACTTGTTGTTACTTAAGAAATGTTCATCTTACTCACATTCCGTGTACCACTGTTGGAGGTCCATGCATAATTTTATCAGTGTTAGTTGGAGTTAAAAGAACATAATCCGTTTTTTAACTTTGAGGGATAGGCCTATGTAAACTTATGCATGCCTAACGCAGTAGGCAAACGCAGAGATGATAACTGCTGTTGACCTGGCCAGAATCGGACACCGTCAAACAACAATCCATTATGGATTGGAGTATGATTGGATTCAGTCGTTACCGGACTGTCCGGGATGGTCTGCCAAAGGTCAGAAGATCCATCAAGATAGGCCGACTCACAGAGTGAGTCACTGGCAGCCTCGCCACGAAATGTATGTTAACGCAATGTTGGGATTATGTTTATATATGATTAGATGTTAAATCCATGTTGTAATTATTATTAGATATGATGATGGGGTCGCATATAAAAGGTCGAGCGATGGCGACCAAAGAGTGGTGCGCGCCTAACTGGTGAAGTAAGCTAGAAGGCTACGTATTGTGTTTCCCTGTCATGTTAGACAGGGTAAACCGACGATTGGACTGTATGTGATCTTATGTGTTCTACACAGTGAAATGAATGAAATAAATACGACTTTTGACCCAGAATCATGGTGTCTGGGTTAATACGAATCTGGAATCTATAGAGTTTATAACCAGCTCTTCGCCGTCCGCCTTGTCGTATTGGCGTCAGGACGACGTCAAGGGCTGACGTTTTATAAGAAGGTACTAAATTCAGATATATTCAGAAGGTCCTATATTCAGAAAATTCTTTGTTTTACGTGGAAAAAACTTACATCTTTCAGTTTCAGGTAACTTGCAATGCAAGATAACAAATCACAGCCTCTCATTTTAGCTCATTCGGTCAAAGGTCAAATGAGCTTTTGTCATGTCGCGTTGTCCGTCGTCTGTCCGTCCACAATTTGCCAAAATCGCTATTGGGACTTCAATCAGCATAGTGAACAGCCACCAACCAGGAGTGATCACAGAAGGATTGTCCCCGCAATTCAGGAATATGACACTCCTGTAGATCTGGTAATTACCGCGTTATAAAATCTCTACCCCCTCTGGTGACAATGCCAAGGCCTAAAAAAAAATATTGTTTGTTTCCGATTTCCGACCGACCCTATCAAAACATGTGCGACCCAAATTTATTTTATGGATTTCCTAAAAAATTTTTTTTTTTTTTTAGGAAATCCATAAGTTAAGGGATAACTTACTGGCTGTAGTCAAAGTAACTCGAAAAACGTTACGAAAAGAAGAGGGGGGGGGGGGGTCAAAAAGCGTCCAAAAAACAAAAAATCATTATGTAATGTACAGATAAGACATGCATGGAAGTGAATTTGGCACCAAACAAAATAAAAAATAATTCTTACCTAGACTACCGATTAATTGAAGTGACGAAAAATAAAATTAAAAATAAAATAAATTCCCTACCTACCCACTGGTTAAAATGACAACGAATCGGAAACACACATATATTTTTTTGGCCCAAGACGTCTAGGCCACCAGTGGCGGGTAGGTTTACAACACGAAGACTCCTGGTTCATAACACATAACTCACTTTCAGGTCGGCGACGTCTTTATTTGTACAATCCTCTGTGCAGGACCATGTCATGGTTAGGCAGACAGACAACAATCAATATATATATAAGTCATAGCTAAACTGGGTCTTTAACTATAAATCGCGGCAGAGCAAGACTCTGCTCTCTCTCTAGTAACTGGGTTCCTAACTTAACTCAAAACTAACTCATAGACGTCAACCGTCCTGTTTTATACCAACTTCTCTAAACACTTAATATTCTACTCACAACACTTCTACCATCCGGCCATCTGTCCTGTTCAGCCCCATACTTTTCGCTGGTGGCTCTCTTTGAGATCTCATCCTCAGGGCAGGACGCTGCTCTCATTAATGCAGGACCTCCCGGCGTCCACTGATCTCATTAATACAGGACCACCTCGCGTCCACAATTGCTGCCAAGCTAGGGACTGGGAAGAGGTTTAATCAGCCTGACACTGTTGATTGACCATAGAACGCGGCCCAGGAAGGGACTAATTACTAATCTGCCCGTAAGAATTGCGCTCACACTCTCCCTACAGGCTTCATTTTATCCACACCTCCGCCTCTTCTGGTCAATCCCGGCTAATTGCGTCTCTGATGGCTGCCTTTCCGTCAGTGGACATGCAGATCCAATCAGCAGATCCAATCAGCCTAATACGTGCTGTCCTTAAGAATGTGTTAGCCTCACTTCAACTGACCCCTGCTTTACATACGCCCATCACACAAAGTGAAGAAACGGGTTATGTTTGTTCACTCAGTACAATGCACAACATAAATGCAGTGCGTCAGCTTGGAGTGAGGTCCCTACGCTAATATCTACCACAACATCAATAATTAACCAGTATCATAGTAACATGCAATTATTTTTTCAGTGCAATTGGTGTTACAACATCAAGATTATAAAATGAAGAGGTATTTTGTTGTTACATTTTAGACAAGCTATCAAAATTCAACAATTCCACTTATAAACCCGGGATGAACTTGTAACAGTTTATCAACGTTGACGTCATAGATTTATATCTTTTAACATTAATTAGAAATAGCTTAACCTTTAGACCTGTCTGGTACTCACACCTGAGCGCTTGCCTCTCCTGTTTGTGTAGGCGCGATCCACTGTTCTCCAGGTGGACTAGGAGAGGGAGGTTTTACCGACTCCAAGTGAAGTGTCCGACGCAATTTCCATACGTTTGTCGCAGGACACTTCCACCATAGCAAGAGCGCACAAGCAACGACTAGAGCAACCGGCGACAGAAAAGACAGCGGTACTACCCAGCGGAATGAGGAACGGCGGCCTACCGTTTCCAATGTCCAGCTGGGCAACCGAGCATTTTATTTTTCAGGGTTATGTCCTCAATTTGTTATAATGTTTGCCATTCCGGGTGCTCGAGGCGTGTTTGTAAGAGCTCTTGTTTCACAATAATACATAGTTTAATTAATGCATGCAATCAATGATTATTAAGAATAGCTAGTGCTTTCCCTGTTGACCTGCAGATGGTACACCACCCCAGTGTCCATTTGCATGCCTGCAGGCAACGTTCAGCAGCAATTCTCGAGATATACATAATATAGTTTAACAATGTCTTGTGGATAACCACAACAATGTCATAAAATCCCACGTCATTTATATACCAATGACATGGACACATGGCATAGGGCGACCTCTCTGCAGAAACCTCGGTCACCAGGGCAGCGTTATAACAACTAACTGATCCCGTCGTTAGGTGATGTTATGGCGTGATGGGACGTCGTAGTTACCAAAATGTCGTGATAAGCCTACACCGGGAGTTCCGTTATGGGGTCACAACGGCCGACGAAGGACTCCGCCCAATCTCGCCATCAAAACTCAAATATCCTCCTCATCCGTCTGGTCGACGGTATCAAACAAACCAGGAAACTCTCTTCTCACTTGTCATGTTTATTTGATTAACATGCGATAACAGCAAAGCACAACCATCCTTGCACGGCACGTCTCTATGGACTTAGCGAGAGCGAGCTACGGCACGTCGGCAGTCACTGAGTATTACGCTTGAAGTGCGGGAATAATACCAAGGCCGCACCACACTGCTCTGTGTGCGCACGTCACCACGGTATGAAAACGAGGCGGTCATCCCCGTCCGCCCGCGTCCAGGAATCTGGGGATAAGCGCCACATTGACTGAGCGATGTCAGGATCCTACATTACCCCCGGCTGAGTGACAACGTAGGACCAAACTGACGTGTAGGAGACTGCTTCGTGCAAGTAGCGGGGTTGTCAAATATGTAACCTTATACTAAGCATAGTTTTCTTAAAAAAAGTATAGCGAGTGTGGTTACATTGTGGGCGGTTGAAAGCGCAGCATTATACGTGAATTGTCTGATCCTCTTAACACCAACTGTCCTTTATATATTATTCATGTGCTGCAAGCTGCGATCAACCCATTCATTTAATTAACAGAATTGCTATTAATGCTTTAGCAATGAACTTGCTAAAAGAAAATGTCTTTACATTTATATATCTGTACACAATTCTGCCAGGCCTGGCATATTCATTTACAATTTAACAACATTGTTATTACGAGATATGCGGTTGGGCCCGCCATAGACGTCATTAGGCGCGACTATGGCGTGAACCATCTGCACAAATCGAGCAGGAGTCTGGATTATGCGTCCGACTCTAGTTTTTCGCACTGTCTGGTCGGTCGAAATTTTTTCGCGATTAGCGATATTCGCATGTTTGCTTTTTTTCGAGTCGAATACGGTGTCAGCAGCACCCGGGGTTTCACCCCGTAGATGTAAAGGTATGCGGGAATACGTTCGTAAAGCACCACCGTTCCTGTTAGCGCGGGACGCGGCAGGGGCTCGCAAATGCGGCGCTACGTAAGTATTGTCTCTGTTAGACAAGTTGACTTTAACATCTATTTGCTTTGGGACTGTGGCCGATTTTTGATTGCTTCTGACTGCCGTCGACTTTTTTGTGTTGACTCTCGTCCCGTTGGACGTCTGAGTGTCCGCACTACCAGGTCTAGGTGGACCCTGTGGATTCTTACTAGATGTACTGGTAGCCGTCGACTTCTGTGGTTTGCTTGGCGGTTTACGCTGTGTTGTCGTACCTGTTGTAGGCTCGCACTCCATGTGAGCGGGTTTAACGCGATCTAAGGAGACCGTCTCAACCTTGCCTTTAACTGGGATTTTCATTACTCTGCCACTCCTCGCGACGACCTTGTATGGTCCGTCGTAAGCTTGTCTGAATAATTCTCCAAATCAGTGTTAGCGTCGACGTTGTACTGTTTAGTAAACTCTCCTGGGAGTCTAAGGGTTGTCCCGTAAATCATCTCAGCAGCTGACCTGCCCAGTCTCTCTTTCACGGCTGAACGAACTCCTAACAGTACGGCAGGTAACGTGATAGTCCACGGATTCGGTGACTCGTGCGCCATAATGGCGGCTCTCAATTGACGGTGGAAACGCTCGACCATGCCATTCGACTGAGGGTGATAACTCGTGGTACGATTCCGAATAATCCCGTTTTGGTTACATAAACTATCCCACAATTTGGACTCGAATTGAGCGCCCCTATCAGTGGTGATAGTGGCTGGGGTACCATAACGTGCTATCCACCCGCTGAAGAAGGCATCGGCGACCGTATCGGCTCTAATATCTACCATAGGTATAGCTTCGGGCCAACGTGTAAAACGGTCGACGCAAGTCAGTAGATATCTAAAACCATCGGCATAAGGTAAAGGTCCGACTATGTCCACGTGGACATGATCGAATCGCTCGGTAGGTACAGTGAACTTTCCGAAAACAGGAGTGTTATGACGTGAAACTTTAGCGGTCTGGCAACCCTTACAGGTACGACACCATCTAGCAATATCTATATTCATGCCGTGCCATACAAATCGGGTATTAATCAAAGGTCTGGTGGCTCTATGCGATGGATGGCCTAAACCATGCAAGTTTGAAAAAACTTTTCGGCGAAATTTCGCGGTAAGGTACGGCCGGTTGTGTCATCACACCAGATCAATTGATTATCAAACGATTTCAATAGTTTGAAATTCATAGTTGATGTAGTCGAATGTCTCAAACGTGTGAATTCCGCGTCATTAGCTTGATCGAGACTTAACGCTTTATAGTCTATCACTGGGCCATCGTGTATCGCTGACACTGATGGTCGTGACAGCGCATCAGCGACGAAATTTGTCTCTCCTTTTACATATCTAATATCGGTGGTGAATTCAGCAATGAACGCTAAATGACGTGTTTGTTGTAGGGATGCGCGCTCAGTCACGGATGACATTACGAATGTTAACGGTTTGTGATCAGTATTAACGAAAAAATTTCGTCCTTCTAAATTGTGTCTGAAATGTTTAATTGTAGCGTTTACTGCCAAAAGTTCACGATCGAACGCGCTATAGCGTGTCTCTGCTGGGTTCAGCTTCTTGCTGAAAAACGAAAGCGGCTGCCACATACCGTTTAAAAATTGCTGCAAAACGCCACGGACGGCGACATCACTAGCGTCACACGTGATGTTAAGCTGAGCCGTAGAATCTGGGTGCACCAGAAGCGTAGCGTTTGCCAATATCTGTTTGGACTCGGAAAATGCTGACTCTGCTTCTTTATTCCACTTCAAATCGAAATTTGATTTCGGTGACAATCTGGTATGGCCTTCGTTGGCAGAAGTCAGTAGATTATTGAGTGGCATCAGCTTCGCGGCGCAATGCGGTATGAAACGGTGGTAATAATTCACCATTCCCAGATACCTACGCAATGCTCGTTGCTTTTCGGGTTTATTGAATTTAACGATCGCGTCAACGACGCTAGGTAACGGCGAAATGCCTTCGGCGCAAACGTGATGACCTAAGAAACTTAATTCAGATGTTCCGAACTGACACTTTTCAGGACCAATGATGATTCCGTACTCCGATAGTCGAGTAAAAAGAATTCGTAGATGTTTCTTATGCGTTTTATGATCTGGGCTGGTTACCAGTAGGTCATCCAAATAAACAAAAACGAAATCAAGTCCGCGTGTCACGTGGTCTATAAATCGCTGAAACGTTTGACCGGAATTTCTCAGACCAAATGGGGTTCTAGTGAAATTAAACAAGCCAAAAGTGTGGTAACAGCAGTCTTGTGTACGTCGGACGGTTCCACCGGAATTTGGTAATAAGCCCTGACTAAGTCTATCTTCGAAAATTTTTTCGATCCGGCTAAAATCTTGAATATGCGGAATCGGATAACGGTCCGGTACGGTCTGTGCATTCAAACTACGGTAGTCCCCGCATGGTCTCCAATCGCCGTTTTTCTTTGGCACCATGTGAAGCGCTGAGGACCACTCGCTGTCGCTGGGTTCAATGACCCCTAATTTAATCATATCGTCAAACTCACGTTTGGCGGTGACCAGCTTATCGGGAGCCAAACGTCGTGGTCGAGCAAAAACCGGGTGACCTTTAGTCACAATCTTGTGAGTTATGCCATGTTTGACGGGCTCACCCTTTGTCGTAGGGCGTGTCAGTTCCGGGAACTGGCCGAGGAGTTTAGTATATTCATTTTGAACTGTATCAACTCTGTTCAATGACAGAGGTTTAATCGAAGATAATGAAGCGGCAATGGCTAAGCCTGTACGCAAGTCTCGAAGACATCTGCTTCTCAAGTCTACGAGCAAATTGTAGTGGATTAAAAAATCAGCCCCGATTATGGGTTGCTGCACATCAGCCACTATGAACGTCCACGGATATTCGCGCTTTAAGCCGACATCGACGACGCGTTTACAATTGCCGTAAGTCTTTATAGTGCTGTTATTAGCTGCCACCAGGGGGAGACTGTCAGTGCCCGAAATCCCGTTAGCGCAAGATTTCGGCAGAACACTGACAGCTGCGCCCGTGTCGATTAAATATCTGCATTTATGTCCTTTATCTGCGACATATAATAACTTAGAGTGAGATAACTGTGGAGAACTAGCGTCCGCGGAGTCATGTCGCGTCTCAGTTATACCGCCAGATGCAAGAGTCGCAATCTTGCTCTGGCTTAGCAATTTAAAGAAAAAAGCGCAGGGGCTTCTGCACGTGCGTGCCTTGTCACCGAAAGTCTGGTGAAAATAGCAGACAGGTGCATCAGCCGAATTCAAAGTCTTAGCGGCGTCATTTCTCTGTGTGTTCGGTGGCGGGACGGAAGGTCGAGCATTTGTTTGCAAATTCGTCGGCGGAGCGAAAGGTCGAGCATTATCTTTAACGTCTCTATATTGACTATGTTGGTTACTAATGAAACCTGAGGCCTGTACATTAGGGGCAAATGCAGGCGCGTGAGCTTAGTTATTTGCTCGTCCACGTCCTTTATTTCGTTTCCTCTCAGATGTTGTTACTGTTTCTAATCTCTTGATGCGTTTGAATAGATCTTCTAACAAACCAACTAATTTGCTGGTCTCGTCGACTTTGATCTCTGCGACCCCCGGCTTACTCTCTTCAACGTCTTGTTCTGCAGCCAGTGCCCTGTCAGCCAAAACGGCCAAACTTTCGAGGGAGGCACTGTCGGGTTGAGCCGCCAAATGGGCTCTGATGGAAGCGGGCATCTGTCGTATGAACGCTTGCCGAATTACAGCCTTTCCAACAACAGCTTTGGTGCCGAAACCTGCAGTCTTCTGCAGACGCCTCAGGAACCGCGAGGGAATATCACTTCCAATCTTCTCGCCAGAGATAACTTTATTGACCCTTTCAGGTGTTGTCAATCCTCGCCTCTCAATTAGTATTGCTTTCAGGCTGTCATATTTGTTTGACCTGAAAGGCTGCAGCAGCACGTCTCTCACGTCTGATGCAATCTCGCCAGAAAGTGCAGCGCAGGTTAGGCTAGACCTCTCGTCATCATCATCGATCTGGTGGAGGGCGAATTGCGTCTCGATTTGATTAAACCAGAGCTCCACATCAGAGGCGTAGAAAGTTGCGATTCTAAACTTGGGCAAGTTCGTAGCATGTTTCTGCGGCTGTCTACCAAGCGGTGAAGAACTCCTTGATGAGTCACTCCTCGAGTGGGAATTCAGACGTCTATCCCGAGCAATCCGAGCGAAATCGGCTTTGAGGCGTTGATATTCCTCGTCAGCTGCGCGGAATCGAACCTCATTGTCTTCACTGTCGGGATGATAGCTATCTTTGTGTCTAGCACCCGCACCTTCTAGAGGCATTGACATGAATCCTTCGCTGTCGTACTGCTTTGACATGATGAAGTAGTGTTTGTAAAATTATTTAATTAATGAAGCATCTGGGATAGCTGGCCTATTGGCTCTGTGCATATCCCAAATGTGTTTAAAATGGCATGTCGTATTAACACATGCCAACTATTTTTGACGCGCCGTGCGCGGACAGGTTGTGCAATGCCGTGAAAATCAGATGAAAAATGTCTGTAATATGTTGAAGCTAGATGTGTAGACTGTAGAAAATGTTCATGCTATGTCGCATGGTGCGAGAAACGGGGGTTGCAGATTAGTTGCAGAAATATGCGTCGTTGAAGTTTCACCTAAGTGCTGTTCACAAATTCACAAAAGGTATGTATTGATTAAAGTGAAAACTGGAGGTCTATATGAGACATAAAACGTTTTCACTGAGTCACACACATGCAAAATGGTACCGTGAAAACCGTAGGTCGCAGTGGTACAATATGCCAGATACAACTGTGATAAGCTATGCTAAGCTATGATAATAGTATTTTGTAAATCGACCTGGGTGAAAATTTTTTTTTTTACACAAGTCGAAAAACACATTCAAATATTTGCAATGTTTCGCAATAGCTCAACTGTCAAATCGAATATTTCTGTATTTATAAAAAATTTAAACTTCAGAAATAACTATCGTGAGAAAATTTCGTTCTCAAACTGATAGACTAAATGTGACTGCGAAGAAAAACAGTGACATTTGTGATTTAAGAATAATATCTAAAACGTGACTGACAGTAGTCTATGCTGATAAATGATAAAGTATATCATTTCGCTGAAAATTGATATCTGTGATGAACATTCCCCGTTTTTTTTTTTTTTATAATGGTACGTTCATCACCGAATTATTCTCATGAACGTCCGAATCAATCGCTCGCATCGATTCACTGGTTGACGTATAAACCGACTGTGTTCGGTGCGGTTGTTTTATGTCGTCTGTGGTGGGTGTGTGTGTGGGGTATTGTCGGTGCTCACAGCCTGTGCAGCAGGCAGCATGTGGCTTATAGTCTGTGACGGTAAGCTTTGAGCGTTGCGTACATAGTATACAGTCAGCATCCCCGTCTCGCCTCACATTAGCATATTCATCAGCTACTGCGTGCCCAAATAAGGCGCTGAATAGCCTAGCACGATTACAAACACCAAAAGGCGTTTCAAAGTGAACAAAAAGTCTCGCACAATTAGTGGCAGAATTTCGTTTTCGAAACGACTTATTTACACATTTCCTCCCTCAATCGTGTTGAAAAAGAAAATTTACAAACAATTAAAATTTTTTTTTTATTACAATCTGTCCGTGTAAAATTTGGAACACGTGACTAATAATCTCCACCAAATCAAAATGGCGGCTTACTTTATGCTAATGTGATGCGGCGACACAGGTTCACTGTCCCGATGCATGCCGGTTAGGGGGGAACACGTGGGTGCCCACGGCGGGCTTTGAGCTAATTTAGGGAAACCAGCAACCAAGATGGCGCACACCTACCAAATACAAATACAATATTCAGCATTCTTTGAAATAACATATGATAATAGTACAAAATATTGACCTACGGTCCTGGGAATATTTTTAAACAGACCAAATAAGACCGTTTATTGACATTCATTTAGGGAAACAATTTTTTTGGCCCTAAACCTATTAAAGGTTACCCGAGTCGAAGCGATAGTAAAAATTTCTGTCGATTTGTAGAAAAAATCGTGAAAAAATGACGAGATTTCGTCTGTGGACTTCAAGATCGAGTTACCCAATTATGGTAATCAACGATAAAAATGAGTTACAGAAAATACCCACTTCCTACTCGCCTACAGTGGCATTAGTAGGATGAAGGCATTAAACAAACTCTTACGATAAAAAAAAATGATAGACTATGTCTATAAGAATAATTTTCTGGATTCTTCTAGAGAAACCGGCAAGGCCGCCATCTTGAAAAGGCGCCAAACACGTGGGATTTCGACCAAAAGTTTAGAAATTTACGCCGTTTTCGACGTAAAAAAACGTGCTTCTCGTCTGATAACTCATTCTGACTAATTTAAACTGGCATATATATATTTTGACCTACAGCTTTCACGTACCTTGTGAAAAAAATGCTATTGATTTTTTTCAAAAAATCCCCTAAAATTAATGAAACTATCCTTGAAAACAGCGGTTTTCAACTGGCGTCTAGGTGAAAACACTGTTGCGTAAACGATCAGTCGTCAATATGGCGTGATGGGACGTCGTAGTTACCAAAATGTCGTGAAAAGCCTACACCGGGAGTTCCGTTATGGGGTCACAACGGCCGACGAAGGACTCCGCCCAATCTCGCCATCAAAACTCAAATATCCTCCTCATCCGTCTGGTCGACGGTATCAAACAAACCAGGAAACTCTCTTCTCTCTTGTCATGTTTATTTGATTAACATGCGATAACAGCGAAGCACAACCATCCGCGTACGGCACGTCTCCATGGACTTAGCGAGAGCGAGCTACGGCACGTCCGCTGAGTATTACGCTTGAAGTGCGGGAATAATACCAAGGCCGCACCACACTGCTCTGTGTGCGCACGTCACCACGGTATGAAAACGAGGCGGTCATCCCCGTCCGCCCGCGTCCAGGAATCTGGGGATAAGCGCCACATTGACTGAGCGATGTCAGGATCCTACAATGTCACCGTTTAACACAAATGTGTTGGTTTCAGAGAAGGCGTCATTTTGTCACATATGCTATGACATACTCGAACCCAGCCCTCAGCTCATAGGCTGTTCATGTGTGGGGTTCGAACCTGCCCCACGCTGCGCGTCTGACACCGCAACAGCTTTGGGGGTTCTGTACTTGTCCTCAGTCACTTACGTGGTTCCGGTTCCGTACTGATACATTATACACATAATATTTACTAGCGATTCCGTGGACTGTGAACACCTTTGTTAAGTCTGCTGTCACTCGGTTATCACAATACATGTTGATACCATGCGAGACCAGGTTATAACAGCTCCACTTGCTAAATTCCTGCTTCACAAGCAGCGTCGTTTTGACAACAATATTTCCTCTCAGAATTCTCCCAACTCCAGATTGGCGCGCCTCGCGCTGGTTCCAATCAGATTAGTTAAGCCAAAAATCATGTACACTCTCTTCGGCGAACATAATCTGATTAACCTGTGAGCTCTCACCAGGAGCAATCACATTTCCCACGAAACCCGCCAGTATCACTTTGTACTGGGGATACTGGTTTCGCGTCAATCAGAATTTACTAACCCTTTAATTGCTCTGTAATTTCATTTACTTCCCATTCACTGCGAGCGGTGAACTGCTATCGCAATTCTCACCTCCTAGTGAATAGACTACAAATTACCAAATTTTATTAAAATATTCAAATACAACACATCAAATGAGAATTATCCTCCTTTTAATGGGTTGTATCATTTTGTATAATCAGCATATTTGATAAATATGACATTGGACTCGTAAATGCCTCCTGAGGAATTCAAGGGTTATTAAACAACCAACCACGTTTCATTAATGTTATGGGAAGAATCTGGGGAGGGCCATCGTAGCCGCAATTTCCGCTTTTCTTTGTTCCCAAACATTAACATTATTATGAGTGGTAATTCTGACATTTATTTTCAATCCCAACCTTGCCCACTTTGCCTCTCAATACCGTCATATTCCTTCCAAGGGTTCAATTTGATAGGAAAACAATTCGGTGTACTTATTCTCACTCATTACCAAATTCAAAATTTTCGTTTTGTCAATAATTAAGACATATAAACCAGTTTTACTAATTACTTCCAATTTTGATCAATAATTCAACAGAATGATGTAGCATTTCGCTACATACTACTGAGCAAATTGAACCATGTTTTCCGGTTATATGCGGTCTGTCGTACTAGAGGTGTGGGTGGTGTAATTATTACACATACCTTTTTCACATACCTTTTTCCGAAAACAAGTCGGCATTTATCCGACTCACTTAGATAATGTGCTAATCACTGTTTTTAATCATGTCCAGTCCGAGGAGCGTTTAACAGACTCCTATGCATTATCGGACCGATGTGAACGCCGTCGACTACAGGTCGACCACAGGGCGTTCACTGCCCGACTTAACACTTATTATGATAACAATGACGCATTCTTCAGCAGCGCACTTCCCCATCAGTCTTCTCACTGTGCTGCGACACAGGTGTGGGTAAGTGTATTTGAGTGTGGTGAACCCGTCCAGCACCCAAAATGTCAGCTTGTCACCATGCAGCTCCCTGGCAACCACCGCGATCAAAATGTGATTTCGATCAGCTCTTCTGCTCTCCACTGGGCTGTCATCATCGGCAACGTTGCAGAGATGTCTTCTGAAATTGATCTCTGCTTTTGTGACTGTCCTGCGTGTTTTTGCTTTTTTCCATGGCACTGGGCGACGCCCTTTAATTGACGTGGACATTGCCATAACACTGTTTATTTTAATTGATGTGGACGTTGCCATAATACTGTTTATATACACTGTTTACACTTCTGAATTAAAAGTCCAGCAACGGCTTCAGTAGCAATTTTAAATTTTAAGTCACATACCTTGTAACTATTGGCAGGAAAAATATTTCAGGAAACCGTTAGGGAATAAAAAATTTGCCCATTACCATCGTCAGCAGCAGACGTTATCCGTTCACCACTCCATCATAGCGGCCTCTATTTCCTCTTCCATCTCCTCTTCCTCCTCCGTCAGCTCCTCAAACTTTGCCAGCTCCTCGCAAATGCGTAGCACATGCTGTTTCTGCCGATCTGACATAGGTGTCCATGGTGTCCGTGGCAAGGGTGTTACTTTTTTTTTTCTCCTTCCTTAAAGTCTTTGCTCGCACAGCCCCAGGTAGCTACTGGCTTTTGTTCGAACTTGACCATGGATATCATTGTCTCTACTTGCTTATTGTCCTGGCTGTCTGTCTGAGACATTTTATTAATCTGCTCCTTTTTGTCTGTCTGCGACATTTTTTTTATCATGCACAGAATCCTAGGCAAGATCGCCAATATAAAATCTCTACCCCCTCTGGTGACAATACCAAGACGTCTAGGCCACCAGTGGCGGGTAGGTTTACAACACGAAGACTCCTGGTTCATAACACATAACTCACTTTCAGGTCGGCGACGTCTTTATTTGTACAATCCTCTGTGCAGGACCATGTCATGGTTAGGCAGACAGACAACAATCAATATATACATAAGTCATAGCTAAACTGGGTCTTTAACTATAAATCGCGGCAGAGCAAGACTCTGCTCTCTCTCCAGTAACTGGGTTCCTAACTTAACTCAAAACTAACTCATAGACGTCAACCGTCCTGTTTTATACCAACTTCTCTAAACACTTAATATTCTACTCACAACACTTCTACCATCCGGCCATCTGTCCTGTTGAGCCCCATACTTTTCGCTGGTGGCTCTCTTTGAGATCTCATCCTCAGGGCAGGACGCTGCTCTCATTAATGCAGGACCTCCCGGCGTCCACTGATCTCATTAATACAGGACCACCTCGCGTCCACAATTGCTGCCAAGCTAGGGACTGGGAAGAGGTTTAATCAGCCTGACACTGTTGATTGACCATAGAACGCGGCCAAGGAAGGGACTGAGGTGAATACTAATCTGCCCGTATGAATGGCGCTCACACTCTCCCTACAGGCTTCATTATCCACACCTCCGCCTCTTCTGGTCAATCCCGGCTAATTGCTTCTCTGATGGCTGCCTTTCCGCCAGTGGACATGCAGATCCAAACAGCCGATCCAATCAACCTAATACGTGCTGTCCTTAAGAATGTGTAAAGGCCCAGTCACACTGGGGTACGGTTTGACACGGTCACACGCGGAAGGAGCAAAAGCCACGCACTGGGAATCAGCGGCCGTAAGCGTCGGCAAGCGTCCGTGATCGTACATTTCCAGGCGGTCACCGCGTCACTTTTCGCGGCAACCGCGTCCATCCGTCGGCTGCCGCGAATCAACTTCTTGTTCAAAAATTCGTGGCCAAGCGTGGCTGTCCGCGGGAGCCCAATCATCCGTGAATCAGCCTAGAGACACAGCGAGATGGTGTACAAACACCGTGGACATCGTACATACACCGTAGGTATCGTGGGCGTGCGCGACGGGGCGTAGACAATAAATGGCTCACCCTGCACCCCTCTCCAAGGCGGAGCCCCCACACTGGCACACGCTGTTCCTACGCTGTTCTACACTGTTATACAATAGCCTACGCTATCCTATGCACAGCGCAAAATATGTTTGGTGTTGCACCGTCAGACGGTCAGCGTAGGGGATCCGTAGCTACTGGCTGTGCTTAGTCACGCTGCCTACGGTCTCTGTACTCCATGTACGGTTTCTGTACACAGTTTGACGACATATCACGCTTACTCACGCTATGTGTCAATTTCTGAACCGCGTATGAAAAGGTCGTGGATCATTCTTCTCTGCTGACCTTCCCCAAGTTCCATCTGCTCTGTTGCTCTTCTGTTGCTCCATTATTTTCGTCTTCCTCTCTGGGTAGTGCTGTATAGATTGTTTATCCAACATGGATGTGGTACAATAACACGCACGTCAAATGCAGTTGAGGGCTTGGCAGCTGCATGCAGTTGGCAGAGCATTGACGAATTACTACTGTGAAACTTGGTCTTATGGCAAAAGAGAAGGGAAAGCAAAAAAGAGTAGCCACAAAGAAGCAGTTATATGAAAGAGAAATTCACGATTTCTTATTTGCTGAGGGCTTAGAAAAGAAAAGGCAAAGCAAGAAAAAAAGCTGCAAAGAAGCAGATATAAAAATGTTGTCTTTATATCTCGCTTAACTAGATGGTATATAATGCGCAACACTAAAATTAACGTATACGCAGTTCTAGTCAATGGACATATTTACATCATAATGGTCATGTTAAGAAGCCGTGATAAAAATACTGATTTTCTTATGATGTTAGTCTGATTGTCGCTCTAATTATGTTCGCGAGAATACTGTGGAGCATATAATGTTTCGAGACGTGAAGTAAGTCCCGTATACACTTTTTAAAGCTACATGGTCGCTTGATAATTAGAGGCTAGAGCCCTTTTATTTACGCTGTTTAAGCTATTTTTGTCTCTCATTTAAGCTTGCATTTTATTTCTATCCGTGTTTGTAATTCCCTGATTATTTCAAATAAACATAAATCTAAAATGAACTCAGACCTCCTGGGACCATTGGTGGCCGGTTACCAAAGCTTGGCGCCGTCAGTAACACGAACAGTGGCTAGTTGAGTGTGCCGCACCATTTCAAGCCATATAGGCTACTGATATTATAATGCTGTATACTGACATTAATATGCCACATAATGAAAATAGAATGTCATAGCTTGGTATTAACATGATATCGAAAATGGTATGATTTAATGATATAAGACTATATTGTGACATTAAAGTGGCATATCCTGATATTACAATGCCATATCCTGACTATATAGTGCAATCGCCTGCAATATTATTGCCATATCGAGACGTTAAACGGCCATAACCTGATAATAGAATTCCACATATTGACTTTAAAATATCATAGCCTGACAGTCAAATGTGCTATCCTGACATTAAAATTTCATTTACTTATATTAGAATATCGTCCCCCGACCATACACTGTCATATAATGTTATATGATGATATTGTAATGCCACATCCTGACATAAAAGCTCCTCTAACCCTTGAATACATTTCAAGTCATAAATTTGCTTTAAAAAACTTTTGTAAAAATCGTCGTCTGCGCAGTAAAGCTTATTTTATATGTTTCAGTCCAGTTAAAAAAAACTGATATATTTAGATCTAAATAGCAGTGGCGTAAACAAAAGTGGGTTCTATGTTAATATGGCATCCAAAATTTCTAGGGGCTACGGTCGACGGCATGCCCCCTTGAACAAGCCCCCCCCCCCCCTCCCCCCACAGTAACTCCACTACATACTCGCTCGCTCGTTAGCTCGAGATGATTGATTAGGTTGTTTCACCAGTTAAAGTTATTGTCCGCGGGCACGAGATTTCACTTGCGTAGAATGTCATCTATACAATTTGAAGGCGGCGGTAATATTTATTAGTAAAAGTAAATCACATAAGAAATAGATCATGTATTTGAATCTGTAAGAAATAATAACCGGCGTGTTTCTCTTCTGTGAAAACTACATTTAATATTGTTATTTAATATTCATCTGTTTATTCAGCTCATACGAAAATTCTATTTTATCATATCATTAAAAATAATAATATTGAATAAGATTTTCCTTGCACTCGCTGCACGATGATAATTGAGTTCATATTATCATTCTTTATGTCAGAATTTGTACGTAGGTATAATTTTATAGGCCTATGTTCACATCCTGGTTGGACCATTACACAGATATCTGGTCCAACATTGAACCAACATTAAACCAACAATAAATCAGTATAGTTATGTTTGCTGGAAGTCGTTCATTTCCACTTAACTCATACCTTTGCACACGTCACACACCTAACATGGCAGAGACAGAAGCAGACAAATTAATGGGTTTGTTTTTCTAGAGGTTTTCATATATTGTTGGCTACCTCTACAGTTAAAACTAATAATTATGTCTTTATACCTGAAGATGACGCAAAACTAAATGACCAGGCGTCATGCTTAAGAGGTATGAATCCCGGTCTGGCCGGTGTCAACTGAACTGCCGTAACACCAGAAATACTTTTTATGTGATAAAATATACAGACAGATTTTATATATTTTTTTATTTTTATGGAATTTAAAAAAAATTTCATTCCGCTGCAAATATATTTAATATTGAAATTAAATAGTCATCTATTTGTCATATTTGTTGAGCTCATACAGAGCTCATTGTTTAAAGTCGATCCCCGCACTGAAAGATTAAATTATTTATAATGACCGTAGACCCATAACATAGGTATACAAATGAAGCGAAAAGAGCTAACTAAGACATTGGTCTCAATTCTGTGTGAAGAGCTGTTTACATTTCTGTCATAATCTATTCTATCGATTCAAGGCGAAGTTGAAATGTTTTCTAAAACACGTCAACTGACATTAATCAAATGTGCAGGTAGCTGTTAAAGATCAGAACTTTACACGTGTCGATATTTAGCCCATTTACACAGATTGCGATAAGTCGCAGTGGATTAAGGTTGAGGCAGCATTGCAAATGTGTTTCAATGTGAAATTATCGAGCGTTAAGGTCTCACCACACTAATTCATTCGCGCATATCACTATAAAGTATAAGAATGAGAAAGTTAGTTCCTTTTTTAAAATGTGTGGCTCTTTGCAGCAGCCTCGGTGGTACATACTACAGATATATCATTTTGCTACCAATTAGAATCAATTCTGTGATGATTTGCTGTAGCAAAAGCATCGAAATAAGCAAAGATATGGTAACAGGAAGTCCTTGTGCTACCAGTATTACTAGGCTCTTCTCAAAACCGCACTCATTTTTTTCGCTAGGTCGCTCAGAGAAAGAGTGGGCAAGAGGTTAATATGGGCCCAAATAAAAATACATCAGTTTCACATGCCTTTTCTATGTTTTATATTGAAAGAGAACAGACTGATGGTTAAACAAATATATAGGGTTATTTACATTTCTCCACTTTAAGTGCAAAACACACCAACGCGAACGTCAGCGCGATTAGGCACGTGACGAGTGACGCGACGACTGACGCGAAAATTACATGACTGTCCACACACCAACGCGACGACTAACGCGACATGTGAGGCGCGACAACCGGCGTGCGGGGGCCCTAGGGTGGTGGTTAGCACCGCTGCCTTTCACGCTAGAGTTCGGGGTTCGGTTCCCGGTCTTGGCGGTTTGAAAGAAACAAAAATGTTTCTCCCTCATCCACATGTAAAACTCAGTATTGTGGGGAGCCTCCGTGACCGAGAGGTAGCGTGCTCGGCCTCAGACCGCCAGGGCTCGAATTTCGAATCCTGTGTCTGGAGGACAGTGTCATCTCAATCATCTCACCATCCTCACCGATTCATTTCATTTCATTTGCGACAACCGGCGTGACGAAAATGTAACAGTTTTGAAAATGGTCGCGTTGCCTATCGCGCTCGCGTACGTCGTCGCGCTGGTACGTTTTGGCAATGATCAAATAATGTGTTTGAAAAACTGACGCGACGTCATTTGAAGCTGACAATCACATTACCAATTCCAGCTATATAGATATGATTGTATGTATGTCTAATACAGTAAATGATGGGAAAATATCACATTATATAATGATGTAGCAGGTAATTTATAAGATAAAGGTTAGATGTAATACAGTAAAATACTGTGACGTTTATCAGAAATATTACCTTGAGATTTTATTTCATTTCAGTGTTGATATATGTTTTAAGTATTGAAGTGCCAGAAGCGCTGTGCAGGCAACTGTTCTTGCTGTATTTGGGGATTTGTTTATTCGGCTCTCTGTGTTTGCTATGGTACATGCTCTCGCCTCACGCTGGATAATGCATAATACGAGAATGGAAAAACAAATAAATTTAATAAATACGTTTAAAATGACTATGATTTTTCCTTTTTTCATTTTTAAGTCATATTTGACCGTGAAAAGGACTTTTTTGGGTGACCTTGACTTTGTACAAAACAAATCCCTCCCGAACTGTTTCGTGACGCGAAAACACTACAAAACGAGGTATTATATGATTCTTTGTGACTTTTATTTGTAAAGTTTTGAAATTCTCATTTCTTGATGTCGGCCATTTTGGCGACCATTTTGAATTTATTAACCCGCAAATTTTTGAGGTTCAGATAAAAATTGTATTAAATTTGTCAAAACCTTACTCTGTGCCAAATTTGAAACTTGTATCAATCTGGGATACATTAATTGAAAATGACTATATTATCTTTTTTTGTTACATTCCTATGTCATATTCAACCTTAAAAATGACTTTTTCGGGTGACCTTGACCTTGAATCGTAAAATATTCTCCCCCAACAGATTCGTGAAAAAACGGGGTATTACATGATTCTTTGTGACTTTATTCGCAAAATTGTGAAGTTCTCATTTCTCGATGGCGGCCATTTTGGCGGCCATTTCGAATTTGCTCAACCGACGAGGTCTCGGTCTGAAATTTTTGGGCTTGTGACCAGAATTGTATTCAATATGTTAAAACCTTGCTCTGTGCCAAATTTGGGACTTGTATCCATCTGAGGAACATCCGAGAGACTTGCCCACTGCACTAACTAATCCTGCTTGTAACAAGACGCCTTGTTAATAGTATAATACATCCTGAAACTATTTTTGGTCACTGATTAAAGATCACGTTTTGACATCGTCTGCAAGTCTTACATTTTGGCAAATATCACTTTCCTATATCTATATCTATAGATTTATCTATATAACTAGGCCTACAATAAGTAACTACTAAAGAAAAAATTGTATACTAGTATCTTGCCGGGTATTTATTGTGAAAATGTGTGAAAATGTGTGGCTCTCTGACATGTTTGTGTTTCAGGGGGTTTTTTTCGATGAAAAACGGGGTGAATATGAATGCATTGCTGTGGCGCACCACCAAGATACTGCGCTATTACAAACCGGTCCCTGGGAAAAAATTATAGCAAATCGGCGCAGTTACGTTTTAAAGCCTAGTTACCAGCTTCCATTCTTTCTGTGTAGATTTTTCTGTACATTTTTCTAACTTATCGTTTCTAGTCACCAAACCGTTCCTATTCATTCCATTCTATTGTTCAGTTGTTTGTTTAAATGTACTTGTTTGTTCCTGTTCACCCCATGGTTGGGTTATGCGATAAACAATGTTGATGTTCCTATTTACCCCCTTTTGGGGGTGACTCGGAACACGCAGTTTTTTTTTTAATACCATCATAAGACACCCGATGTGTATGGGCATAAATGTCCCGCAAAATATTTGTAGGAAAATAGTTAAAACTCCCCATAAATACGTACCCCTGGAACATGAGTTTATTTAACAAAAATCATGATGTAATACTTCAAGTAGACCATGACAAGCAGCCATTAGACGCGGCTTCATAAAACTTGGCACAGAGTTGCATAACCCTCAGGGCTTTAATGTGAAATAGATGTAAGATGACGCCAAGGATATTTCAATGTCATTTCAAGGTCAAATAAACTTCTTTTTTAATGTAAGAAAATCGCATTTTTGAGAACTTGCCGTCTACCGTGGATTCGCATTATTGCGAACTTGGACAAAGAAGGATTAAGCACAACTATATACAACACATTCATATGCCAGAATCGTTCTATTTAACATGATTAACACCAATCTACTGTATAACATGAGTAGTTGGACGAGCATTGTGTCGAGCTAAACTAGAGTGCAAGTCAGCAATTTGTTTTCTAAAATCCTATATCTGAATTATGCTTATAAATATACAAACGTTCCTAATACGATTACATTTAAGATTCGACATTTAAACTGCGTGTGACAAAGGGATCATAATGTGTAAAATGGCGGCCATCTTGACGATGTTCCACCGAGCTGATTTCTGGTATTTTCGTTTTGGGGGTTGCCAAGAGATAGGCCTATATTTTCGAGAAAATAAAATCAGCTTGGAGTACGCCCGTTCCCAACTCAATCCCCCATTTGGGGATCTGTTTATTCGGCTCTCTGTGTTTGCTATGGTACATGCTCTCGCCTCACGCTGGATAATGCATATTACGAGAATGGAAAAACAAATAAATTTAATAAATACGTTTAAAATGACTATGATTTTTACTTTTTTCATTTTTAAGTCATATTTGACCGTGAAAAGGACTTTTTTGGGTGACCTTGACCTTGTACAAAACAAATCCCTCCCGAACTGTTTCGTGACGCGAAAACACTACAAAACGAGGTATTATATGATTCTTTGTGACTTTTATTTGTAAAGTTTTGAAATTCTCATTTCTTGATGGCGGCCATTTTGGCGACCATTTTGAATTTATTAACCCGCAAATTTTTGAGGTTCAGATCAAAATTGTATTAAATTTGTCAAAACCTTACTCTGTGCCAAATTTGAAACTTGTATCAATCTGGGATACATTAATTGAAAATGACTATATTATCTTTTTTTGTTACATTTCTATGTCATATTCAACCTTAAAAATGACTTTTTCGGGTGACCTTGACCTTGAATCGTAAAATATTCTCCCCCAACAGATTCGTGAAAAAACGGGGTATTACATGATTCTTTGTGACTTTATTCGCAAAATTGTGAAGTTCTCATTTCTCGATAGCGGCCATTTTGACGGCCATTTCGAATTTGCTCAACCGACGAGGTCTCGGTCTGAAATTTTTGGGCTTGTGACCAGAATTGTATTTAATATGTTAAAACCTTGCTCTGTGCCAAATTTGGGACTTGTATCCATCTGAGGAACATCCGAGAGACTTGCCCACTGCACTAACTAATCCTGCTTGTAACAAGACGCCTTGTTAATAGTATAATACATCCTGAAACTATTTTTGGTCACTGATTAAAGATCACGTTTTGACATCGTCTGCAAGTCTTACATTTTGGCAAATATCACTTTCCTATATCTATATCTATAGATTTATCTATATAACTAGGCCTACAATAAGTAACTACTAAAGAAAAAATTGTATACTAGTATCTTGCCGGGTATTTATTGTGAAAATGTGTGGCTCTCTGACATGTTTGTGTTTCAGGGGTTTTTTTTCGATGAAAAACGGGGTGAATATGAATGCATTGCTGTGGCGCACCACCAAGATACTGCGCTATTACAAACCGGTCCCTGGGAAAAAATTATAGCAAATCGGCGCAGTTACGTTTTAAAGCCTAGTTACCAGCTTCCATTCTTTCTGTGTAGATTTTTCTGTACATTTTTCTAACTTATCGTTTCTAGTCACCAAACCGTTCCTATTCATTCCATTCTATTGTTCAGTTGTTTGTTTAAATGTACTTGTTTGTTCCTGTTCACCCCATGGTTGGGTTATGCGATAAACAATGTTGATGTTCCTATTTACCCCCTTTTGGGGGTGACTCGGAACACGCAGTTTTTTTTTTAATACCATCATAAGACACCCGATGTGTATGGGCATAAATGTCCCGCAAAATATTTGTAGGAAAATAGTTAAAACTCCCCATAAATACGTACCCCTGGAACATGAGTTTATTTAACAAAAATCATGATGTAATACTTCAAGTAGACCATGACAAGCAGCCATTAGACGCGGCTTCATAAAACTTGGCACAGAGTTGCATAACCCTCAGGGCTTTAATGTGAAATAGATGTAAGATGACGCCAAGGATATTTCAATGTCATTTCAAGGTCAAATAAACTTCTTTTTTAATGTAAGAAAATCGCATTTTTGAGAACTTGCCGTCTACCGTGGATTCGCATTATTGCGAACTTGGACAAAGAAGGATTAAGCACAACTATATACAACACATTCATATGCCAGAATCGTTCTATTTAACATGATTAACACCAATCTACTGTATAACATGAGTAGTTGGACGAGCATTGTATCGAGCTAAACTAGAGTGCAAGTCAGCAATTTGTTTTTCTAAAATCCTATATCTGAATTATGCTTATAAATATACAAACGTTCCTAATACGATTACATTTAAGATTCGACATTTAAACTGCGTGTGACAAAGGGATCATAATGTGTAAAATGGCGGCCATCTTGACGATGTTCCACCGAGCTGATTTCTGGTATTTTCGTTTTGGGCGTTGCCAAGAGATAGGCCTATATTTTCGAGAAAATAAAATCAGCTTGGAGTACGCCCGTTCCCAGCTCAATCCCCCAAAGTGGCTCTATACTCACCTCTTGTGGGACATCATGAAATTGATCGTACATTTCTATAGTGTATAGTATAGTTTTTTAGTGTAAAATTAGCTTTCAAAAGCATCAGCTGAATAAAATATGGCATAATTATGAGGGTAAGACGTTACATACGCATACATGAAGGACGTCCACTACCAGGATTGTTTTTAGAACATTTATAGTCCATCTATTTGCCTAGGCCTATACATTATCCTCAATATATAAATAAGTTGATAATTAAGCATATGAGCGGTTCAAATATTTTGATATATCCATCGTGTTCATTACATGTAGACTTAGCTTGTGTAAATGTTATCTGCAAACGTTAATTGTCCGACTACGTTTAAATCACGTGACGGATAAATATTATTTATACATGTAGGAATAATCTGTTGTCTCAGAATCATTTATAATCTACATGTGTATATCGCAGCTGATAAATGATCCACCTTTATAAATATCCAGTAGAAATTGGTGAAAAAGTGACGTCACAACCATCACGACATGACGTCACAAATGCACGTTTTATGAAAAACTTGACCACTTGCCGCGAAAACTGTTCACGCTACTAGTCCAGTTGCCGTCCAGAGAACCTAGAAATTGTGAGAAGTGTAAGGTTTTTCGATTGATTCATGTTCCCAATGGGTTTATGAACAAATTCAGCTTTGTTGCCCAGACGGCAACTTTGGGCAACTTTTTTAATAAGCATAATTAACATAATTAGCATAATTAGCAATGGGGAGTAATGCCAAATGTTAATTTTGAACCAATTGACGTACACAAATCTCCAATACCACATTTCAATATAATTCAGCATAAGTAATTCATTTCTGACATTAATGGTAATAAAGAGATCCAGGTCAAAGGGAATGATTATGATGCAAATCAAACTAAACTGACCAATAATATGAAAAGGACAGTGCCCAGGACGCCCACGACCTAATCAGTATAAAAGAGTAACGTTAGTCATAAATAAATTGCAATTTAATCTGAAGTTAGATTCACAGAATTGAGTGTATGCCTAAATATATACATATCTCTAGTAGGAGTTTTCCTTTAGGGGGGTAGGCCTAGTAGTTACGTTATATATTGATATAGATTATTAAAGTAAGTATTGTGTTAGCAAACACCAGAATGCCAATTATATTTTTCTTGTAGCTCATTATTTATAGGCTATGTAGACATAGGCCAACACTTGTTATACTTCACACATTAAAACAGTTGGGTTCTCTTGCTTCACTTTTACAATAAAACCCTTATATCTATGCAGCTGCTGTACCTGAAAACTCACCCTTGAATACCCCTAAACCTGCTATAGTCCAATTTTGTCTAGGTAGGTCAAAATTGGCTCTTCTGTGAGTATCAATTCTAGGGTAATTAGCCATATGCCTATCGCTGAGTCATTCACAGGTCCGTATACAAACTAAGACAAGGGGGGGGGGGGGGTACAGAACGACCATCCCTAAACGTAATATGGGGGCTTCTTTCAATGGCAATTTTCATTCAATTTTTGGTCTAACCTGCAGCTATACACAGGCTACAATAGGCCGACATACGTAAATAAACAGCGCATTATACTTGCTGGCTAAACAAAGAGGTTCGTGTCATGGGCCACACAAATTAAAGGCTGATAGAGGTCCACATAATTATCACCACATGACAACGGCCCTGTTTCAATAAAAACAGTGAAATAATCATTTCGCCCAAAAAAGTTATCCATACAATTAACACAGGCTACCTGGGTGTTATTGACAAGGTGTGAACAACACAGATATAACAAACCATTGAAACATACTCTAACATCCTAACACTTCATGTACGATAAGCTTATATATACGAAAAATCTAACAGTTCATTGTTTTCGATCCCCCCGACTTCGGACTCGCCCTTCTCCTCTTCCTCCTCAACATGAATTTCCTCTGATTCTTTGCAACAATCATCTAAGACTGAATGAAATGAATGGGAGTTTTAGGCCACCTTTGTACACATATAGGCTAAACTGGACCAGGGAAACCTCCTGACAATGGTGAGATGAATGAAATGACGCTGCCCTCCAGACACAGGATTCTAAATTCGAGCCCTGGCGGTCTGAGGCCGAGCACGATACCACTCGGTCGCGGAGGCTCTCCACAATATCTAAGACTGATGACACCAAGAAGCTTAGGAAGTAAATTTCATCCAATATCCTATATCCATCAAGTCACTTTCTGTGACATCATGTTCACCATCTAGTACCTCATCTAGTGCAGGAATATTGGGGTTTTTTTAATGCTGGGACCTCGCCCTTTCCACATGGGAAAGAAACCGTGTCGCACTGTGACAGACCTTGGCATTTCCTCTCAGCGCAATGACAGCATGGAGTTAATATCAAGCACTGATCTGTCCCACTGCCTCACCTTTTTCACCAAATTTCAACTTGTAGCTTACCAAGGTTATTTCAGCCTCATTGTGATGTACAGGACAGTTTTCTCTTCCCACCATGCTGATGTTGTGTCCATGACTGAAACTGCAGAGAAGTTGATTCAGCTGGCGCTTGTTGGCTGTGGTTTATTGCATCGCGATTTAGAAGTCAGTTGATATATATTGCAACACCCTCACAGCTCTTCTCTGACACCTTTTGGCACTTAATTCTTTATATGCCTATCGAGCAAAGATGATAAAGATAGTTGCACCTTGGTACTTTTCACCACTTGTGGGGCATGCCTTACAACTGTCTGCAATGTCTGCCACTATTCCTGACGTTCGCCATACATGTAATCAGCAAAGTGCTTGATATGATCAACGAGCAACACATTTGATAAAATTATACATGTTATATGGCATTGACCTTGACCTTAAGTCGTCACCCATTTTTTAAAAAATAGTCGCCTATATCTCAACTTGACCGCGATATTCACCAGATACACCAGTGGTGCAGACTGGGACACTGTAACTAGAACGGTTTCTTAGAGCGGTCTTTATATATTGATTGAAAATAAGGCAAGCGTGACCTTCGACCTGTACGATCTGCAAAAATAGGTCAAGGTCACCCATGTTCGAATTTCAGCGAGATATTCGCCAGATACAAATGTGACCACTGCAGCTGAAACAGTTATTAATATATCGATTAGCCAAGGCTAGTAATGAATGGACGGCACGACGGACGGACGGCCGGACGGACAGACGAAAAAACTATTATCAGCGAGGCAGAGGATACATATAAGAGCAGAAGTGATTTGTTTTGATCTGACCTAAACATAAATTTGATATTGGCAATTTTTTCTGCAGCCACAGGTTCAAAAGTAACATTTTACCTTGGATCATAATGAAGATTAAGCCGATTATGCTAATTATTTTAATTATGCTAATAAAAAAAGTTGCCCAAAGTTGCCACTTGGGCAACAAACCTAAATTTGTCCAGTGACATCATAATAATATGAATCAGTCGAAACATCTTACACTTCTCATAATTTCTAGGTCCCCTTTGAACATATATGCGCAGCAACTGGACTATACGTAAAACTAGACGTTCATACATTTCCAGCGATATATTATTTGACTCTAGGAATTTAAGTGTCAACTAACTCCTTAAATAACGTCAATTTTCAGATTTTCTTCTGTACTATACGGGCTTGGTAGTTAGGCTATCATATGAATAATATAACATCAGTGATTTGGAAAAACATAATATTAGTGTTGTAGTGATTTATTGCACGATATAAAAAAATGCAAAGACATCGTGATCGTGTTGTAACGTTTTATTACACGATTTAAATAGAAAAATGTGAGGGAACATCATGCTCCTGTTGTGATGCTTTACTGCCCGATTTAAAAAGATTATTATTTCGTGTTATAATGCTTTATTACAAGATTTGAATGAACATGTTACTTTGTTAAATAGTTTATAAATTATATTAGCGTAATAGATTTAAAGCTGTTACATAAATATTTGTATATGCTGACACGGATCACTGCCATTATTGATAGTTAGCCGACAGGGCTGATTGACAGGCATGTTCAAACTCCTCCCATCTCACTAGACCTTGTCTCGTATGACCTCGCGTCGAGAGTGATATTTCCCGAGATTTGAGAAGCACACTGGCTTATCCTAAAAAATACCTTTTTTTTTAGATATACCATGTTCAATTTTTTTAATAGGCATTAATCATTTTAATCTATAGTATCATTATTATTTATTATTAAAGGCATTTATATTGCTTTATCTCAATTGATTTTAAGGCGCATAAGCCATGCCGCAAAGATCAAAATAATTAAGTGGAATTCGGAAATTGGTTTAGTCGACTAAAATTAACATCCGACGGGCCCACATGACTACCATAGTTTTTGTGGGTATCCAGGTATCTGGACACCTGGAATGAGATATAATTTGAAGATATCTTTTGCTATAAACATATATTTCAATTTATATATCAAATATTATAACATGCATTACAATAAATATAAATTGAGAATATCTTTCATATAGGAACAAGAGCACACTCGATAATAGCCCGCCGCCGAATTATGATAAAGAAAGTAAAGACGAATGTCATCACGTAAATAACAACCCAAGATATAAATGGTATGTTAAATAAGATAGATACATGTATAATATGATATACTATATAATACTTGCATAGACTACAAGCAGATCTATAAGATGCGTCTGACAAAAATGTTTTCTATTGGTGTCATAAAGATCAAAGTCGATATATGAGGAGGAGGGTATTACAATAAAAACGTTGTAGTCAATTGATGAGATGAATGATGTACGCCCACAAGGTCAAATTATGGACGTAAAATAAATGTGAAAAATCGCAATAAGTCGACCATTTTGATTTTTTTACCGGCCATTATTAAGCTTGTCCAAGAACTGCTTATTAGTAACATGCATAACAAACTTGAAGAGGATACTTGTGAAAATGTTGAAGTTATCGCGCCTACAAGGTCAAATTATTGACGTAAAATGAGAAAAATCGCAATAAATCGGCCATTTTGAATTTTTTTTCAGCCATTATTGAACTTGTCCAAGAACTACTTATAAGTAACATACATAACAAATTTGAAGAGAATATGTGAAAAACTTTTCAAATTATCGCGCCCACAGGGTCAAATTATCGACGTAAAATGAGAAAAATCGCAATAAATCGGCCATTTTTTTTTTTTCGGCCATTATTGAACTTCTCCAAGAACTACTTATTAGTAATATGCATAACCAATTTGAAGAGGATATGTGGAAAACTTTTCAAGTTTTCGCGCCCACAAGGTCAAATTATTGACGTAAAATGTGAAAAATCGCAATAAATCGGCCTTTTTTTTTTTTTGGCCATTATTGAACTTGTCCAAGAACTACTTATTAGTAACATGCATAACCAATTTGAAGAGGATATGTGAAAAACGTTTCAACTTATCGCGCCCACAAGGTCAAATTATTGACGTAAAATGTGAAAAATCGCAATAAATCGGCCATTTTTTTTTTTTTTTGGCCATTATTGAACTTGTCCGAGAACTGGTCATTAGTAACATGCATAACAAATTTGAAAAGGATATGTGAAAAACTTTTCAAGGTATCGCGCCCACAAGGTCAAATTATTGACGTAAAATGTGAAAAATCGCAATAAATCGGCCATTTTTTTTTTTTTCGGCCATTATTGAACTTGTCCGAGAACTGGTCATTAGTAACATGCATAACAAATTTGAAAAGGATATGTGAAAAACTTTTCAAGTTATCGCGCCCACAAGGTCAAATTATTGACGTAAAAGGTGAAAAATCGCAATAAGTCGGCCATTTTGAATTTTTTTTCAGCCATTATTGAACTTGTCCGAGAAGTGGTCATTAGTAACATGCAAAACAAATTTGGGAAGGAAACATAAAAAACTTTTCAAGTTATCGCGCCCACAAGTAAATGTTAACGCCAACGCCGACGACGCCGAACTTCAATTGCAATAGCCCACCTTTTTTAATTAAAATTAAAAGGCGGGCTAAAAATATATTCTACAATGTAAGCCTACATCTGTTACACGACGAGAAATAAAGAAGGAATACAATAAATATATATATATAGGCCTAATATACATAAATTCAAATTAAAATAGAATATTGGACAAGCCAGTGTGAAACATGCGGACAAGCGCACGGACCAGCATATACAAACCCGATGGGAAAAGTCATGTGCGCGCGGCTTTTAAAATGTCGTATAAACACGCGGACGTGCGCGGGTTGTCGCACTTTTGTGTACACACACCGTCTCTATGTTCAGGCAGACCGTCGCGTCGTGTAGGCATTCCGTCTGGACGTGCGGTGAGCGTACGTGTACACCGTCTCCAAGTGTCGCGATCGCGTCAGACCGTCTCCATTCGTCGATTCCCGTGAGTGAGCGTCCGTAAGTGTAGAGACACCGTAGGAAGTGTGCATGAGTGTA
Source organism: Flabesymbios commensalis (assembly GCA_964017125.1). Lineage (NCBI taxonomy): Eukaryota > Metazoa > Annelida > Polychaeta > Terebellida > Flabelligeridae > Flabesymbios > Flabesymbios commensalis. The sequence continues at coordinate 8,492,429 of OZ024917.1, forward strand.
CACGTACCGTAGGTGGCGTACGCACACCGCGTGCGGTATGCGTACGCCACCTACGGAACGTGTGCACTTATCCACGCTCATACACGATTCAGACGCTCACAGACAATTGCTACGGTATGCGTACGCCATTTTTCGTCCGTCTGGGTGTGTAGGCCCACCGCGCGGATTAAAACACGCGGTTGGAGACGGTCTGATGCGGATTGCCGATTTCTGCTATTTTGCTCAAACCGCGGGCAGCGTGTCAATCCGCGTCTCAGTGTGACTGTAGCTTTAGCCTCACTTCAACTGACCCCTGCTTTACATACGCCCATCACACAAAGTGAAGAAACGGGTTATGTTTGTTCACTCAGTACAATGCACAACATAAATGCAGTGCGTCAGCTTGGAGTGAGGTCCCTACGCTAATATCTACCACAACATCAATAATTAACCAGTATCATAGTAACATGCAATTATTTTTTCAGTGCAATTAGTGTTACAACATCAAGATTATACAATGAAGAGGTATTTTGTTGTTACATTTTAGACAAGCTATCAAAATTCAACAATTCCACTTAAACCCGTGATGAACTTGTAACAGTTTATCAACGTTGACGTCATAGATTTATATCTTTTAACATTAATTATAAATAGCTTAACCTTTAGGGACGCACCATTTGATTTCTGGGGGGTGGGGGGGCCTAGACTATTTTTGAAAAAAAATGTTTGTTTTCAAATTTCTGTAGTAAAAAATATATGCTGAAAACTTGTACATGAAAAAATAATATGTTGAAAGATTGTGCCAAAAAAAATTGTTGATAATTTTAATTGTTGATAATTTTTGAAGAGGCTCATCAAAGTGGAATTTAAAATAAACGACTTACAAGGAATAATTGGAGCGCAAAATATTTCTATGAAAATTCTCAAGATCGCTACAAGTTATTATTTAACAGTGAAATTGGACGCGGCTTTACTGATGTATTTTTTGTTTGTTTCTGGTCGGCTCTTTGTCTATTAAAGAATGTGATGCTTTTCTATTTTTTTGCGAATGTTTAGAGCGGGTCCAGGTATTTCCGAACACCCTATTTGTCTATCAGCTCCCCACGTGACATCAGTTGATGAATGAAACTATGATTGATGACGTAATTAACCACGTGCACGGCCATTCATGAATCTGAAAGTTGTACAGGAAGTTGTAGTACCCAAGGTAACGGCAGGTATACTCGAAATAGAGGGGGTAATGTCGAACACCAAGTAGGGTATAATCGAACACCCACCCATTTTTTAATCTAAAGAGAAAATAACCAGTCTAGAAGCAGGAACATGCGCAGTATACTCAAATATGATACAAATAGAATCAATGTCAATTGTAATTCGTCCACAAAAAAAAATATAAAACAAAAAAATATTAGGAAATGCCACTGTTCGAGATTACCCGAATCTATTGAAATCTGAGATTTTTTTCATAGTTTCCTTCATATTACTTTTCAAACCCGCATAGTAACGTCACAACCGTTTGCAGGCCTACAAATCGCTCCATTGATGTATTTCCTTTCGAAATGACGCATTCGCTGTGAAACTGTGGTGTAGGCCCAGTGTTAGTAATTAGACGAAACCAAATTAATTGATGGGTCTATTTCCGAACACGTCCCAAATGATAAGGCTATCATGACCATAGATTTCCCCTATATCTATGATCATGACCATTGCCTGGCGAGCCCTGCCAATTTCATTTATGGCCGGGTATTGGCCAAGGTTCTTAGTCACGTGACCATCATTGCCTGTGCTATTGAGGCCAGTGAATAATTTTCTGGGTCAAGTCATAGGAAATGCGTCAAAGGGGAAATACAATACTGTGAACAACTCTTCATCCGGGGAAGTGACCTTTCAAAAATGTCTGAAATCGGGGATTACCCTATTTTCATCTAAAAATAGCAACAAGTCACAAACATTCGCCACTGGGGCATACAGGCTACATAAAGCTCGGCCACGCCGCGTAGTGTGGCTCTGGGAACCAGAGTATCATGACCAAAAATCGTTTTTTGATGTTTTTATATCTAGAAGGTGCATTGCAAGGTACATTTTCACATATAAATAATAATTCCAGGATTGATAATACATATTATAAATAGACCATTACCTTCCGTGTAATTACCTTAATTTTTAAAGACTTGTCTACTTTACGACATTTTGAAAGTGACTTTTTAAAAAAGCAAAATTAATGGATATGAAATTGGTCCATAATAACGGTGCGTGACAGAACAGTCACGCACAACGGGCAGCTCTGCCTGACACAATTTATTCATGTCTAGCCAGCAACGGGATGAAATATATTAGCAATGTTCGGAAATACCCCCCCGTTCGGAAATACCCGAACCCGCTCTACCACATAGTATTCAAGTCATAGTTGCTTGCGTCCTAGTTTGAAGACAACAGATCGCCAAATGATGCTACAGATTATGCTGCTTCTAGAATGAAAGGTGAGTCAAAATAAATATTTATTAAGTAGACCTATTTGGTTATCGAAGCTTCACAGAAGGTATACCGTATTTAAGGTCATGAGTATGAGTAGGCCTACCACTTACACTGGTATCCGGTACTAGGTTTCAGGAGAGTATTAAATTTCAAACACTATTATAAACGGCATGTTGCACATTAAAAAAAAATCACCATGACTACTAGATCCTTGTATATCACCAACAATTCTCAGGGCTGAAGAAGCAGGTCAGGCCGGTGTGTCCCCTTTAATACAGCCGCAGTTACTGTATGTATGTCAGAGACTGACCTTCATCAAAGTCAGTCATGACATTTGTCAACATACTTAATTAAATATGAACTGTCACAAAAAAAATGTTTTATTTTTTTTCCAGGGACAAAAAAAAATGTTTGTGTCAAGGTCGGTGCTAAAAAAAAAATTGTGTTCTAATTTTTCAGAAAAAAAAAACATAACTGAAAGTAATAATCTAGGCCCCCCCCCCCCCCAGAAATCAAATGGTGCGTCCCTTAGACCTGTCTGGTACTCACACCTGAGCGCTTGCCTCGCCTGTTTGTGTAGGCGCGATCCACTGTTCTCCAGGTGGACTAGGAGAGGGAGGTTTTACCGACTCCAAGTGAAGTGTCCGACGCAATTTCCATACTTTTGTCGCAGGACACTTCCACCATAGCAAGAGCGCACAAGCAACGACAAGAGCAACCGGCGACAGAAAAGACAAGCAACGATCACCTGCCCAGCCCTGTGTTATCCCGGCAAACACAAAACATTTGTACAACATTTATACAACGTCGGCCCAACGTCTTCGACGTTGATCCAACATTGTATAAAGTCATACAAATGTTTTGTGTTCACTGGGACGAGCCTGTGAGTGTGAGTTCACAAGTGCGCTAATAGTAGGTCTAATACACAAGCTGTCCAGCACGCTCTAGCCTCTTGTAAGTGAGATGACCTGTTCGGCCCCCATCAGCGATAGCCTGTTCGCCCCTCAGTCCAGCCCTGTGTGTTAGTGCGCTAAGCTGTCTGGCACACTCTTGTTAACCTGTTCGGCCCCCTAATTAAAATATTAAAATGTATAAAACATTGTCATAGATCTAGTGTTGTCAATTATAAGTAGCACAACTATTCATAGTGATGATCAATATGTGAAATATTTAAATACAATAGGCTTTATATGTAACTCAGCAGACAAAGTGTCATGCGGCACTTATAGGGGAGCAAGACCCTAGTTTTTCGAGTTTAATTAGCCCTCCTGGCATCAGGCTGAAATATGTCTCAAATGAAAGAGGAGACCCCACTAGTAAGTTTTTGCCCTGTTGGCATTTCTACATCCCGGGGGTTACCATGTCAACTGAGGTGTAAACAAACCCTTTCAAAACCTTACTACCTGGATTCACCTTTCACCGTGGTGGATGCTTTTTCGCTCTCATATCGATATTTACCGTTTTTGGTCGATTTTTTTTACATATTCACTTACTTTGTATGATGGGGCGATTTAATTTTCAGACGATTATTGAATTGAGTGAGGTTACTGGCTGTGAAGTGAGAAAATAAAAAAACATCTCCACAAAATTCCGCCAATCATGTTTGTTGATCTTTCCTCTTGTCCACATTGTCTGTCATCCTGGTACTTTGGCTCAGCCCACTTATTGCAAAAGGTGATGGGGGTTATCTCCCGGCTGGGTGGCGCGGGGGTCTACATTCTCAATTCCTATACCATTGGCTTATTAACAAGCGGGCCATGTTCATGCTACGCTAGCAGCTAAATGGAAATAGTTTGGAGAACTATTTAATGTAAAGTAAATAGACTATGACAATCAATGCTTGTTTTGCACGCATGGTAGCACACACAGAATATATATGGTATGACATGTAGAGATTTATCAGATAAAGGCATCTAGGCATATATGTGTCGCGATGCACTCTCCAAAATGTGAATGTTCCCGTTGTAAACTCTCAGGCACATTTTGGAAATAAGGCCTATCCGGTATCAGCTATGTGCCTTTTTCATTATAATAGGTTAAAGCTTTTTTTTATGTAGCTCATTTTATGATTATGAGAAAAGTAGCAGACTTTAATTCATATTTCTGTAAATATATGGAAACTATCAGAAACTGTTATAATAGTCTACACGAATAACAACATTACCGCTATGAGGCCCTATGTATAAAACAATTTTCGGGTTGACATTTTTTATAAGGAAAAGATAGGCCCTAAGGAGAAAATATGAATTATAATAGGCCTACGCCTATATAAATTATCAGGCCCCTACCTACATTTTATTTGTCATATTAATAAGAACACCCCCTGTGATTAGAGGCGGGGGGAGTATTAGAGTAGGCTATTTAATTATCATATATATAGTGTACATGCTATATCGTGGGGTTTATTTCAAATCAGGGGTGTAGGCGTTTATTAGATTATGGCCATTATTCGATTGAATACGGTATAGCTAAACCTTCAAAAAATCACTAAGAAATTCATGACTGTACACTAATCTAATCTCATATTACCCCTGTGATATGATAATCAATATAAACTCAATTTTTATCATGTGCATATGGTGGTCCGAGCGTGATAAACAGCAAGATACCAGAGTGACTACAAATACCACTGTGTTGAAAAGCGAGAGACACTTGCAGATGAGACACTGTAGGCCTGCAAGAGAGACTCCAGAAACCCAGATGACGAAAAATAAGAGACGAAATGACTGACAAGCGAGACGGAATTATCAAGAAGCAGATAAAAAAATTAAAAAAATAATAGCCAAAATGGTAGCAATCACTAATTCAACTCTTTATATTTTATATAGGCCTAATGTATTGTAGTATAGGTCTACTCATTATAGGTCACTTATAGTTGTTATTCCGATGTCTGATTCTTGACGTGGTGAAGGTGCAACAGCATATCACCAGAAGTGACTGTAGGCCTATTATCGAGTTGTTATCGTCAATTGCTCTTTAAAAAAGATACATGGGACAATCGACATGTCAGGTGCGACCCCCACAGTGACACCACTATGAGTTGTGACTTGTGGCTGTCGATTAGGCCAACATCGTGGTTATCTATATATGACCTATAATAATGTTATCTTCTTATTAAAATATTGAAATCAAATAGTAGACGTATTTCAAAGAAAAAATATTATTAGGTACCAGGATTTCCGCCAGTGGGGGTACGGACCCCCTCCCACTCAGCACCTAAGGGGGGATATCACCCCCCCCCCCTTGGTGGCTAAGAAAATGAAAGTATTTTCTATATTTTGCTGTTATTTCAGTTTAAATAGGCCATTTTAAGCACTAAAATTTGACACTCCAATTCTTTTTCTCCGCCAGACCCTCCAATTCTTTTTCTCTCCCCAGACCCACCAACCCTTGTGGACCCCTCCCCCCAATCAAACATTTCTGGTGGAAACCCTGGTTACACAGTTCGATTTTATAACTTATTGATGTCGCCTACGCGATTTATACTACATTATTATGTCCATGATTCCCCCCTTACACATTTTTGTATAGTTCTGAACATATAGCGATATCATTATTCACACATTTCTTAATTGAAATATACAATTGAAATATTTCATGTTTTTGAAATTCTAGAGAAACTATTCGCCATAGTTGACCATAGTTGTTTTGTGGATAATCATTCGCACTATATGTTATATTTCGTGAATACATTATTGTTTCAAACGAGTACAATATGTGATGAAGCTGGAGTTGTAGTAGCTACCATTTCATGTTGAAGCGAGAGTGTTATAAAAATATTATGGAGCATGAAATTGTGGCAATGATAATAGAGCAATAAAAAATACTCTGTAGGGCTATTCGTTAAGGTGTGGTTGGATTGTTTGGGTATACAGTTCCACCCAGTCAGCTGTTAAAATTAGGATATATAATATCAGGCTTTATTTAGCAGGATCAGGGCTCTAATAACAACGAAATAGACTTCAAATTGTCTCTCAGTTACAGAACTTTCGGATTTTATCATCTTAATCTTGTGGTGGGTTGATTGTGTATACATGCTCTCCGCAAGCTGCGATTATGTACAGCAAAAAATTGACGATCATAGCCCGGGGATTACAGCTCAGAAGGCCTACAGAAAAAAATGGCTGGGGGGGGGGGGGGTTGTGCCCAAAAAGCCCCTTTCTTCAGGCGATGTTTCGAATCATTGATTCAAAATATTTACTTCTGGGGTTAATTTACCTCATGGGGGTGGGCCGGTTACAGCTCTATGTTCAGAAGGTCCTATGTTCAGACGGTCCTATGTTCAGAAGGTTCTATGTTCAGAAGGTCCTTTGTTCAGAAGGTTCTATGTTCAGAAGGTTCTATGTTCAGAAGGTTCTATATTCAGAAGGTTCTATGTTAAGAAGGTCTTATGTTCAGAAATATTTGTTTAGAAGGTCCTATGTTTAGAAAGTACGGGTGACTATTCCATTGTCAGTTCCAATTGGGCACACGACGTTTTTGCGACGTTGAATCAACGTCAATGACGTTGATTCAATGTCGCAAAAACGTTGTATGCCTAGTGGGTTTCCGAGCTTAAATGAGGTTTAATAAAATTTGATGGACTCATTAAATTGTAGATATGAAAGTTATAATTATATTTTATAGGAGGTACGTTGTTCAAAATATCATATAAAAACGAGTGATGTAGATGTAGAAATATCAATTCTCTTATCTTACATGTCTTATGTGGTCTATGGGATTATTCTCTGTTGAATGTAAAATATGCATATGTCACAACCTTTACAAGTATATATGCCGTGTGGTGATGATGCACGCTGGCAATTAAACAATATTATTTAATCAATTTATCGGAATCCGTCTATATCTACAATAAGAAAAACGTATTTTAAATAGAAGAAATGGTCACCGTGACCAGTGAAATACACATGTGTGGTGTAGGCCTACATTTCAGTGCAATAAACATGTTGAGTGTATTGTGCAAAGGAGAAAAATTAATGTAGTTAAAAATCAAGGTCATATAGATGTCCAGGTCATGTAATGGTAAATTGTTGCTTTACGTCCCTTTTCGACAGCAGGCTAGCAGTCATTTAAGAGACATTGCAAGACGATAAAAACAGTGCAGTTAATTGATGAGGTGAATGATGTACATATATGATGATGTGAGCATGGATGATAGGGCATGGTGGGTTATTGAGAGTATTTTCCTTCACTCGCCCGATAAGGGGTTCTGGGCATGCCTATAGTCGGATTCACATTAACCGTGGCGAATGATTTCGCTGATTTCTCCTTCAATTCTCAACCAATTCTCATGCAATATTCCAAGCATTATTTTTTGGTCATGAGGCGACTACCCTGAAAATTTAATTGAAAAATATTGTGTAGGGCCTACATTGAATGTTAGTCGATTTAACTTGTAGTAAATAAAAATTGTCGCCTTCTATAAACCCATTATAGCTTTGTCTCATAAGCTCATTACATGTCAAATGGTATACTGTCTTCTAAATACCTTGTAAAACTTCTCGAAATTTTAAGAGTAGTCGCCCCATGGCTAAATGAATGTCTGTGCAAAATGTCAGGTAAATTGATTCAGAATGGACTGAGGAATCCGCGAAGTTCATTCACCCTGGTTGATTAATTTCATGTGAATCTGACTATAGATGAATCACCCCCAGACATGCCCAGACGGTCGAAATTAACACCTTGGCCTTTCACACAGCTCCGATATCCTCAGGTCGGATATTCCCCAGAGTAGCAATAACAGAGCGTAACTCCATTCTAGCCGCAGTGGCTGAAGCTTGACCCCATACAAAATCGTGGGACAGTCATATCTAAGAAAATACTTTTTTTTATAGAATCAGTAACATTTTAGCTACGAGGTTGCATAATCACCTCATTTTTTCAGCACAGTCAATAAAAAGTTATGAACATATTTCAGACCTTGGTGTCGAGATTGCTCTCTGTCACCGCCATGTTGAAAAACGTTGATTTTTTCGGGTAAAACGAATCAATCTAAGGCTAATTCCATCCATCCCACGCTATACATTAGGACAGAACTAACCAGTAGCGCATGTTTTTCGTTAACTTCTCCGTCAATTTTCATGATATGATTTGTATTATTTCAAAAGTTATAAATTGAAATTATGACGTCCCTCTATCAACCCATTACGCTAATTCAGGAATATTATTACATGTCGAATGATCTAACTAAACTTTTACCAGTGTTAGGGTTTGACTTGAAAATGGTATGTGCAAAAAAAAATCGGGTCAGAATCGTTGAGAAATCGAAGTAAAACATGCGCTACAGTTTTACCAAAATAATTGTCCCCAATGGTAGGCCTATAGTTAAAACAAGGCTCTGAATGGTGCTTGCTTGTGCAATCCATTCATTATTGACTTTATTTTAATAGCGATTTCCATGAATGTTTTGGTCAACCCAACTACACAACGCATTTTGGGGATATGCAGACACCCCAAAAACCCCCTGGAATAGATTAAAATGAAAAAAACAGAAAAAAGCTATAAAACAAGTTCAGACTAGCACCGGATTTAGGTGGATTTGAATCCAGATAGCGGCTATAGTGTCATATTCCTGAATTGCGAGGGCTATCCTTCTGTGATCACTCCTGGTTTTGTGTTGATTAAAGTCCCAATAGCAATTTCGGCTATTGTGGACGGACAGACGACGGACAACGCACCATGACAAAAGCTCATCTGACCTTTGACCGAATGAGCTAAAATGAGAGGCTGTGATTTGTTATCTTGCATTGTAGCTTACCTGAAACCTGAAAGATGTAAGTTTTTTTCTACATCAAACAAAGATTTTTCTGAATATAGGACCTTCTAAATATATTTGAATATAGGACCTTCTGAACATAGAACCTTCTGAATATAGGACCTTTTAAGCAAATATTTTCTGAATATAGGACCTTCTGAACATAGGACCTTCTGAATATAGGACCTTCTGAACATAGGACCTTCTGAACATAGAACCTTTTGAACAAATATTTTCTGAACATAGAACATTCTGAACATAGAACCTTCTGAACATAGGGCAGTCATCGGGTGGGCCTACACAACCTGTGCACAGAGCATCGCAACCTAGTAGGCCTACCTACTAACTGATCAATTAAAAAACTAGCCCACCACCCAATTTTAGCCAAATTCAAACCTTGCAAGGAGTATCAAGATTCTTTCAGTTTATGTTATTTTTTATTGTTGAAATGATTTAATCTATTTTAGCAATTCAAACTTTTAATGTACCAGGCAAGTTTCTACTTTTGTAGGTGGACCATTCTCATTCATCAAATCCACTATCCTTCCACTAGCGTCAGCTAGTGCTAGTGTGGCCCTGAGAAGGAGGCTGTAGGTGGACTAGTACCTAGCCTTAGTGGCTGAAACAGGTTTCGGCCACAGATTGACCCCCATACTGACTGCTCAGTGTCTTTTTCTGTGACATGTGCACATGTCTTACAGGCCCTGGTCAGCGAGGGTGATTGACCCCGTACAAAATCGTGTAACATTTCTTTGGACGATCATATCAAGGACTTGCCCTTGAATAATGAGGTCGAAAATAGTTTTTTTTACTTAGAATCAGTAACATTTCAGTTAGGCATACATGCCCGCATGCTCAGCCCACAGCCTGCACAGTCATTAAAAAGGGTTACCTTCATTACCCCCTCGACCCCACGACCCACAACCCTTGACCTTCTACCCTCAACCCACAACCCCTCGACCCACAACCTTTCCGAATTACACCTCAATCAAAGTTAAAAATGGGTTAATTTTGGTTTAATTTATAGGCCTAATCGTGTAAGGCCTATTGATGGGCCCTTTTCATTTATATCGTAGGCCCAATTTTTTTATCAGGCCCAAAATCAATGAATAGGGCATAATAGATTCTGTGTCGGTAGACCTATATCCTATTCCTATATACTATATGCGTGCGGCGTTTACAAGTCATAGCGTCCTTGTGCAGACAATGGTGTGCCAGCTGTGGAGATGCTGGCCCAGTATTGAGACATCGGGTGAATTCCCCGAGTCACCGCTTGTGTTTGCTTTGATGCCCGCTACAGCGCCCATGTTCCTGAAACTGGGCTGATAATCTATAAAAAGCACACGCTCACCGAGCTAGCTGATACAATGAAGTATGGGAGAGGGGTGTCCATGTAGCACTGTTTTCACTGAGTAACCATTAACGGAATTCCTGTGTTTCACAGAATAGGCTTAATTATAGGCCTATATAATAATTACATAATTGATTTAACAGCCTGCAGTGAGTCCCATATATGCATGGTGACTTGAAGTTCCCGGAACGGGTTAACTAATTTTGAATGTGGGAACTTCGGAAACTTGTAGCGTCCCGATATATATTAGGCCTACTTGAAGTAGAAATATTTGGTTACTAGACGGGATGCCTGCCTGACATTTCGTTTCCATTTTCGGGCTGTGATCGCTATTTGTTTACCATCAGGGGTAACAAATATTTTGTTGTTGTTGTGGGTCGAGGGGTTGTGAGTCGAGGGGCTTGTGCGTCGAAGAACGAGGTTTGTTTGTGAGGGTTCGAGGGGGTCATGGGAGTTATGAGGGTAACCATCTAAAAGTTATAATGGAGATTTTTCGGACCTTGGGGTCGAGATCGCTCTCAGTCACCGCCATGTTGAATTTTCGGGTAAAGCAAATACATCTATCAACGGCCTCAGAGAGGACGACACGGCTATGGTACCTTATGACTATGATTGCACAAGACCTACTTCATTGTAATTAATATTTTACATTTTATTTTTAATGTTTCAGGGCTAGACTCTCTGGTATTTATTGTCTCTCTTTATCTTTATCTGCAGTAAATGGGATGTGAACCATGTGAGGTGCGATTATAATGCTCAGTTATTGGGCGTATATCCATTTATGCTTGGTCATCAATAATCAAAGACATTATATATATTTTTTATTATTATTGACCGTTTAGGTTACATGTCAACTTTGACATATTGGTCATTTTGTTTTCTCTATTTCTTTATATGTTTTTCGATGCGGCGCAAATCGGTTATGAATATGTTTCTGTCGTCATTATCCCACGAATTTGAACAGTTTGGGTCGCTGCATATGTGTGTACATGTACCAAGGAAAGATATCGGCCGTCGTAGGACTCGAGCCTGATACCCCCTGTATTAGCCGATGAGCCAACCTGGCGCCACAATATATGAATAATTTTCATTGTCAACGTCAATCAATCACCCATATTAGGCCTATATAGGCTATGTCGGTCACTTATTAAGTGAATTTCTAGCCATATATGCCCAGCAAACTTATGAGACGTTGGACCTATTTGCAACGCTGGTTTCCCACTGGACCTGCGTCGCAAACGGATATCTCGAAAAAACCCTCGACCCCCTCGACCCACAACCTTCGACCCTCGACTTCATTTTTTTTATTGTTTTTTTTTATAGTCTGTTTATAAAATTCGGGAAACAGTATCAGGTCAATGTTGGCTCACCGTCTGCGACGCTGGCCTAACATTGGCTGAAAGCCTCATGTATATTATTTTGGATAGAGGCACGATACGCAATATATGCGGGCACTTGATTAGGCGTTACTAGACTGCCATCTGAGTCCCACCACTGTCTGACATTAAAGCTGGCCCAACAATGTTCCAGTCCAATGATAGCTATAAGCACATAAAACACTAAGCATTGAACCAATGTTGGATTATTGCTGGGGCAACTTCTCTAACGCTGGCCCACCGCTTGCGATGCCTGTGCCAAAGCGTGTGACTCAATGAAGCTGGGGAGTGATATGCCGGGTGATATGACTGGCAAGTGTTTTTTACGCACCAAAAAACAAGAGGCATTCAATCCCATGCTTGGGTTAATATACATAACAGTTAAAGTTAGACAAGCGTCCCACACAGTCACAGTGACTCAACATTAAAATGTGTTTGGCCAGCTGTAGGCCTACGTGTATTCATAAAACTATATTCGATGGCCACCCATTACACAAGATACACAGGCTTCAAAGTCCATTTAGGTCAAAATATAGGGTTTTTTATAGGTTTATTTCATAAAAATATAGGTTTTTATAGGTTTATTTGACATAAAATTATAGGTTTTGATAGGTTTTCCAATGACACTAATGTACCCACCATGTGAAAATTCATACTTTTTTACCGTATTTCAGGAAGTATACCGTATAGTACACTTACACCTCTGAATATACAATATAATACCATTATATATAAGCTGGAGTAAAAGCTTGGAATGAAACTGTGCGTGATAGATTGGTAAGCTGTGAACTCGCTTACCAATAAAAACTGGGTACTTCAAATCAATATAATTTTTATAATATCAATGTAAGAAAGAGCGGAAATATATTTAAAATTAGTTGTTTCAAAATATATGAAATGATAATAACCGCGGCAATGTCTACACACGCGATAATCTGATCGTGCTTGAAGGTGAAATGACCTGCTTCATTTGTTTACAAATTGTGAATTATTGTATAATTTTAAAGGATTCATAGATAAGTAAATATGTTGAAGGCCTATATAAAGGCTCATAATATTATATCAGTTCTAGTTTCCAACGCGATAGACCTGTTCATCATAGGGGGCCAAACGGGTAGAATGTACGTAGGGGCCTACTTGGGGGCCGAACAGGCAATGCTTGGGAGCCAAACGTAAGGATAGAAATGTTAAATTCGTGGTACAAAGAATCAATAATATAACAGTAAATTGAACTAACATTGGAAGGGGGCGGGGGCCCTAGGGTAGTGGTTAGCACCGCTGCCCTTCACGCCAGAGTCCGGGGTTCGGTTCCCGGTCTCGGCGGTTTGAAAGAAACAAAATTGTTTCTTCCCCATCCACGTGTGAAAGTTAGTATTGTGGGGAGCCTCCGTGACCGAGAGGTAGCGTGCTCGGCCTCAGACCGCCAGGGCTCGAATTTCGAATCTTGTGTCTGGAGGACAGTGTCATCTCAATCATCTCACCATCCTCAGGAGGTTCTCCTGGCCCAGTTTAGCCTATATGTGCACAAAGGTGGCCTAAAGCCCGATTCATTTCATTTCATTTCATTTACATTGGAAGGGTTGTTCTAAAACTTTCTGATTTGTTCTAGATTGTTCTAAGGCTGGGGCTGAACATAATTAAGGATATCTCGAAAAACCCCACGACCCTCGACCTTAATTTTTCTATTGTTTTTTTTTTTGGATAGACTAGTCTTTTTTTTAAATTCGGTAAACAATATCAGGTCGATGTTGGCTCACCGTCTGCGACGCTGGCCTAACATTGGCTGAACGCCTCCTGTATATTTTGGGAGAGGCACGATACGCAATATATATATATATATATATATACAGTGTTCAGCACAGACCGCGATATCGAGACAATTACGCACTTAGAGGTCAAATGTCTCCTTTTTTTACAGGGTAGTGAGACAAATTACCCCCCTATTTCTTGTCTGTGCTGAACACTAAGGCGTCAATTACGCACTTAAAGGAACAAATGTCTCCTTTGTTTTCAGGGTGGGCGGGGGCCCTAGGGTAGTGGTTAGCACCGCTGCCTTTCACGCCAGAGTCCGGGGTTCGGTTCCCGGTCTCGGCGGTTTGAAAGAAACAAAAATGTTTCTTCCCCATCCACGTGTGAAAGTCAGTATTGTGGGGAGCCTCCGTGACCGAGAGGTAGCGTGCTCGGCCTCAGACCGCCAGGGCGCGAATTTCGAATCCTGTGTCTGGAGGACAGTGTCATCTCAATCCTCTCACCATCCTCAGGAGGTTCTCCTGGCCCAGTTTAGCCTATATGTGCACAAAGGTGGCCTAAAGCCCGATTCATTTCATTTTTCATTTCATTTTTGTTTTCAGGGTAGTGAGACAAATGTCCCCACCTAATTCTTGTCTGTGTTGAACACTGTATATATATATGCGGGCACTTGATTAGGCGTATAATAGATTGTCATCTGAGTCCCACCACTGTCCTACATAAACGCTTTTCCGGTCCAATGATAGCTAAGCACAGCAAGCACTAAGCATTGAACCAATGTTGGATTTTTGCTGGACCAACGTCTGTAACGCTGATCCACCGCTTGCGATGCCGGTGCCAAAGCGTGTGACTGAATGAAACTGGCGAGTGACATGCCAGGTGATATGACTGTCAAGTGGTTTTTTGGCACCAAAAAAACAAGAGGCATTCAATTCCATGCTTGGGTTAATATAGGCTACATAACAGTTAAAGGGACTGGCCCAGGCTAAAATCATCAAAAAATCGGTGATTTTATTTCGGGTTCTTAATATGACCATATGATGTAAACATGTACATAGACTAGAACTGCAAATTTTTATAATTTTTGTGCTGCGCACTTACCAGTTAGACTAGATATAGAGACGAAATTCCCGCATTTCTTATTTTTGACATGGTTGTCAATAATTACAAATAAGGAATTTCAACTTTATATCTAGCCTAACTGGTGAATGCGCAGCACAAAAATTATAAAAATTTGCAGTTCTAGTCTATGTACATGCTTACATCATATGGTCATATTAAGAACCCGAAATAAAATCACCGATTTTTTGATGATTTTAGCCTGGGCCAGTCCCTTTAAAGTTAGACAAGCGTCCTAAACAGTGACTCAACATTAAAATGTGTTCGGTCAGCTGTAGGCCTACGTGTATTGATAAAAATATAATCGATGGCCACTCATTAAACAAGATACATTAAACCAACGGCGGGTGGATGCTGGACCAGCGTAGCAGACGGTCAGCCAACATCACTTGATAGCCAGGTTAGCATCACAGTAGGCCTATATTATATTTTCCAGAATGTTATTATTATACAAAAGTTATAATTATATAAACAAATAAAAACTTTTTTTTAAATTAAGTCGAGGGTCGTGGGTCGAGGGGCGAGGGGGTCGAGGGGGTTTTCGAGATACCCCATAATTAAGGATAAACAATTTTAATGATTAGGTTATATGTTATCTGGTATTATTCCGGCCTGTTTTCACAATGTAGGCCTAGGAGCAGATGAGCAGGCTGTTCGGACAAGTAATTTTCAGCCACTTGAAGTTGTGTCTCGCGGTTCAGTGTAGTAGTAGTAGGCCTATAGTAGGCTATAGCTGTATGTACCACGGTAGGGGGGCGAACGGGTAACGCTCTGACGACGCTGACTGAGTGACTGACAGGCCAGCATTGTTTCTGAGCTAACTTCACTCACACTTTCTTATTAAAACTGTCACATTTGGTACGTCTTATATCTCTTATATATATAAACTTTGTCATTTCTTGATCTTTGGAAAACGCCATCAATCCTTCCATAAACGTCACATTCTGATGTCTGAAGTCGGTCCCTGAATTGAAATAGTAAAATATTTACAATGCCCGTTGACATATACCATAGATATTTAAAAGAATAAGAAAGAGCTAACTAAGACATTTATGATGATTTCAAATTAAAAAATATCTTTGTGGATCTCCATGGTTTGTCTAAAGATATTTCAGCGTTATAAAGGTTTATGTTTTCACTATGTTTACTATGTTTTTACTATTGTGCTGCATTACCATAATAATAATATTACAAATGATAGACAATGATAATGTTTGGAAATAATGCTTCACCATGTTTACGTTATTGTAATTTTCTATATGCCTTTTAGTCACAGGTAAATTGAATCATTAATTAGGATTACATGTACATATTTCATTTTAAGACTCTTATATATGTATGTATGTATATATGTAGTGAATCTGGTAGTGTTGTCCATAATGACGTCGATCCAGCGATTCTCCTTCTTGGTCCAGCATGCAAACGTGTCGGATTTGAGAATGTTCCTGATAAGAACGACTTCTCAATCAGATGATAGCTTAGTAGACATTGCAATGCACGTGTGTTAAAACAACAGCTTGTGTTTGTTTAAGATTTTCCATGAGCTGCACTTTATGAGGAGACAGATCCATTCTTAGATAATTGACACTTTTATGATATAGGGTATTGCGATCATACATAGTGGAAGTGAATTGTCCAATTACCTTAAAAATTGGCGAGTATGTAGTCTGTTGGATGTTGTGCTGGGAATTTGAAAGAATTCGTAGCTTGTGGGAATGCTCTACAAGGTGTCTATTTTGCTCTTCTATGGAACTGTGAGTCAGTGAAGTCAGAAAGAATGGAAAGGCAATCGAGCTCGTGGCAGATAGAATTGAAAATATCTGAAATGTGTACCGTTCCCAAATGCTACCCAAATATGTGCTGGTGAATGTTGCTTTATCAACATAATAAATATATACCCACTAGAATCACAATTACATATGTGTCCACCGTGCTCACCATCACGTTCTGATTGTTGGTATACCCTCATGAAAAAAAGTATTTATTATTATATTATTATTACTATTAATAATAACAACTAGGTATACCAAATGTGACAAATGTTGCTTCTGATATTTTTTTCAGAACTGCAAAAAGGTGTTCCACGCAACCCCCAACCCTCCGGAAAATAACGCATTTTAAAATCAGAAGATTATTAATTGATGTAGCCTAAATTCAAATTTCTAGTCAGTAAGATTGAGATCTGATAATCAAACATATCGAGGTGCCATATATGAGTTGTGTACATCAAAGTAGTTTTAACATCCCTCATGTCACTGTATTTCTATCTTTCCTAGATTATTACTTCAGTTTTAGACTGCCATGGACATGTCAACACGTCATAGTCTAGATTTAATTGGCAGCTTAATTGATGGAATCTCAATATTAAAGCGACACAATCAGGGTAAAATCATCCAAAAATCAGGATTTTTATTTTGACTTTTTGATATGCCCATAAAATGTGAACATGTCCATGGGCTGAATTTGCGGAAGTCTCTTAAATTTTGGGCTGCTGTGGCAACGTAGCAAGTGTGTAGAAAGCCCCATTTATCAGTTATTCTCGTATTTCTTACTTTGGACATGAATGTCCGGAATTAAATTTCGTCCTTATTTCTCGCTTAGCTGGCAAATGCAAATTAAAATATTATTATCATGTGCATAAGTTATGTACTCGTGATGTCATATAGAGCAAGGTTATAAAAAAGTAATCTTTACAAGTTTGTCCTCCTATGTATAAAGCCATTCAGTTATTTTAAAAACTTACAAAAACAGCCTAACCCTACGAACGAAGCTGCTTTATGTATTTTGAAAATACATGAAGCAAATAGAATCATTTTTGTCAGTTCATTATGGTCCTAAAGGTGCACAAGTTTTTTTTTAAAAAACTGGCCAGAAAATGACATACTGAGATTATAAGCACTGGATACCCATATTGCTCTGATGTGTATGACATACCGCACATGTACACGTTCGCTCATTTATTTATTCATTCGCATGTGTGTTCGTTCGTTACGTCACTAGTTGGATCTTTCTTTCATTCACTCATTCATTCGCTGTTTTATTTATTTGTATTTGCTTATTTGTTTGTTTATTTGTTTGTTTCTTTGTTCGATTTTGGTATCATTCATTGTTTGTTTGTTTGTTTGTTTGTTTGTTTGTTTGTTTGTTTGTTTGTTTGTTTGTTTGTTTTTCTTGATTGTTTGTTTGTTTCTTTCTTTCTTTCTTTCTTTCTTTCTTTGCTTATTTGCTTGATGCTTGCTTGATACTCACTTGATACTTGTTGGCTTGATGCTTTTTATTTGTTTCAGTGGCTTATATTTTGACTACCTAGAACTCCACAGTCATTTTAATTGATGGCTATATTTCTACAGGGGACAACAGTTCGCTTGTAAATCATGATGTTCGAGACATTTGGAACACGCCATAAGGTCATGATGGCTGGAATACTAGCAGCAGTGAGCATTCTCACCATCACATATACAAATATCATAGACGTTCCATACACGGTAAGAAAACAATCATGTTAACCCTCACATCGCTGAAATATTTTGTAAAATCCATGGAAAACAAAGGTGTTTTTTTCATTGGAAAGCATCATAAATGTCTTAGTTAGCTCTTTCTGCTTTATTTGAATGGATATATTTGTTATGGCCGTGGATCCATAACAGATCGTCCCCTTAGATATGAAAAGGTGTATCTGCCACTTTGTAAAGTGGCAGATACACCCTTTCATATCCAAGGCGACGATCTGTTATGGATCTACGGCCATAACAAATATTTAATTATTTCAGTGCGGTGATTGACTTTATACGTCAGAATCTGACGTCCCTAGACGTCAGATTCTGACGTATAAAGACGCTCCCCGCACTGAAAGGGTTAACCCTTCACCCGTCAAGTTATCTGATTTAAATCCCACTAATAAGCAATATTTATTCTCTGGTAATCAAAACATGCATTTTCTAATTCGATCACTATGGTATGTGTGTTCTGATGAAGTAGATTTAGAGTTGCTAGTGTTCAAGCTCTCATGCGAAACAACTGATCAGTATAAACCTAAACGTTTGCCACTACCTTTATGATTTTATTTTAACAAAAAAGTATCCATTCTCTTTGAAGAAGTTGTAAAAACGAGCAAAAATTTGCATGTCCTATCTCAATGACAAACGGGTATTGTATTGAGGAATGTGAAACCACCTTGCGTCAAGCACAAACAAAATTATATTTTGACTGGGTCATTATGTATAGGCCTACTTCCCATACCGTATTGTTACCCTTTATCCTGCTGATCACGACTATTGTCGTTTTTAATCTGTTTTATTAGTCGACCAAATCAATGTTATTGCTTAAATGCGTGTCAAACATCAAGATTTGCTAATCTTTGTGCTCAAATTAATTAAAAAAATATGAGTAATTTTCAGCCACGTGACGTTGTGGGTTGTGGTAACGAAACACAATTTCACGTGGCTGAAAATTTAAATAAATTACCTTAGCAGGACATGGAACATTATCATATTCTGGTAGCTGTATATTATTTTTCAATTTGAGGTAACGTAAACCCCTTGTCTTGAAACTACGCCGTCTAACTACAGAAACACATCTTCTGTAGTGTTTACCTTTGTCTGCCGAGCCTGATCGACTCGCTTGGACCTGGTACAGTCATAAGCAATTATTAAAATTTTGTAGCCTTATGATCTTCAGTCATATTAAATTGAACCTGATAAAATAGTAGTAGTAACGTTAGTAGTAGTAGTTTTCCACCAATCACAAACCAGACAGCGAAACAACCAGACGTGCTGCTCTGTGACCGGTAGAGCTAGCCACGTGGCAGAGGCCATAATCTTATCTGAGAGAGTGTGTGCAGCGACTATATGTGTGCCAATTTGAGATAATAAACCGGAGAAAGAGAGAAAGAGATTTTCAAGATATTTTAATAATAACCGCCGCCCAGGCCGGGAGTTCGACGCCCAGGATCGGGAGCTGGGGTGCGCAGTCAGGACAAACATGGCCTCTGCACGCCGCCCTTGCCTACCGATAGTAGTAGTAGTAGATTTATGATACTTAACGTCACTTTTCAACCTGAACGGTAATTTAAGTGACTTTGTAATAGGTTAAAAAACAGTGCAATACGTTGATGAAACGAAAGATGTACAGATGATGACGTGATGTTGGGGTGATAGGTCATGGCTGGTTATTGAGAATCGTTTTATTAATACTGCATGCTAAAAATTTGTATTATGTATTATATTCAATAAAAATAATAATGCCCAATGTAATTGAAATGTAGGCAATTATAACATGGGTGTCTTCCTTTTATTTCAGTACACTGCACCACCCTTCATAGCACATCATAGTACGATGACCTTCAGAAACATGTCACTGAGTAGTGAAGGTCATCTGAACGAAGCAGGTTCTAAGATACCAGGCGACAACGTCACACAGAGTGAAGCTAAGCAAAAAAACAGAGAACAAGAGCCAGAGTCTTTGGCGCACAGACTACCAAATGCCCTGGTTATAGGCGTCAGAAAATGTGGTACAAATGCCTTAATCAACTATCTGAACCTCCACCCTGACATCGTAGCTTCTACTGAGGAAATTCACTATTTTGATGAGAATTATAAGCGTGGCTTAGAGTGGTACAAACAGCAAATGCCATTATCTAAGTTTCATCAGGTTAGAATTGAGTCATCTCCTAAGTACTTTCACGATGGGAAGGTGGCCAAGCTCATTAAGGCTTTTAACAACAGTATTGCTTTGTTCTGGTTGTACGTGATCCTGCAAAGCGCATTATATCAGATTACTCACAAAGAGTCGACCACGGATTCGAAGACAGGCAATATACATTTCAACAGATGGCATTCAAGACAGGAAAGAACAAATCAGAACAAGTGAAAGAATCTTATGAACCCATACAAATTTCTAAATACATAAATCACTACACACGCTACCTGGAGGAATTTCCTCGGAGTCAGATTCACATTGTGGACGGAGATAGGTTGGTGAGCAATCCCGTGGAAGAGATTGGGCTTGCTCAAGATTTCCTGCGAATTGGTCGGAAAGTAACGAATGATAATATCTACTTCAATGCCACCAAAGGATTTTTTTGCATGAAGGATTATAGTAATAAACGTTATTGTTTGTCATCTGAAAAAGGTCGTAGCCACCCGCATGTATCCGAATCGCTCATTCAAAAACTTCACCATTACTTTGAACCTTATAACAAGCAATTTTATGTGGCAGCGGGTAGAATATTTAAGTGGGATAGCTAATGCTTTAAATTAAAGCTGTGGTTCCCCACAGTACTGGCAGAGCCGGTTGCCCGACCAGATGAATTTTATACCGACCAGCATGTAAAAGGTGTCATCAATATGGTTGGCCATTACCCTCATAAGTAAAAAAACCTTCCGGGGATAATTAAAACCTTCTGCGGATAATTATTAACCTTCCGCGGATAATTATTAACCTTCCGCGGATAATTATTAACCTTCCGCGGAGAATTAAAAACCTTCCGCGGATAATTAAAAACCTCCCGCGGAGAATTAAAAACCTTCCGTGGATAATTAAAAACCTTCCGCGGATATTTAAAAACCTTCCGCGGACAATTGAAAACCTTCCGCGGATAATTAAAAACCTTCCGCGGATAATTAAAACCTTCCGCGGACAATTAAAAACCTTCCGCGGATAATTAAAAACCTTCCGCGGATAATTAAAACCTTCCGCGGATAATTAAAAACCTTCCGCGGATAATTAAATACCCTCCTCAATTTACATGATTGATTTGTATACATGGGAATAATTAAAATTAAATTAAAGCACTATTAAATTACAATTAAAGCACAAAATTAAATTACAATTAAATTACAATTAAAGCACAATTGCAGACAACATATATATTATTTCAAACACAATAATTACAAATCTGATATATGTATATTGTAACTACTTTTTATTTCCGTTTTTGTATTCGCGTACGAATTCTTTTAATGACGTTGCTTTGCGTGCTTTATCGGATAGAGAATTCCAGATTTTTAGACCATTAAACCTAAGGCTTTTGTGATGAGATGCTGGTACATGGAGCTTATTGCTTGTCTTCGATCTTAAAGAATGATTTGTGTTTGTGCATGTTGGTTTAAATAAATTAGATATATAATCAGGGGTAAGGTTGTTTAGAGCTTTGAATACGATTGTGGCCTGTTTTTCCTGAACATTTTTATCAAAAGTATCCCATTCAGTGTGTGGACTAAGATATCTTAAAACTTCCATAGCTCATACAACTCAGTACCAATGTTGTGTAAGTACCAAAAACACGACCGCGACAACGCGACATTTTATCTACAGTGACCTTACAATGTTCAAGACCTTGGTCCAAGAATTAACCAGCATTGTACCGAGAAGTACATAGGATTAACACATGATATAACAGTACTGTTCAAACAAAGATGACCAAGGTAATTAGATGGCAAACATCACCCTTTAACTGCGGGACACCACTATTATTCATATATCATTAGGTCCCTATTACAAATCATTTATAATGCGGTTCATCCAAAAAAAATTTGATCCCTGTTTATACTAAAAACAAGAAAAAAATTAAAGTAGACAAAATAATGCACAATTTTTTCAAGACGTCAGGTGTCTAGCGAACTAAACAACCCTAAAATGTACAATATACATTGTCTCAGGTCACCAGTAAGCAGCAGGTAAGTTAATTTATTTTATTTGACTATTTTTAATATCGTGATTATGTAGTTTGTCATTTAAAGATAAAACTTGAGTCAGCAATAATAGCTACAAATTAGAGAAAAATATAATTGAACACGTTAGTCTCGCGCAAGGGTTAAAGGTGTAAGGTTACATAATGAGTCTATTGTCTGCCTACGGCGGCTATCTATAACCCTTTCCGTCCCCGAAATGTGATGACGGACCGAGTATAAAAATAAATACAACAGTCAGGTGCTCCTCAAAAAAATATTTTTTTAAACTAATAATAGGCTAATTTCTCAGCGTATGCCCGGGTTGAATCTTGTACGGATATACATGTATTATGGTAATACATTTGATTTGATATCACGGACTCCTGCAGCTGAAGTGTGCCTGTTATCGTAAACCAATTCTGCCATGCAAAGCCAAAAGGCAATTCTGTTTACTTTACAAGTAAGCAGATACTGCCTTTTGGATTTTCAGGGCAGAATTGTGTTCCGTGTACCCTTAATAGCCTTGATCTTTAACCTGACACAATGTGTGTTCAGGCTCATTGAAGCGTTTATTACAGTGACGGCCAATTGTTGGCGGCACTGGCCCAAAATTTTGCAATCATTAAGACTACTGGCGTGTTTTGCAACGTAAAGCTTTAAACACAGACAATTTATATACTAGTATCAGAAATACATCGGCTGGTATGTACTTATTTATTTATTATGATTCGCCAAATAATTGGCCTACATGTAGCATACAATACAATACTTTGTACACTGATAGGAAAATGCATTATTATACTATTGGCTGGGACATGGCATCAGATATGCAATATTAATAATAGGCCTGTCTCATAAATTATTATTTTTATCACTACTATTATATATATATGTGACCTGATCTGGTAAAATGAGTCTAAGTCGCATATTTAAATATTGGGGTTATTATGATATACCGCACCTACACAAAATTACCTTTAAAAAGGTAAATATCACACAACTCTGTAGTGTGTGTAACTATTTTGTGAAAATAGCATTTGAAGTTCAAAAAGGCAATTTGTGCACTTCTGGAAAATACCACACAATTGTATTAAAATAAAATAAATAGAAAAATATTCATTTCCACTCCATTTTCTCAATAATCGTTTGCCAAAGTGCGACTTAAGACTCATTTTGCCAGATCGGGTCACATATATCAACATGAAGTAAAATATATTATAATCAATTATTTATTGAATAAATTTGATGTAATTAATTACATTTTATACCCGGAGTTTACAATCAAATTACTCGGTACTTGTACTCAAGTACTTTTAAAAGTACTTGTACTTGTACTCAAGTACTTTTGAAAATCCAGTACTTGTACTTGTACTCGTCATTTTTTCAAGTACTTGTACTTGTACTCGAGTACTTTTGACCAGTACTCGCCCCAAGCCTGCTTGACATGGGATGGAAACGAAACTGAAGAGATGTATATAATTTGTATGTCTAGTTATATCGATTTCAGATTAGAAGGTCTGGAACGCAACCTGAACCGTGCGTCGGGGACACTCATTTCTGCGGCTACAGCTTCGAGCTTGAATGAAAATGTTAACGCACTTCTTGCTGAAGCCTGGGAAAAAAGGTCACCACGAGAGCAGTGTAAGTTTGGAACTGTATGTGCTATCCTCACAAGTATTAGCACAATCCATCCCAGTCTTGTGTAGCATTGCAAAGGACAATGTTAGTCAAAACCCTCTGACCCCATCTGATAATTGTCTACATCAATAATATTGCTGAAAGAAATTTCCGTTTTAATATTACTTGAATTGCAGTGTCCCTTTATATTATATGTGTATTAATAAACATATAATAATGTACAGCAGCTTTTTGAAAATGTAAACCTTTAGGGGGGCCTACTGATGTTATTTTAATTTAGGATTAGTTAACTTTTATTTTCAGCTCAGAGTGGTTACAAAGCACCGAGAGTTCCAGATGGAGCGAAACATGCTCCACGCTACCAGATTGACAATTCTCAACTGGAGTTTCTGCACGGCTTGCATTTCAGTCAAACAAACATGGCGGGTATATTGGGTGTTTCTAAATCTACAGTGGAGAGGAGACTCAGGCCTGCTTTACACAGCAATTATTTTGCAATTTGTGCGCCATCTGTTCAATGGTACCAAAACATACCAATTTCCATTTTCTACCCTATTGCTAATGGCTGTTGGACATCCTTGGCATGTATGTAAGCTTAGGTCCATTTTTTATATGAAAAGTATATTTCTGGGATGATCAATGTTTGTTTCTATAGATCACGTAATACTTGATATCCCTATTATTCTGGTGGTATCTTACACCTGTGTTATCACTTATAACTTATGTATAATGGTTTGCTTAAAATACACCCCACACACAAAATATGATATCAGACGTGGGGTCAGTCAGGGTGGGGCACCTTGAGACGCTGTCTCAATGTGCCCCAAAACTGTCTCAAGGTGCCCCAAGTCTGTCTCAAGGTGCCCCAAAAGTGTCTCAAGGTGCCCCTACTTTTTAAGGCACATATATTGTTACTGCAACATCTAGCATTACCCAACTACAGGCTTTAGCTACAGGTATATGTAGCATTCAAATCTTGATTTTAAATAGATTCTCGTTGTCTTCAAATACCTGATATGGTGTCTCAAGGTACCCCAGGTGGTGTCTCAAGGTGCCCGAGTACGGGGTACACTGAGAATTTTTTTGGAAAATATGTTTTGTTAAAAAATAAAAGGTTACACATTTTTGAAAAAATTCATATCATGCTCAAATATACCCGACTGCATGCTGTATCCATATGTGTCGTCAAAATGTTGTATTTCGAAAATTAAATATATGTTTGGGGGGTTTGAATTTTTCCGTCTCAAGGTGCCCCAGTCTCCCCCACGCGTGGAAAACATTTGAAAAAAATCAGATGGCATTCCTCACATGATATTCATCTGATATCCTCGTGAACAGGTACACCAATAATCCACGTGAAACAATTCACGTGGAATAGGCCTATACCTTAATAATCCACATGAGAAAAGCAACGTGGATTACACGTGAAAAAAATAAGGCTCAAACTTCACTTGATATCCACGTGTAAATCAACACCAATAATACGAACGAAGAAATCCTCGTGGAATACACCTGGATGTTTAGTGGAACACGTGTCCACCAATTTCACACCCCAATTACACGTGGATT
Source organism: Flabesymbios commensalis (assembly GCA_964017125.1). Taxonomy (NCBI): domain Eukaryota; kingdom Metazoa; phylum Annelida; class Polychaeta; order Terebellida; family Flabelligeridae; genus Flabesymbios; species Flabesymbios commensalis. Next base: position 8,518,109 of record OZ024917.1, read on the forward strand.
CCACGTGGTGTGCCTGCTGGGTGGTAGGCATGTTTACGAATGCTTCCTCTCACTACTACTTGTACCGGTATGTAGAGGTGCATCAGTACAAAATTATTATTGTGATTACACTGTTATCTGCGTCTGCCGTGCAGTTGAACCTCAGGTAGGAAGATATTAACATTGTAAGTTCTACAAGAATAAGAATACTAAAAAAATTATTTGTTAAGCCATTGGGCCGTAAAAAACTTGATTTTATATTTTAAAAAAACAATATTTTACTCACCCGTTACGCTCTACTGTTGATGTTCACGGACAGAAACTACAGCTGAGGGGTTCTGCCATCAAGTGATGGCTATTTTGAATTATTGCAGTAACCTTTAATGCTAATGCCAAAGGGGATGCTGCGTTTTCGCTATGTAGTGCGAAAACACATTTGTAGTTTCACTTGGTACTGAAACATCTATACCAATAAGTCATTTAATGAGAATGCATCCAGAGCATTTTCAAATTAACGCCAGAATCGCTTATACGGTAATTCTTGTGATAATTTGATCACAGAAAAATGCATACATAGAATATATTTATGTAAGTACAGTATATATAATCTATCACAAGTTTAAGCTGATATAAAAAAAATCAGTAAAGCAAGTAATCATCAGGTATTGTTTAAATGTTTGGTTAATAACCATGTCTTATTGGGGTGCTTGGATACTGTTTATGTTATAGACAGGCTGATCTAAAAGCTGGTGCGAAATACTCAAACTTATCCCAGGATGATCTAGATGTTGAAGTGGATAAAATAGCAATCACTAAGAAGCAAATGGGGCCAAATGGAGTTCAGGCGCAATTGAAGGGCCAAGGAATTGTAGTGCAGGTTTGTTGAGAAAATGTAACAACAACATAGCAAGGACACCATTTCTTTTTAGTTATATTAACCGATCGCCAACCCTAAGACTTTTCAAACATCTTTTATTCAACCTATGATAAAAATTAATAGTAATGTCCTTAATAGTACCCCATCCACCCCGCCAGTTATAACAACGTGATTCTTATTGGTTTCTATATATGTAACAGAGGCAGAAAGTGAGGGACTCCATGCTACGTGTAGATCCTGGTGGTGCCGCACTTCGGTCTATGATGTCTACCAAGATCAAGCGGAAGCTTTATTCTGTTCCCTCGCCCAATTCATTATGGCATGTGGACGGTTATCATAAGTTGATACGGTAATATATTATATATGCCTTCACCGTACGTCTTTAAGTAGTAAATGCGCATCATAATTGTGAAGCAAGATACTTTGTCTTTTTCAAATATTATATATTATATTGTACGAAAGTAACTCTAACAACATTTCACATAATAATATTACATTAGGGCTAATTATGATTCTTAATCTGAAGTACGCCTTTTCTTTACATATATTTTACAAACGAAGACAAAAGGTTGTTTATCTTACAGTATAAATATTATAGTTAGGATAAAGATGTCAACAGGTCAAATACTATATTATGCAAATATTATGTTAAAGGAATATTACCAGGTCTAAAATCATCAAAAATCGGTGATTTCATTTTAGCCTAATAATATGACTATATGATGTAAACATGTCCATAGACTAGAACTGCAAAAGATTTTTTTTATTTTTGTGCTGCGCACTTACCATTTAGGCTAGATATAGAGACAAAATTCCCGTATTTCTTATTTTTGACATGGTTGATATATGACAACACCGTACTTCAAAATAATCCACATTACGTATAATGCTTTGTAAATGTTTTATGAGCAAAGGGTCACGCTTCAACTGTTAAAGTGATTAAAAGTGGTTGGTTTGGACAAATATATGCCTCTTGTTGACCTATTGAAGTGGCACGTACGTTGTCCTATACTCATATAGTGCCGTTTTTGTAAAATATGTGTCATATATATGCATAATAATTAATATGAATTTACGTGTATCATCTAGTTTATTATATTTTCCGTTTTATCACACATGCTGTGGTGATGACGCATAATCACTGATAATGTCAATCAAGTACTTATTTAACAATATTTTTGTATAGCTGGAAGATAGTGATCCATGGTGGAATTGATGGCTGTAGCAGACTGGCCGTTTTTCTTAAGGCCTCTGACAACAACAGACCCTCTACCGTCTTAGAAAGCTTTGTCACAGCTACCACAACTTTTGGCGTGCCATCAAGAGTCCGCATGGACCATGGCGGAGAGAACAACGACATGGCAACTCTTATGCAAGCTCACCGTGGACCAGACCACATGACGGCCATCAAGGGCAAGAGTGTCCACAACCAAAGAATCGAGCGATTGCGGCTTGACTTGTGGAAGTGGTCTGTAATGAAATTTTATGAGCTGTTTCGTTTCATGGAAACAGAAGAGGATACAGGTGGCATAGGTGTACTGGATATTGATGATGATCAGCACATGTGGGCCTTACATTATGTATTCCTCCCCCGCATTAATGAGGACCTGCAGACGTTTCAAAAAACATGGAACAACCACTCTTTGAAGACTGAACATAATCAATCACCACAGCAAATCCTTGTGCAAGAGTCCTTGAAGAAGTGCAGCACACAGCTCACCGCTATGCAGGATTTGTTCGGTCACAGGCAGATTGTTCCAGATCAGCTCACCACTGATGGGCTGCCTGAAGCTGCTCAAGAAGTCTCTGCCCTGGTAAATGTCCCAGCTGTGCCTTGGCCACTCTCTGACGCACGTCTACAGCTGCTCAAGGTTCACATTGACCCCAAGAGAGACGATGGAGCCTTAGGAGTCAATGTATTTGAAGAAACACTTCTCTTTATCAAAGATGATCAGTAACTATCTAGTAATACGTTATTTGTTAAAAAGTTGTTGAGACACAAAAGCGGGATTTGAAGTGATCCATTATTTTCCATGAATAAAAATCAAACGTTTCCACTACCCTGTGAAGGTTTTATGTTTGCCTAAGGATTGAAATTGAATTGCAACCGGTTTTTTTTCAGCTTGATTCATGATTAACCTTAAATTTAATACTAGGTTCGCGTAAGTGTTAAACAAGTGAAACGTTATCTTAAGTTGTGGCAGCTTTTACATGTATTGTAGCTTCTAACATCATGAGTGGCGATACACATTTTAGTCATTATTTGTTAACCCTTCAAATTGCTTTTATGGCTATTAAAAACGTGATGACACATCCTTTTACTTACCTTAAAAATAGTGAACACCAAGTTATAACCTATGAATTGCCTTTAATCTTTAAATACTGAAATATTAACGCTTAAGAATTTTTTTTCATTTTTTGTTAAATGCTATACGGTTTAACTTTTTGCACCCTGACTATCTGAGAGAAGAAAAAAAATTGTTTGTTTTAAAAAAATGAATAGTGGCATTATTATAAAAAAAATACATATCTACATGACGGGAACAGATGAGGCAACAAAAATAAAATAAAAAGAACGTTCTAATTAGGTCACATGAAATCATTATTTATTCAAAATTTCCATCAACTCACTTGAAAAACACATAATTTTCAACTTTTAGTTGCTGAGGAATCTTCAACATGTCAGGGAAAGTGCACAATGGGGAATCAGTGGTGAAATAAAACATATTTCTTGATATTTTAAGTTTGTAACAATAGCATAAATAGTTTTCAGAATATACACATTGGTGTGTTAAAGACGGATTGAGATTTAATACATTTATCATTAAACTGTTCTAATTTGTGGTAGTGATAATAAAGAAAATAGGGTAATTGTAAATAGTCAATTATAATGACTTGCAACGAATTCATCCATACATTGCATACCATCATACGGGTGGAAGTTTATCTTTCAATTTTTAAAATTCTATGATATGCTAATTATGTCACCTGACCTCATTAATTATTCAAATTGTCCAACAAAAGTACAAAAAGTACATATTTCCACATTTGCTCCTACATACTGAAGTGCATATTCTCAATAACAGACAAACTAGACTCAAAATACAAAGTTATCTTGAATTTGTACCACTATTTGAAACTTGACGACTTTTGGACCAATATTTTAGGAAATATGAACATTAGTGTGCTGTGCCTCACTTTGAGCTTTTAGTACATTCACCATGTAACTCGTGTCACAAGAATTTTTGTTTTTATGAAAAAGTGCAATTACAAAATCAATTAAGCAATCACATATAACCAATTTTGACATCAAAACTTTTATACCATCTTATAAGGGGAATATTGGTATAATTTGCTAATTATGTCACCTGACCTCATAAATGATTAAAAATGGCTGACATACTAAAAAAAATTGCATAATTTCAACATTCGTGCCAGCATGCTAAAGTGCAGATTTTCAATAGCAGGCAAAAGGCTAAACATATAAAGCTATCTTGATTTGTACCACCATTTCAAATTTTACCACATTTAAACTAATACTTTATGAAATATGACCATCATAGTTTGCTGTGTCTGACATTGAGCTTTTAGTAAATTCATCATATAATTTGTGTCACACATATATAATATATTTTTTAAATACCTCCTACAAAATAACGTAATCAATCTCATATGACAAATTTTGACATGAAAAATTTATATCATCTTAGAAAGGGCATATCAGCTATTTTTTTTTATAAATAGCATAATATGGTAATTAGGTTGCCTCAACTCATTATTTATTCACAATGGCCGACATAGGAACAAATATTGCATATTTTCACATTTGGCCGACCTACTAAAGTGCACATGTTCGACATCAGGTAAAATCGGCTGAACAGACAAAGCTAACTTTAATTTGTAGTACCATCAATTTAAATTTTATGACATTTTGACAAATACTTTATGAAAAATGACCATTAACTAGTGTGCTGTGCCTCACATTTTGCTTACACTACAATCATCATGTAACTAATGTCTCAATTTTTTTTAAATCAAAATGACGATTATGAAAATAATTAATCAATCCCATTTTCATTTGGTTAAGTAGCATAATATGCGAATTAGGTCAACTGACCTCATTACTCATTCAAAATGAACGACATAGACAAACAAATTGCAATATCAGGCAAAAATGCTAAACATATAAACTTGTATTAAAACATTATAGTGTAATTTTATAGTGCTCCGGAGGTACAGCCATGCGAGGCAGAATGGGGTGTCCCCCCGGAGATCGTCGGCCCGCCCGGTTCCGCACGTATCCGTGGACTTACACAGTCTCTACTGTGGGAAGGACTCGGAGGTGTCGAAGCCAGGGGCGTCCTCGGCTGTCAGCATGGCACCGATCCTTGCTGTTTCGAGACAGCGCGCAATGAGCGGAGGCCCTTTTAGTCTTTTTAGGGACCGGCCTGTCGCGAATCGGGGGTTTAAAGCAGTTTGCTAGTGAAATGTGCGTCTGAAGCGTAAGGTTGAAGTAGTCCGGTCTTGCAGCTATCCCGCAATGGGATAGCTCCGCGGCTAATACAATGTGTTAATTTAGTGACAAAGACGTCTGCCATACATCAGTCCGCATCGCCGCCACCGCCCAGGCCGTCACTGCTCATCCTCCTGGCAGCAAGTCTTGACACAGCGAGGCCGTCAGGCCAAGCCTTGCTGAATTAGCCATACCATCCACCTATTGGGGTAGGGAGGGAGATTTAGATATTGAATATTCATTAGTTTTTCAAAAAATGTCTTTTCAATGTTGGCCCGCTGTCTGCGACGTTGGCTCACCATTAATTCAACCCTCATGCACGTTGCGGTGAGATGTGGTGGTCTGTGTCTGAGACGTTTCCGGTGAGCTACTCGGCCAGCAGACATGTGTTGTTTAATGTAGGGCCGGTGTCGTAGACAGTGGCCCCACATTAAAACAACACTCATGCCAGAGGTCAAACAGAAAAAATATTTTTTGAAAGTCCCCACTCCAATAGGCGGATTCAACCCTGTTTCAGCAAGGTCGGTCTACGACCTCAGGAATAGCCAGCCTTGCAGAGGAAGATGTCACTGCTATACATTCGAATTTCTTCGGATGTATCATTGCGGATAGAGGAGGTGTGTAGGTATAGTCAAATAACATTTTCAGGTAGTACACAAAGTGACTAAAGGTGTCATACAGTCATATAATGCAATACTATAGTGTTGTTTAAGAAAATTGCACAAGGAATGAGTTCACTGGTAAATATTAACATTTTAATTAGTGAGCCTTTTATATTATAAAATCGATATGGAAAAGACTTTAAACGATAATTACAGTGAGTTGAGTTTGAAGATTCTCAAATTAGGGTGGTAAAAGTTCACAGAAGTGCTCATATTTGTTTAAAGTAAGGTCTTTAACAGGTTTAGCTAGTGAAAAGGTTAAAAAAGGGAAAGTTCATTTTGGTCTTCTACTGTTGCTTGCAATGATAGACGGCTGGCACAGTTCAAGTTGCGTACACTGTTATGGTAATGCATAGGCTTCTCCTCTCTCCGCAGCAATCATGGTTGGGGGGTGGAAGAGGTGGGTGCAGTAGGTGGCCCGCTCTCGGAGTCAGTCACGCCAAATGTGGGGGCGCAGCGTCGACCACTCCGAGGGCGGGTCCCTTCCGCACCGCACCGATGGCTTTGTAATAGCCAGGCAGCAGCGTGCAGCACAATAGTAGTGGAGGTATTTCAGGGGGGATGTTAAAGTGAACACCTATGGGGTTTGAAATGACATCACCTCGTCTTCATCACATATCATGACATTCATGTCCAGGCGGAATTCATCATCTGTCAGATATAATCTGCTTACTGTCAAAGTAGACGTACACGTGGTTGCATGAGGACACCTGCAAGCACCTTCTGCAGAATTGAATGCAAGTTTGAGGCTCCCATGCAGTACATTGCTTGCTGTCCAGAATATCAGTACCTTCTCTAGTTCCTTACGTGACAGACTGCTAAGAAAAGTTTCCATGAAGTGAACCACTCGTTCCTCAGCATAGCGGCACTCTTTGTCTTCAGCGTACTCGCACTGCATGTGTTCAATTACTGCCTCAATAGAAGGTGTTAGTTCGCTATACATATGTTGCAGTGCTTCCTCTGATACGCCATTCCACAGTGTGGGGAAACAGCGCAAACCTCTTGCAATTTGCAACAAACAGCAGTATGGTTGATACACTGTTTTTAGTAGTGCCAGTTCCTCCAAAACCGTGCGTACATTTCCCGCATCTACTTGCAGTCTGCACTCTAATCCACTAAGGATTCTGAGACGGGTCATCACGGTGACAGTGCTAAAGGAAGCTGGCTGCATAAGTTTTCTCAGATTTTTTTCATCATCTTTTGATACGATTTGTAGTAGACAATCCAATGCTAAATTCCTGGACACTGATCCAGTGATGGCTGCCACAGTTGACGACAAGCACAGGTTGAGGGGTCAGACGAAGCTCAACACAAATCCATGTGATAGGACCCGGCCAATGACCTCAAATAGATCGCTACTAAGGTATCTGGAAAAACCCCATAATATTTGTATATGATATATCTGCAACAACTTTACTACAAATACTGCATACGAATGCATTTCTTAATGTATTAATCAACTACAAAATTAAACACTGATGTAAGTAAACTTATTGTTTCACTGTTGCTGGCACAGCTTTTTACTTTTTGTATGAATATATACTGTTATACTTTGTCGTTTATATTAATAATTTTGCTAAATAATAAAAAAAAACTTTACTCAGGGTAAAATGAATAGTGAAATCACTATTTTACATAATTGCCCTGGCAATCAAGCATACAAAAAAATGTAAAATTGTGGAAAAGATAAACTCCATTTTCTTTAATTAGAAGAAGAGTTCTCAGAGCTTCGTCTAAGGGCTGGAGTGGGGTTGCACTGGAATTTTCCTCCACTTTTCGAGATTTCAGTAGGCGATAGGGGGCCTGACCTAAAGTTGGAAACCATTTTCTGATAATGGAATCAAATTCCTGCGCTGTTGTAGAGACTGGGAAAGATATTTCCTTTCCATCGTTAGCTTTGCCTGCAATGCATGTCATAACAAATAATAAAAACAATCGCCTTTTCTGTAAAAATAGTCACTAAATGACTGAATGAATCAATCAATCAATAAAACAAGCAATCAATCGATCTATCAATTAATTGTTTCTTTATTTAATTAATTAATGAATGAGCAAACGAAATAAAAAAATAAATGATCTATTAAGAAGAAAGGAGTGAACAGACGAATGAACGAGCGTGTGACTGAACAAATGAACAGCTTGCTTAAACACAAAAAAACATACCGAGACCGTATCGTTCCTTGTACATGTTGTATCGCTGACCACTAACTTTGAACTCTCCATATGGTAGACCAGAGAGCCTAAGCTTGACCTGCGAGCGTTTGGGACCTCTTTTCATTTTGGGCAGAACCACTCTTTTTTCTGCTGGTGGGTTCTGGAAACCTATTTTAAAAAAAAAAACATCACAGACATTAAAATTTTTCCATATTGGTAAACAAAATCACACAAAATTGATGTTTCAAAGGCTAGTTGACTTTCAGAGCTCGAACTGCCTCAATGAATGACGCGATTTGCAATGTCGTGATGTGATAGAGTGACATAGCGATGCGATAGTTCATCGCTTTATCGCATCGCGTTATCACTCTATCGCACCATTAACCCTCCTTAAATTTAAATTAAATCTATCTGACCTGAGGATAGCGGAACTGTGCGAAATGCATACAATTGGCTACAATTTTTTTATCGGATTATAATGCCATCTGAATTACCACTTGTGCCGAAAAATGACGCACAACAATAATTTACTACTACCTATGTAGTAGGTACAATTATGTCATTTTACCAACAATATGTTGTGCTACAATGTTAGGTAATGGCATTAAGTCGACAGAATATAATATTATCGTTTAATATAATGCATAATAATTGCGGAATATGACAATGTAATGTCAGGATATAGTTTCATATTTTCAAAAGGCGATATTGTGATGAGCATATTATTTTGGTTTATCTTTTTTATATTGACTAATTTTATTCTTGACAACTGAATTAACGCTAGGCTATCCACATGTACATGTCCGCTTGTTTTTCTATTTTCTCCAGGCCGGTGCACGATTTTTAGAGCTACAATGTGGGTTGTACGTACCACCATTCAAACTTATTTTAATGTTATTCTTGAGCAAATCGGCCACCAGCAGACTAAATGGCATAACATACACCGATTTGTGTGCACATGGTTTGATCGTTCAAGTAGTCATTACAAGTGGTTCTAGCTAGACAAAATGAAGGTGTTAGAACATATTAAATATCATACCCCTAGATTTTAAAGGGTGTAGAAAATAAAATATATTTTTTTAAACAATCACACATTTTCTTCGAATCAGCATTAATAATTACTATGTTACAATTAAAAAAAAAATTAAATGTCATCTTTAGATTCAGATACCAGAGGGTCGACGGTATCTATTTGGCTCCAAATGATGTGTCTTGAAGTAACTATTAATGACTTAAAGCAGGTCCAAATTCAAATTAGACTTTGTGATTAAAGGGTTAATTCACATTTACATGCATTTATATATATTTATATATAAATATACTATATGTACTTTTATTAACACTTAGGAACTCCTATGTGCAGCACAACATATAATATAACACAATACTGTCATTTGCAGTATTATCATTTTCAAAATATACAGTAAAAGTTAGGCTATTTTACCTCCAACTCATTTTTATCCTACAATGATATTTTGTTCCATATTTAGTACGGCAGCAGACACCGAAAAAGAGCCATATTTAAGGAGTTACCTAAACCGGCGGTACAACATTTGTCCACATGTTCACATGTCTAGAATTGTTCCCAGGGGTCTCTAGATACAGAATCTGGTTGATGACATTGCCGGAAATGTGGGCGGGCTGAGAATTTGACACTTTTGTACACCTACCCGATTATTAGAGAAAATATTCACTAAAATATGATTTTCGCGTCATTCTCACTCTATTATAATGTTGGGCCATTTAAATAAAATATTTTAGAATTTTTTTTTCTATTGATCAGGTCATATATCTGTGGAGATAAAATAGTAAAAAATATATAATTTTGCACTAGCATCCTACCTCTAAGGGCTATTTTTGATATTGTAAATATGTCGCAAAATGCATTTTTATTTAATTTTCAATTTTTTTAATTTTTTGGCATATAGTTTAGGACATCAGGTTGTTTTCTGCACGAAAGTCTCCATGAGCGATACGATTTGGTTCAGACACATCCCTTAAGTCAGAATTAGGTTACCAATGCTTGATTCGTCCGGTAATTGATCACTATGGCCAATTTCAAAATGGCCGCCGTAAAAACATCTTACATTTTATCGCTCGTTCAAGTATTTACAAATGCTGGGATGTGATATTTAAGACTCAATCCAAGATGGCTGCCAGAAATGATCAGGAAAATGTTCAAAACTTCACATTTTATTGCAAAATTTTTCGAAGCACATGTTTTATCATGTGAGAAAACCCCCACAATCATTTCCACGTTGTCATTTGGTTCAGAGACAACCCTTGAGTGAAAATCATATGATTAGTGCTTGATTTGTAGAGTAATTAATCAATATGGCCGATTTTAAAATGGCCACCGTGAAATCAATGCCTAATCTTCAAATACATAATTCAACATGGTTTGCTTAATTTTTATCGCAGAAACACGGTTTTCGTGTCTATTATTATATTTTAATGCTGAATGAATCCACTGAATATATATATATGTATATTTTAAGAATAGATGTATATTTTAGAATATGTTATTTAGGAACCAATCCAAGATGCCCGCCGTAAAAATGGCAAAAAATATTTTCGAAACTTTTGAAAATAGTTCATGAGTAGTTATAGAGAGGCATTTGAATGGGAGAGGAGGATCGCGGACGATTGCGGAGGGTGGATTAGGCGGATTGCGGAGGGTGGATTAGGCGGATTGCAGCGGTAAAGTGGATTACGGAGGAAGGGACAAGGAGAAGGAGTCTCTCCTCCGCATTATAATTTAACAGAAATTCAGAAGCTAGCCCTTCAATTATGCTTGTTCATAGAGAGCTTCTGTCACCAATAATTCTAGATTTATATGAACGCGTTGATTAGATTAGGGCCGTGCATTACCCCAAAAACCAGTTTTTTAATGTCCAGCCTAATTAATGGGGGATTAGAATCATGCAAATTAAAAAAAGAAAAAAAATTAAACAGTTTATTTAGAGAGATAAAAAAAATTGCTCCAGCTATGTTTTTTTTCATCCCCGTCAATATCGTTTTCAAAAAGTATTCATGAATGTATTGTGATTTATTTCGCCACCCTAATGATCAACACACACCGTCACGGCGGATTAACGTCAGGGGGATCCAGCACAACTTCCATGGTCAAACAAACACGAGGCGCGGACATAGTTTTGTGTTAATTGAGCAGCATTTAAATGAACAGCCAGCCCAACTAATCTAAATGAATGTAACGGTAGGCCTTATTGCATTAATGTCGGTGGACCAGCGTATTTCTAGCAACAGATTGACCCAGCGTTGCTTTAATGTCGGTCCATCGTCTACAAGGCTGGCCCAGCATTAAAACTATAGACTACCGCGACATCGCCTGTTTGTGGGATTGTGACGATGTCAAGCCACTAACGTAAGGTGCCCTTATTCAGTCATACTTTTCACAATTTCAATTATCCCTATTTCACAGTGCATTAGCAACTAACACAAATGTTTTTAAATTGAAATTTTCATCATTGTATCAACAGTTCTCTTCAAAATGAGAGAAAATGCTATAAAAAGCAAAAATTATGAACGTTTGTAAAAAATAAATCTGTTGTGACTGGATATGGACCCGGTGTCCCAAATAAGTCATAGTTGGCGACCTAAAGTGGCCATGGTGTCTTAATTCGGTCAGCGTACATATTTTAACTTTATTGTTGACAATAATATTATTTTATCACAAATAAACACGATAAAGGAGCCACCTCCTAATTCCTAGCGGGGGGGGGGGTTGTGGATCAAGTTTTTTTATTCGGACAAATTTATTTATTTCACTTTCAATCTTTTAGACTTTCACACTCTGCCTGAAGCAAAATTTTTCTTTCCATTTGCGTGTGGAGACAAATAACGTTATTTATTTAACTTCCTTAAAACTTTTCTGTCTACAAATTTAGATGCCATATTAGGCCTAGTATTGATTTTGAAGCTGCACACATTTAAGGGTCAGTCAATCAAAATTGCTTTAAAGGCCAATCAAATGTTGCTCAGGAGTTTATATAATTATTTATTTTACATTTATTTCTTTACAACATGTCCTTCAGACAATGATTTATTTCACGAACAGCCTGAAAATATTTATTTTAAAAAATATTCCAGCTCCCCCTCCCCCTGCTGATTGAATTGTGGCCCCCTAAAAGTACAACTACTGTAGGCCTACAATGCTGTCGTGTCCAACGTAAGCAGGACTGGAATTGAATCCATATTGTGGAGCTTGAGTATGTATTAGTTGCTGATCAATTGCATTCAAACTGAACTTTCTGAATCACTCCTTTAACGACAGATGCGGGGGCCCTGGTGCAGTGGTTAAAGCTGCCTGCTTGGAAAATCGGAGATCGCAGGTTCAAACCCAATTCTGGCCTTCAAGTTTCAAAGAAAAAAAAATGGTTCTTTCTCGCGCACTCGTAAAGATTCAATATTGTGGGGAGCCTCCACGACCGATAGGTAGCATGCTCGGCCTCAGACTTTTCGAATCCTGTGTCTTGAGGGCAATGTCATCTCATTCATCTCACCATGCATCCTCAGGAGGTTATCCTGTCTTGACCCAGCTTAGCCTATATGTGCCCAAAGGTGACCTAAAAACCCCGAAACAGAGCTGGAATCCTAGTTTTGCTGACACACTGACTTGTCCCCAATTATCATCCTAATTTGATATATTCTTTGAAATTGCGACTTACATCTTCCCATAATTCCGACGTCACACGTGTGAAGATGAATATCTATGTATCCATAGAAGTAATTGTGTAGGCCTACTTGGTTTATTTGGTTATAGGGTGTGACTGAATTAGAACATCCTATGACTGAATTAGGCCGCTGTGACCGTTTAAGGGACCTTTGAGTATTTATGGTGACCCAATTCGGTCAAAACAAGCTTTTATCGGGTCCCAATTCAGTCATATTTTGCAGCAGCGTTTTAAGCGAATAAAATGACTTCTCCCGGCTTCACGGCGCTAGTAGGCCTTCTGGCGATCTATTGAGAACTAATTAGCGTTCATATTGAGGTGTAATATCGATCACAAAGTATTTTTCTAAGGCGTGCATCCAGGGTACAATATTTTAATGTAGTACACATGCCAGGTATACGATTTGGTACGCCCCATTTTCAAATGGCTATTTCTATTAAATAAAATGTAAATAAAAAGCTTTAAATGTCTGCATTATGCTGTAATATGGTATTTGTTTTCGTTTTGTTGTTTCTCTGTCTCCTAAAGGTGCCAAGCACGTGGTAAGGGGATCCCAAAGTTATTATGACCGAATTAGGGATATGACCGATATAGGGCACACTACGTTAAGATAGCCGAGTCATTAGCCTGATAAGGTGAGCGTCAAACTAACTTTGCCTTGATGTTGGCTCATCGTCTACGGCGCTACTACGACGCTAGCCCAATATCAAAACAACACTGCTCAAACGTCCCGTATTAGCTGGGGAAGCGGCGACGACATACATGGCCTGACCCGGTTTGTGTCCAGGAAATAGGCCTTCATCCCCTCCCTCGTATTCTCTTTCAATATCAGACAACACGCGACCATTCATATAGGGCCTACTGGCTCTGTCGCGGGCACGTATTGTGGGAATCTGGGAACTGCTCAGCAGATTTTACCACTGAAAAAGCAGCGTGGTCACCGGCCACGCAAGGGTGAAATGCCAGCGCAGCCATTGACATTAGGATTGTTTTATAATAGACAACAGGGCAGGTAAACTGTGATTTTTGTCTGCTCTGGTGACTTTTAACTGGACCTGGAAGTGGTAGGGGAGACCAGGGCACGTTGAACCATTTTTTCTATTTATACCTGTAAAATGTGATTAGCATGGTACATGCAAAAACAATTTACGTGTGTCTTGTAATGCCCAGTCATATTGACCTAATTATCACATATTCATAGCCTGGTTGAATACAAAACATTTAAATGAATTTTGTCTCTAAAGTTTTTGCCTATGGTGGTTCAACGTGCCCTGCGGTTGGGGTACATTGAACCACCCAAGGGGGTACATCGATCCATCAAAATAAATATTTGAAATAAATGTTTTTTCAAAACAAACTTTATAATTTGCTTACTCCACCCCTTGCCTCATATAGTTTGCTTTGTGTAATCAAGGTGTGATATACCTTACAAAGTATGTAAATGGTTCACCGGAGATTGATGATGTGTCTTTAATTATTCCGGCATAGAAACAAGGCAAAATGTGATTTAAGCTAATTTATTAGCTGTTTTCAAGATGTAATATAATATTTCCCTGTCATTACTTCCCACTCTGTTTTTGATAATATTTTGTGTAAACGTGAATTAAATAACTTTTTAAATTAATGTTAGAATTACAAATCGATATTTATATAATGCCTGATAGGCCTACCGGAAGTAATTAGAACATGATTCAATGTACCCCGGAAAAAAATGGTTTAATGTACCCTGAATGGAAAAAACTTAAATTATTGAAATTTTTAACAGATATCTACAACTGCTTATAAACGAAATGTGCTGTCAAGGAATCTAATATAGATACATTTTAGTTATACTATAATGATATTTGAAAATACATTCAAATTTAGACAAATTTGAAAATATAACTAAATTAGCGGAACGCTACTTTTACAGCCTTAAAACTCTTTATTTGCATATTTCCCTGCATGACATTCGAAAAAATGTGAAAGCTTCTAACATCAGAGATAGTACCAAAATGTTCATAACTGCCTTCATTTGGTACAAAAAAATCCAATTATGACATCATAATAAGGGGTGGTTCAACATGGGCCCATGTTCAACCTGCCCCGGCCTTCCCTACGTATAGGCTAAAACTATCAAAACTTTACCCGACCACCTGGGCGGCCGATGTGGACAGTTTATCCGACCTGGCCCTTTTTAACCTGCCTCAGGCGGCCGGTGGGACGTTAATGTCAATGGCCGCCAGCGTGTCCTTCACTTCTAAAACCACGATCGGCCACGCCTCAAAATTGTACACTGTAACCAGTTGCTAAAATCAGTGCTTTCGGCAAGCCCACTGGCAAAGCTCAAACATAGTTTTGTGCGTCGCTCAGACAGGGTTGGTAGCTCTGAGATATGTCTGGCTTCGCTATAACTGGAGTCGGGTAAGGGACGCAGGTAAGGGACGCACCATTTGATATCTGGGGGGGGGGGGGGGCTAGAATAAAATTGAAAAAAATACTTTGTCGCTACTAGAGTCAGAATAAAAAGTATGTTGAAAATGTGGGCAGAAAAAAAAGTTTGTTGTAGAAATTGATGAGAAATATGTTGACCAAAAAAAACACCAAATAGTAACGTACATAATTCTGGAAGTCGGATTGTCGGACGTCGCCATCTTGGATTGGGGTGATTTGGCCCCCCGACCACACATTTAACAACACACAAACAACATATTTCAGAATTTAACTGGTGATTAAACGAAGCACTTTGTTTTTCATATTGTATAATATTGAAATTAGAGTTCACCGAACGCTCATTTAAAAGCTGAAATGATATTTTGTCCCACAAGTTTTTTTACATGCCGCATGGTTTTCCATTTTTTCGCCCACCTGTGACGTCACGCCGTCTTACAGAATAGGAAAAGCATTCTTCGACGAAACATAAAAAAAATTATCGGACGCTGATCGCCCCCCAAAAAATTGGGTTTCTCTCCAAGGTAAAAAAAAAATTGCAAGCAGCAAAAACTCTAGCCCCCCCCCCCCCCAAGATATGTAATGGTGCGTCCCTAATAACACTCTGAGGACCTGCCTCTGTAGACCTTCTCCAGGACATCAGACTGCTGGATGGTGAGTCCTGGGTGCCTGAAACTTAGTCAGAAATTATTAAAATTTTACTATCACATTCCCCCACGATATAGAGATGTGCAGGTGACTTTTTCAAGGTTTTACTGATATTCAATATGGCCGCCACAGATCAACTTAAATTTTTTGGGGGGCGCAAAAAATCGAAGAATTTGTTTGGTTTATTTTTTGAAATTTTAAAATCACATTCCTAGCAACATGGGGATGTGCAAGTGATTTTTTAAAGATGCTACCAAAATTCAAAATGGCCGCCAGAGGTCAACTCCTAATTTTTTTGTGGGCGCAAAAACTCAAAAGTCGGAAATTATTCAAATTTTACTATCACATTCCCCACGATATGGAGATGTGTAAATGATTTTTTTAAGGTTTTACTGAAATTCAAAATGGCCGCCATGGATAAAACTCATATTTGTTTGTGGGCGCAAAAACTGAAAAATTGAAGTCAGTAATAATTTACATTGTACAATCACATTACCCACCATCTGGAAATGTGCAAGTGATTTTACTGAAATTAAAAATGGCCACCACAAATCGACTTTGTAAAAATTTGTGACCGCAGAAAGTCTAACCTAATTTATGGCGGGGGGGGGGGGGTGATATAGGACTTCAGGCCTCTTGCTTTACATTGTTTTTAAAATCTGCATAATTTGTGATCATCAATATCAAATTTTGTTCACCACATGTGTCAACATGGAATCACCTTGGGTTTTATATTTTGTGTATTATATTTTGTGTAGGTCTAGACCTATTGTGAAA
Source organism: Flabesymbios commensalis (assembly GCA_964017125.1). Lineage (NCBI taxonomy): Eukaryota > Metazoa > Annelida > Polychaeta > Terebellida > Flabelligeridae > Flabesymbios > Flabesymbios commensalis. The sequence goes on from OZ024917.1 coordinate 8,534,843, forward strand.
AATAGTTTTTTGTTTCTCCTGAAAAGGTGAGAAAACTGAGTCATGACGTTATGGTTCTGGCAGGTCGATCTGTATAACATTTTTACAATGTTGGACCAACGTCGAAGACGTTGGGCCGACGTTGTACAAATGTTATAGGCCTACAATTTTTTGTGTTTCTTGGGAATGTTATGGGACATTGGATATACACTTAAAGCTTCACCCACTTGAAGCTGTGTCTCTCTAACGCGACCCACAAATTCAAGGAAGCGAAAATTACAATCCTCTATAGGCCTAAAGACTATTGCCATTGTAAATATTTTTACTCTTGGGCCTATAGCACGAGGATCGAGTTTAGACGTCATAATCTGACGTCTATTGACGTCAAATTCTCAGGTTAAACCCTTTCAGGCCTGAATTTATCATTGTCATCTTCATCCACTACAAGCCGCGAATTGCTGTCGCAATTCTCGACTTGTAGTGGATGAAGATGATTTGATGTGGGTGAGAAATTTAAGAAAATTACCATGTATTCATAGAACAATTTCATCGAAATTGTCCTTCTAAAACCCTTATTTGTGAGAAAATCAAGTATGTTTTCAATGGTGTAAAATGATGCTTTAATGCATCGTAAGGGCCCAAAGGGTTAATCCCCGCGTTGTAAGATTTAAATTAATTTGAGCAATACGTAGGCTACACTGCATTTTTAACTGGTGCTCTAGCTCAGCCTACATCATACATGTCATTGAAAAAATAATGTTATTGGTGAATCGCTTAAGCTAGGATTCCTTACACGCGGTATGCGGCATGCGTTATGCGGAAAAAATTGCATTTTTGATTAACTTTTTTTATTTCGGAACTTGAAGTTCCCGGAACTTGAAAATTGGGAGCTTAAAGTTCCCGGAACTTGTTTTAGGGTATCCCGATTAAAAAACAATAATTTTCGTTGTAAATTCATTCTTTTTCGGAATATTTAACCTTGTTTTCGAAACAATATGAACCTTAATTTCGGAGTAACGAACTTTCAGAGCAACGAACCCTCAGAACAACGAACCTTCGGAACATCGGACCTTCGTAACAACGGACCTTTGGAACAACGGACCTTCTGAGAAGCGAGCGGTCCCCATAAAATTGACGATAACTCAAAAAACTATCAAGACAAAATAAAAAGCATTGCCATTTCGTTGGTGATCTAGGCCGAATCGGGGCACTTGGTACCATCCAACCTGCTCGGAATATGCATAGACCTATGGCTAACGTTAGACAACAAGTGCTTGTCAAATGGTCTAACTTTTGAGCTAGGGTCTAGATCTATACAATATTGTTTTACGAAATTTTCAGAATGACTAGAAAATGTCATAATTAGGACCTAATTCGCCGCTTCGTAACATTGGGCTGCACCCACTGGCCCCAGGTTACTACTAAGTTACGCCTACAAGTACAAGCCTAGATCTAGGCCTAGCCTACTTGTTATCTAACTGTTATGCCTATTCCGCGGCCGCGGCTAGGCCCTATATTTGTTTTAGACTAGGGTCTACCTGGGAAGAATTTCTGTAAGTGTAAGGCGGTCTCTGGGCTGGTCCTCTTCCAGCAGACTTTCAGTAGCATCTTCCTCCATTCTACTAACGTTAGTGGCACTATTGATTATTTGCTGTGTCTGCAACGCTATTCTATGCAGTCTGGCTTCAGAATTCATGCTGCCAAGGCCTATCTACATGATCTAACGTTAGGCTAGGCTATGGTCATTCATATCAAGGTGACAAGGACAAATTGTCATTGTTACAAGGCATGTCACTGGTCGAAACTATCCCCGCATAATAATTGTGGCGGGAGATGACGTTTTTAATCCTCCGGGGAAGGTTTTTAATTATCCGCGGAAGGTTTTTAATTGTCCGCGGAAGGTTTTTAATCATCCGCGAAAGGTTTTTAATTATCCGCGGAAGGTTTTTAATTCTCCGCGGAAGGTTTTCAATTATCCGCGGAAGGTTATAATTCTCCGCGGAAGGTTTTAAATTCTCCCCTGAAAGTTTTTAATTATCCGCGGAAGGTTTTTAATTATCCGGGGAAGGTTTTTAATTGTCCGCGGAAGGTTTCTAATTATCCGCGGAAGGTTATAATTCTCCGCGGAAGGTTTTAAATTATCCGGGGAAAGTTTTTAATTATCCGCGGAAGGTTTTTAATTATCCGCGGAAGGTTTTTAATTATCCGCGGAAGGTTTTTAATTGTCCGCGGAATGTTTTTAATTATCCGCGGAAGGTTTTTAATTATCCGCGGAAGGTTATAATTGTCCGCGGAAGGTTTTTAATTATGCGCGGAAGGTTTTTAATTATCCGCGGAAGGTTTTTAATTGTCCGCGGAAGGTTTTTAATTATCCGCGGAAGGTTTATTTACTTATGAGGGTGATGGCCAACCATACATCAAGATGGTATATTTGCCAATAGTCAGTCACCCTGTGTTTTAGCGTTTAGCGCCCAGCCACGGGAGAGAGCGCACCCCCCCCCCCCACCTCCCCCCTTATTACCGTCACTTGTGACGTCAGCTGGCGGCACTTGCATGACAGTGGGCTCTAGAGGCTACATGTAGGCCTACACAGTGAGCACGCTGGCGTCGTAGCGCTCACACATCTGCGACGCTGAGCCAACCTCCAGCCAGCCCTGGTCAAATACTTCTGGTGTATGCCTACACAGCTATACACATACAGGCCAGTCTGGTGACCACTCCCGCACAGGGCCCAGCATTCAAACAATCCTCAAGCTGAAACTAAATGTGGCTGACGCCCCCCCCCCCCCCCTCATCCACTGTTCACGGGATACACAGACCCTGAAACAATGTTCATTTAATTTTAGCCAGCGTTGGACATCGGACCAACAATTACATTAAGCTGATATTGATCATGTTTACTGGAATATTCCTGCCTTACACATATTATTAAACTTTACGGAAAGTCCTTTTGAAATTTGTAGCATATAGGAAATTGTGTAAATTAGTCTATTTTACACAATTTCCTATATGCTACAAATTTCAAAATGACGTTTTTCGGTAATTCAAAATATTTACTAAAAAGCTCATGACTTGGTAGTGCACAACGATAAAACTTTACAACGACAGTTTCTCATCTCCAGATACAACCTAGCTACAACATTACCAGGGGCGGATCCAGAAAAAAATCTGACAGGGTTCCAACCATTATATGTATATAGGCTATGAATATTTTCAAATTTTATATATTCATTAATTTTTATTTAAGGACTTTCCGTAAAGATTACAATTTTCAATATTAATTTTGTTTTTTTTTCTGTGGTGTGAAATTAACAGAATGAAAATGAGCATAGGAAAGACAAAAATAATGCTTATTGGATCCAGGCAAAAATTAAACCGAATAAGTGAATCAGAAAAATACATTAAATTACTTATTGATAATACCCCGATTGAGCAAATAAGCAATACCAAATTACTTGGCATTCACATAGATAGTTCCTTGACATGTTCAGGTATCGCATGTAAAAAAAATAGTGATATATAAATTATTTCTCCTGAAGCGTATTCGGCATTTTCTACCTAAAGATACTCGGATTTTATTTTATAACTTATACATATAGCCATACTTGGAGTATTGTTGCAGTATATGGGGTAATTGTTCAAAAGAAAATATAAATATAATTGTAAAACTCCAAAAAAGGGCTGCAAGATTAATTTTAGATGCCGACTTTTTCACACCAAGCGCTTATTTATTTAAAGAATTTAAATGGATCCCGTTCTCTGATATTGTTAAATACCACCAAGTTAGCTTAGTTTACACGTGCATTCACAAAATTTCTCCTGAATATTTACATGACATGTTTAGCATCAAACTAGATTCAAAGCGTTATAATTTAAGGTCTTCAAACACAGGTCGCTTAGATGTTCCGAGAAAACACAACAGGAGTTTATCTTTTAATGGCCCTAAATTGTGGAATAGCCTGGACAGCGAAACAAGACAAGCAATTTCTCTTTCTGTTTTTCAGTCAAAAGTATTTAATTTTTTATCTGGCCTCAACTGTGATAAACTTACTAGATAGATCGATGTATAAAATAGTTATATTATATTCCTACTATGTGCATGCTTATATGTATTTATACTATGTATATTATTGACCTTCTTTATATTGCTCATATTTGTAATAATCTATTTTATTGCTAATCTATGCTTGTATGATATGTTATTTGAACATTATGTACCATTTTGAAGAGGGCCTCATGGCAGATGAGCGAAAGCTCAATGAGCAGCCCTTTATAAATAAAGATTATTATTATTATTATTATTATTATAATGGTATGCAATAGTCGGTCGCCAATGACAACCAGTGCACATGTAGGCCTATGCTGCCGTGCAAGGCCAAAAGGTAGTATCTACCTCCGCTACAAGTAAGCAGATACTGCCTTTTGGCTTTGTAGAGCAGTGTACATGACGATTTGGCGGCTCTGTAAATTACACGTGCTGCCGTTATCACCGGGCCCACCCTTTCACACCTCTTAGTGACAATGTTTATCTTGAGATAGCCTATGAAATAGCCTAGCTGACCAACAACAAAAAAAGGCTTTTTGGAATCCTGTCAACAAAACGGTGATAGGGTTCCAATACCCCCAAAAGTCAATTAATTTACCGTTTTTTTTAAGTCTCAAACCCTGTAATTTGTTAGATTGGAAAGGCTGACGGGACTCCGTAACCCTGTTAACCTTTTCACTACCATACATGACGGAAATTTCCGTCGTCATTCGTCAATGAACGTAACCATAAAATGACACAAATTTTCGTCAAATATATACTCTATTTATGTATTTTTCGTCATTTGAAGCTGGAAATTGCGTTAGCAATTCCAGCTTCAAATGACGAAAAATAGAACTCCTACACCAGTATATCTGGATCCTGGTATGCACCCCGGCCTGGGAGTCAAAGGGTTAACCCGGTCTAAATCCGCCCCTGATTACATAGGTTTCAGGTATATACATACTGGTGAAATCGGGAGCGAAAAATACGACACTTTTTGCGATTTGGTTCCTACACTATATTAAAACATTCTAGAGGCAAATGTCTCGAATGGATCATACTTGAGATACATATTTTATATAAACCTATGTATTTGTATAAAAAAAACATTAGTAATAAAAAAATATATCATTTTATTTAACATGGTTGATTTAGGATTTTCTCTGCTAAGCGCTCAGGCCGAGCCCGCTTTTTCTCGGTCACGGACGCTCCCCACTGTTCTAAATATGTAAGAGTGAGCGATAAAGAAACATTTGTGAATTTGAAACTTGAATGCCACAGCAGGAGACAAGCCCACGAGATCTGAACCCAGGAGACCTGACTTTACTGGTGCAGTGGTTGAAGTCGGAGATCGCTGACTAGAACGCCGTTCTGGCTTTCAAGTTTCAAAGAAACAAAATGTTTCTTCCCTGCTCACTCCTAAATATTAAATATTGTGGAGAGCCTCCGTGACCGAGAAGTAGCGAGCTCGGCCTCAGACCGCCAGGGTTTAATTTTCGAATCTGTGTCTCGAGGGCAGTGTCGTCTCATTCATCTCACCATCCTCAGGAGGTTCTCTTGGCCACGTTTAGCCTAGTATGCGCACGGCCTGAAATCCCGTTCACTTTATGTCATTTCCCACGAGATCTGACTTTACGGGCAGGCAGTTTTAACCATACGCTACAACTTGGTCCTCTCTCCTTAATGTTACAAATATCCTTTCGGTCCCAATGCTGGGTTAATTTTGGCCCAGCGTCGTAGAGGGTGGGCCAACATTAGACCAGCATTGGATTGGTTTGCTTTATTGCTCAGGTGCATACTGACTGCACAGTGTTTATGCTTCATTTCAGAGTTGCACATTGTCGTACAGGCCCTGGTCAGCGAGGGTGGTCAGGTTTTGCTTGGGTAATAAATCTGCACTTATATTCATAAATATACATAACAAGTCTACGTTCATGTTATGCTACTTTGATTGCTTAAATAGCTATAACCATTGCATTGTATTACGAAACTAACATTTATATATGGTAATAAAGATGCTGTCCAAGAAATATACAAAGGCTTAAAATCGGTAACAATTTTGGATCTTGCGGGATGAACTTTAGACCACTGATATGTGTATCAACTCGACCATTCCAACTTCATCGTAAAAAATAGTCCCTGTTTAAATCCCATTTATTTACATGCTCACGTAAATAAAATGATTTACACGCTTTTGTAAAATAGTTACACTACATAGCATCTTTCCCCGACTGCACCACAAAAACAAGATAGACCAGTCACTATGTGGTTGTGCAGCCGCAGCTTATTAATCTTGTTCATTTCAATGCACCATTTTGCGTTAAGTTACTTTTTTCCCCGATATATTTGCAATATTACCTAGTTTGTCAGATTGTTTCTTATTTTGTTCATTTCAATGCCCCACTATGCAAAAATTACTTTATTTCCTGATATATTTTCAATATTAACTAGTTTGTCAGCTTGTTTCTGTGGAATACCCCATTATAATAGTACATGTTTACATCATATGGTCATATTAGGAACCCGAAATGAAATCACCGATTTTTTTATGATTTCAGCCTGGGCCAGTCCCTTCAATAATTAATGACGTATATGACATACATGACATATATGTATATGTGAATGTTTTAACACTTTAAGCCTCCACGATGCATTAACCCTTTCACCACTGAAACCCGTTTTCAGCACATAAAAACGGGCTTCAGTGGTGAAAGGGTTAAAGCATCATTTTGCATCACTGAAAACAGACTTAATTTTTTTACAACAAAGGGTTTTAGAACGAAAATTTCCACGAAACTAGTTTACCAATACATTGCAATTTTCTTCAATTTTTCAACCACTACAAGTCGAGAATTGCGACAGCAATTCGCGGCTTGTAGTGGAGGAAGATGACAATGGTAAATTCAGGCTTGAAAGGGTTGAGTGCAAAAATATAAAAACGAAAGAAATTTGGCAGCATGATATGAGACCCAACAGGCGGCATTGTTACAATTATTTATGACGTCTTTTCAATGGTTGCTTAATTAAATTTGAAATATTAAAAATATTTTATAACAAAAACTGACAAAGATTTTTTAAGCATTCTTTCAGTTAATGCAACAAGAAAGAAACGGTTATTGAATCAATCAAAAAAAAATTGAAAACTCTGACACGTGGCGGGTCACATATTCTAAAAAGTTACAGTTAATTAAAATGCTGTGCAACAAAAAAGCTGTGGTCAGTGTTGATTTGTAATCGACAAGGCAAGACGTGAATTTGGCCTGCGAATTGCTTGTTTGTTGGATCATTTGTAATTATATTTCTGATGTAGTCATGAGGATCCTGACATGGTGTGTTTTGTGCAGCATGTTGATGCCGCCAAGCTCATGTTATTTAAGAGGTTCACTGAGGAGCTATGCGCCACTTAATATACTAGTGCTCAACGATTATAGCTTATGCTTTACAAGAACACTAGGCCTACATGTGTCAGTAAGACAGACGTTAACCTATGGATTCTTATGTGTGAATATTATCTTCTTGCATTGCACTTTTCAAAACCCCATAGAATATTCCCGAGGGTTGAATAAGGATGCATTCATACCACTGCTAAGTAGCTTATATTGTGGATCTATTTGGATGCGAGAAAAACCAATATCATCCTTCAAGAAAGATATTTTAATGCAGGTGAAAACAACACATAATATACATCTGAGTATATTGGAATTTACTTTTTTCTTGGCACACCCCATCTCCTGCCACCAGCATGGCATCGTGCTAAGTTTGAAAGTGAATCTTATTGTGGTACACGTCGTCCCTGGAGCATGATCACAAAAGGTGATACATTAGTTTTATATCTTACGATCAGAGAACATAAAGACTATCATTTACAGGTCTATTACAGCAGCTTTCACACTAGCTGGATCTCTAATATATCATCCGTAATGAACATCTACAATGAGGCTTTTTCATCTTTTTATATCCCAAGACCTACAATGAAAATCTTATCATATGAATATTATGTGATGTCACACCCAGATAGTTATCTTCAAATATACGTGATAACAAATACATATTTTAAAGGGCGTTTTACTATTCATGATGGACCTGGTTCTTTATCACCTAAGATTGTAGAATATAAAGACTCGCAGACGATTACTTGGGAAACAAACACATAAGCGTTTTGGGCATATATACATATAATGCTATTCGATTTTGATACAATTTTATATATGCCATTACAAAAAATTACAATGACCTACAACATAGCTAGCATTCCATTATGTGCAAATGAGGACATGCATGTCATTGCTGCAAAGTCTAATATTTTGAAAAACTCGGTTTGCATGGATCAGTTTAGTCTTACAGAGCATTATATAACACTAACCGTGGAAACCTTCCTATTTTCTGGTCCCACTATGGTGACTGATTTATCTGATTCGGTGTACCAATATGGCGGATTACTTGTACAATTTATGGGTAGGACAAAAGAGTATGGGTTCTGTGAGCCCCTTCACGATTATACTATTTATACAGGCGCATATTCCATCAATGTTATATTGGTTTGGTTTGCCGGATATTCAAGTGGTCATTTCAGAGGTGTTCTTGGTGAATCAGACTGTAGGTCATATTATCCAGAGTTCGCCAACTCACCAATCGAGCCATTATATGAACACGGCGAAGCTACTTTGAGTCATGGTTGTACAATGTTTGTGAGTCCATCTCTGATAACAGAAGACAAATCTCCATTTTATATAAAGCTCGGGCCTCCAGCTATGGGATCTGCTGCCATAACAATAACACATCTGAATAATTTAAGTTCTTGTGAACCAGAATATTCTAAACCTGATAGAGGAAAGGACGTCAAAATTCAGACATTCGCATCAGATGAGTGGCCTCTGAATGCTAAGAGTGTTGAAAACAAAACTAAAATCCCTTACTCCAGGCATGTCGACGAAAAATTTATTTTTAAATATTTAAGCAGTGCAAAAATATTATTACCACATAAATGTACACCTGGATTAATTAAATTACAGTTGGCTGTAATTGCCCAGGTATCAGCCTGTTTTTATAGAGAAAGAATTGGGTCCAGACAATTAGTTTTAAATAACATTCCCAGTTTAGCGGCTATCTGTCGTTTTGTCTCATTTCAATTCACTCCGACTGGAGTGAGTGGACACAGCTATCATTCTCCACACATAGATGTCGCTCAGGTCAACCCCGCTCTCTCTCTGTAACCACACGCCATGTTTCGACAAAAACTGCTCATTTTGAGCAGTTTTGTTGATATAACAACTATAGGCTTATAAACACGCTTGAGTGTCCTGAATATATATGGCAAATATAAAACACCACTACTCCGCCACATATGAGTTTATATTCACATAGAAATAGAAAACATTCAATGGATTACTTTTTCTGCCTACGCGCTGCTGTGAGAAGGTCCATGTTTACGTTTTTCTGACAGAATTTACAATCGGCTTCAAAACACTGGCAAATATAAATTACTGAATGACATGCGAATTGTGCTGGTTCAATTTATCCACTACTAAACAAAATAAATAGCCCTTATCTGTAACAAACTCTAAGATCAAATTAAATATTGAAAAAAGGATAAGTAATGAGTTGAAGTGAACACCAAAATAGTTCCGTGGTTATAGGAATGGTTATAAAATCACGTGGTAACGCTCACTAACGGCTGATAAATCTGGTCAATCGCCATGCATGCATACGGCGAAATGAGCGTGTGGTATCAGAGATATAATCTCTGAGGTCAGAATGCACAGCTATATGAGCTTTATACATCCAGACACAGGTCATGTAAATAATGGATCTTCATTACACGTCAATTATTACAAATGTCCCATGGAATGTAGATATTTTAGATACACTACACTAATAAGGAGCGAAGATGGAAAAACGGTTATTGAATATACCACGAATGTTGGACAGGTCACACATATAGATCTCTATCACAGAGGTTTCAAGGTGACAATACTAAAGCCGGACCAGCTCTGTCCGCAGCATATGAATTGCGAGCTAGAAATATTTACGAATTACTTGAGTCATAAAGATGACAAACGTTATGACCATCCGACCTTACATTTCTATGATAAAAGGTAATTATTCAGTATATCAGTATTATTCAGGAAAATATAAAATATTGTGTTTAGCTAGTACATGTATAATATTGTATAATGTTTTGCATATGTATCTATGGTATCATTATCACATTCTGATACACATTCTGTAATTAGATTGACATCATGGAATGAAGCTCAGCGCCACTGTGAGTCTGAAAAGCGAACTCTGCTCCGGCACACGGGACAAGTGAAATACTACGGTTTGACATTAACTGACTTTCCTGCTGAACATGAATTCGGCGAAGTAATCTTCTTGGGATTGAAAAGGAGCAAACAGGTATTACCTTTGATAGAATGCCTCAGTTGAGTTTTGTTTTCAACAATATCATTTTGGCTGCTTCTAATAGTCTAAACATATTAGTGAGTCGGCCAATATCAATTATATCCGTCAAGTGTGTGTGTGTGTGTGTGTGTGTGTGTGTGTGTGTGCGTGCGTGCGTGCGTGCGTGCGTGCGTGCGTGCGTGCGTGCATGCGTGCGTGCGTGCGTGCGTGCGTGCGTGCGTGCGTGTGTGCGTGCGTGCGTGCGTGCGTGCGTTTTACCTTTATGGGATGTTTGACACTCTGTTTTGCATATATAGTCACGTTACTGTAAGAAAATCAATGGTCCGGCCTAAAAAAATTACAACCAAACGTTTTTTTTTGTTTTATATTGTCATTTGGAACCTAAGAATCCACACAAAAAAGTCTCACAAAATTCGCCCGTGAGAAAGTGGGTAATTAGCATCAAACAAAATAGCTGCCGGCAGATGTTTTGAATTTTTAACTTTTGGCATGAAAGTCCTATATTCTGAACTAATTTAAATAAGTAATTGGAACAGTTATTTTCACGTATCAAAGTCATCTAGAGGCAAAAAACAAGCTGTTTGCAAATAAATCAATAAACATTATTTTGTCAATTAATAATAATTATAATAGCCTTGCTTATAATTATAATGCATTGCATCATTTTGGACTAATTTGAACCCACTGATTTCATTACAATGTATTTTTATTTTATTTTTCAATGTCATCTAGAGGTTATAGATAATATGGCTGCTAAACATCCCCATAAAAATGACTTTTTGTACTTTTGGTATAATAACCCTACATTCTTATATAATACCTCATTTTGAACTAATTCGAATACACTGATTTCATTGGAATGGTAAAATAACAAGGTCATCTTGAGGTACAAATAATTGACCTTCGTATAAATGATATATATCTTCCGCAGAGAGCACTATTACCTTTCAGGTTCTGTAACAAAAAACAAAGAATAGAAGATATACAAACGGTGTTCATTTGGGTACGGTATTGGAAAATACAGCACTCGTCCAAGGAAAAAAGTGTGAGCCTTTATGAGAACACCTTGGACATGTGCTGTATTTTTCCATACCGCACGAAAATGAACATCGTTTTTATTTTCCCACACGACTGTCCAAATATTTCAACCAACAGCGAAGAGAAGTGTACAGTCGACTGCCATGACGGACCGTGACGGCCATGGGTGGTGAATCGCCGACGCTCCGTGAACATAATTTACTTGCTATGCTGCTAGTACGTATACATGTAGTACAGCGGAGTGCGATATTGGCTGATATTGGTCTCATAGTGAAAACACAGCCAGTGAGTGTGAGAATATAACAGCCAATTTTGGATTGAGTTCAATATTGTTTAAATACCATCCAAAGTAAATGGCCTAGGGAATGATCCATTTTCACAAACGATTTTCATTTGAACATTTATTTTGTTATATCAACAAAATAAATGTATTCAAACGCTGAATTCGATATGCAAACGGTGTTCATTTGAGTGCGGTATTGGAAAAGACAGCACTCGTCCAAGGAATAATTCCTTATTCCTTGGACATGTGCTGTATTTTTAAATTTTAAAATATAAGATGAGTTAATATATTTTTTTGCAGAGCGGTTTGGGAGACCTAAGACCACAAGGTCGCTAGCATGGAGGCCACCCATGATGTTATTTATATAGACATATAACATTTTGAAAATTTGAATAGTATACATATGGGTTCTACATGTGGAGTGAGCAAATTCAATGGGGTTTGCCATAACGTTTAACCCATAAACGTAGTAGTTATATAAAATAGAGTTGGTAAATACACTTTGATTCTGCCGTACAAAGCCAAAAGGCAGCATTTGCCTACTTTGCAACTATTCAGATCCTGCTGTTTGGCACCGCTAAGCAGAATTCACTAGTTCAAATTGATACCATATACATACCAGTTTGAGATATTACAAACAGTAGCATATGATTGTGTCTATAATTTTTAATTTGACATAGCCTACGTGGAAAACCCGTTAAAACTATGAGTGTGTACTTCATCGGTTATAGATCGTCGCATGCTATTTACAGTTTTTGGCAGTTGATATTGGACATAAGCTTTGGCAAAGTTATGTTATACAAAAAGGTTTACTAAATTTATGTTGGCTTATTGTATTATGAGTAGGAAATTCAGAATTAAGCCTAAGATTAAATACATTAATTTATTTCGGCAGTGAATCTTGCTCATATTTAAAGTAACATTTAAATAGTTAGAGGCGATATATGTCGTTTATTTTTAGAAGGTTCAATTCTTTAAGTACCGGATTTGTGTGAAACAGGCGAGACTTCTTACGTAATATTCCTACTGTTTTTTTTGTAATTTAGAAATGCGATTGGTTTGGCTGCCCCATAAAAGAATGCAATAGTAAATGTGTGGTATTATTGGAGATTTGTAGATATTAATATGAATATGTTAAGGAAGAGTGCATTTTAATTTATTTATTATATCTATTATTCTGACTATTTTATTTGATAATTTAAATAATTTTATTTGAGAATTAAAAAAAAAATTCCAAGTAAGATTCTTGTCTATGATCACCACTAAAAAGTTAAAATTATCTACACATGTAATTAGTATTTTATTAATTTTGACAATTGCTAAGGTAACTTGTTTCTGTGGTTTTCTGAATATCATGAATTTTGATTTAGCTGAGTTAAGTAATAATTTGTTCACTTTCAACCATGTGCTTATCTCTGTTAATTCTTTATTCAATTTTTGCGAATAATATAGCGTCATCTGCGTACAAGAATTCATATAATTTACTTGAAAAAATACTGTTTAAATAAAAAATGTATAATAGCGGACCCAAGATAGAACCCTGAGGAACTCCTGTAGTAATTGGTATGTATTCTACCATATTATAATATTGTCGTATTCTACATATTGTAATCTATTTAAGAGATAGCTTTCTAGAAGTTTTAATGGACATTGTTTAATACCGTAATGATTTAGTTTATTTAAGAGTATTGTGTGATTCAGGGTTTCGGAGCCTTCAGAGAGGTCAAGAATATACAAAAAAGAGTTTCTCCTCTATCCATATCTTGTGTTTTTCTGTAAATCAATGCCATAGCAGTCAATTCGGTTGAATGGTGTTTTCTTAAGCCGTATTGATTGCTATGGCATTAACTATTCAAGTTGAAATAGTCATTAATTTGGTTACAATTAATTTTTTCGAACTTTTTAGAGATGATTGGTAAAATTTTAACCGGTCGGTAATTTTTTAAAAGCGATGGATTATCTTTTTTATGATCGGTATTACCTTTGCAATTTTCAAATTTTCAGAAAAAATGCCTGTATTCAAAGACTGTTTAAGAGTGATATGTTCCCCCTGAATTTAAGGAGTAAATTTAATATCACAAAAGGCGTGTTGTATATATTTTTTACACTGCAGGTAGGTTGATTTATTACAATGATTAAACGCTAGTTATGTTACTAGAAGATGCATGTAAAATGAAAATTAAAAAAAAAAATCTGGGGTTCATTCATACATGTACATGTAGTAACCCTTTGAATACCGAATTACACGTATTACGTTCCACGTGTATATGTGTATATACTCTAGGTATCTATTCCGAGGACTAAACTCTAGTTATGTTATGGAAAACGAAAGTAATGAAAAATATAAATAATGAGGTTCAATAATATATGTAATAACCCTTTAAATCCCAAATTATTTTTAAGACAATAACTTTTAGACACCTTATCACATATATCTAACTTATCTTTTAAGGTCATAATTTTGGTAGGAAATAAAAACGACACGAGTTACTTCTAACCATAGAACCATATTATCAGCAGGTAGTTTTGAAAAAAGTTTACAAACCGGATGGGAGTATCAATTGAAGAAAGCATATAATCTCTTTTATGTTGGTATTCACCCAGCATTATTACTCACAAAGTGTCGGATTTACGACCAGCTAGATGATATGGAAGACAATAATCTCACCAAGTGTATGTTTATGTCGGATCTACGATCAATAAGATTATATAGAAGACAATGATCTCATGGTGTGTATATATTGTGTTGTAGGGAGCGTTCACTCATTGGCTGAATAAATTACCAATACAACTAGCTTATTGGTTCGACCCTTCAACGCATCACCTCGTGAACCTCACGACACATACCTTAACACAAGGTTATTACATAAACACAACAAGAAAACAATTAGTGAATGTGAATACAATGGAGCCTGACACATCACATTTGAAAAACTGTACCGCTGCCATAACTCAAACAAAGCGAACAATTTACCACTGGTTCGCAATTCAGTGTGATAAACGATATGAAGCCTCATATGTTTGCCAAGATATTGAAGGTCACTTTGCATCAACAAACGCGTCAATGATAAAGGTAGGTAATTACACATGTGATGTTGATTGGCTTATGATTGATGGATCTAACAAGTGTTTTGCTGTATTACGACCAGTAACTGCTCTATCATTCAATGATGCTCAAGGCGCATGCTCTACATATAATGCTTCATTATTTAGGGTTGAATTAGCACCTAATATTTACACAGCAAATACAGCTATTTTACTTAAGAAAGGCATTATATCAGGTATGATACAACGTGGCAGAGCAGTGCTAAGTACATGCATTCTATCCGAGAAGAATCTCTACCCAGTATAATGCTTGGTAAACGTTTGTCTCCAGAAACCCCGTCAAATTATTTGCCTCATATAATTTCAGAATTGTTAGACTTGGGAACTATTTCACAATTACAAAAGGAAATGTTTTATGCAGATATAAATGGTACTTGTAGTGTGGTTGAAAGGTCATTTGTATCCGTGATAATCATGGGACATGCGTCGGCAGCTGAAACGATAAATTGGGGTGCAAAGTGTAGATCCTGCTCTGCACGTTTTAGCACCACGGGTGTGATATGTGAAAAAGAGAGAAAACCGTACATTAATGACTGTTCACAGGACCAGTTCAGGTGTAATGATGGTTCATGTATACTGCTTCTTTATAACTGTGATTTAGTAGTAGATTGTTTTGACGGTGGTGATAAGGAAAAATGCTCGAGAAAAAAAGGTGAGATGTCACACCAGTCTCTTAAATTGCCTTATTTACAAGCTGGAACAAAGACAATAACTGAAATACAAGTGCATACCATATGTGATGGAATATACTCCAATGTAACATTTATTCATGAGCGGGATTCGTGTTTTGAAAGCAAATTGAAACATATCGATTTTTCAAGAGACAATACCACCTCGCTCGAAATTGAATTTAAGAAAATGTATTATGCGCATCTCACTAATTTGTTTCTTGAAGAAAAACGTTTATGTTTGAATTATAACAGCAGTCATATAAAAATTAAACTAAGAGAGTACACAAGTGGATTTACAAAATTGCTGAACCAATTTAGCAAAGCAGATCATTGTTCTCAAATTAACCAGCTGTGCGTTTTTAGTTTTAATACTAATCATTGTGGGCGTAAAAAAATGAATAATATTTGTAGAATTGTGAAATGTCCTGGAATGTTTAAATGTGATATGTTTTACTGTATTCACATGTCATATGTTTGTGACGGACAATATGACTGTAAAGAAGGAGATGATGAGATATTGTGTCCCCTGACATCGTGTCCAGGATTGTTAAAATGTCGAGGTGAGAACAGATGTGTGAGCAAAGAGGAGATATGTGACAACCATGTAAACTGTCTATATTCTATGGATGATGAAATAGATTGTCATAAATGTCCAGTTAACTGTGAATGTATCGGATATAGTGTGAAATGTCGCTTAGAGGGTTCTCTGAATAATATTTCGTCCATTCCCGTTATTAACATAAAGGGTTTGACATTAACAGGAGTTCAACGCGCACTGCATGTGCAAAATCTACATATATTCGGTTTAGTTTATATCAACGCATCAATTTGCCAAATTGCTAAAATCATATACTCACACCGCATACATGACCAGATATTCATATTAATTGCAGATTTTAAATATAAGGAGCTTACTGTAATCAATTTTTTACAAGTTATTTGATTTCGGAAAATAGTATTTTTAGATTTATCGTTCAATCATTTGTCCACCATAAAATATGCTACTTCATTTCTTTTAACAAACCTATATGTTTTATCTATCCAAGGCAACCCATTAAAATCAATAATTATGAGCATGTCTCATAGTAAATCTTCGTTGTATGTAATTGATATGCGATATATATCTAATTACATACATCTATATAATTCAATTTCCGTAGATTCAATGATGTGTTGTATATTCATCAAAAATATCAAATGCACATATAATGACAAAATAAAACATGTATGGGTCTAATTAACAATTATTCGACCAGAATTATATTTTACCTGTTATGTATTGTGACATTATTTATGTTCCTAGTCACAATGATGAGGCGTGTTGATGTTCATAGGCAATTTCTTCACAATGCTAAGACTGTCTTAGCAAATAATAAAAAACAAGATTAATTTATCATTTTGTTTAACTACTTGATAGCAGTCATGTTGATTGTACTTTATTTTTTTGGCTTAGTTTTGGCAGACGTTGTTCAAGTTAATGTTCTATTTTGGACTCTAAGTCCTATGTGTCTGGTTTTAAAACTTATACTTTATAATTTTGTTGTGATTATTATCATATTTAAAACGGCTCTCGTCACATTTCTATCATTGCAAATTATGTATCCATTTAAACATCAATGTGTTTTTTTGAAATGGACAGGTCTGGCATCTTTTGTGGTCTGGCAAATAGTATCTGCGTCATGTTTTCTTTCTTTCGTGGAGAAGTCCCAACAACAGGATTATTTGTGCTCCCTTGGGAAATGTGACAAAAGAGACAGTTTACTTTTAATCATTGCTTGTTTTATAAACTGTTTGTTTGTTATAACGTGTATATTGCCAATATCAAAAGCATACCTTGCTTTAAAACAGCAGATAGCTAAATTGTCCTGTCTACAAGCTAAGATGACACACTCTATGACCGCTGTAAATGTTACAATGAAAATTATAATCTTAATTATATCTGAATTACCATTTCAATTTGTTTTGTTCATCTTGATGACGACGAATTTAGCCAATGTCGAGATAAAATTGTTTTGTCAATCCATATTTTTATTAGCATTGCCTGTCAGTGTGTGTTTTTCTTTGATGCTGATTTTGTTCCAATAGTCATAGAAAACATGGCAGAATAAGGAAAACAACATGGCAGAATAAGGTAAGCCACATGGCGGAATAGGGCAAACAACATGCCGGAATAAGGTGAACACCATGGCAGAATAATGTAATCAAACATGGCAGAATAAGATAATCAACATGGTACAATAAGGTATAGAACCATAGACATAAAATACGTCTATGGTTCTATACCTTATTCTGCCATGTTTGACTACATTATTCTGCCATGGTGTTCACCTTGTTCCGCCATGTTGTTTGTCTCTGTATAGAACATGGCAAAATAAGGTGATCAACAGACTCAGACTCAGACTCTTTTTGTCCATGTAGGCTGAGTGCAAGAAAAAAACACGTTTTCTTAACTCTTGTCATGTGCCAAGAGTGTATCAATATACGTTTATACACATACCCAGCAAATACGAGGCGTCGACACAACGTCGGCTAAATGTTGGGCCGCTGTCGTAGACGGCGGGCCAACACTGAACCAACACTGGTCCAACTCCCCGTGCCTGCAGGATAAAAAAACTATGTAACAGTATACGTCATGTACACATAGACTACATAACAATCATTGATAATACATTCTAAATTATAATAAGCCAATAAAAAGTTTTTGACGTACATTGACATACCTTCGATACTGTGGGCGGTCGCTTTTTCTTTGATATTTATTGTGCAGTTTCTTACGATGTCATGTATACAGAAAAGTAATGATTGTTTTGCAAAATCATGCCTAATGCGACATTTGTATAGATCTTGATGCCTGGTGTTATGTGTGTGATTAATTGCTTTAATAGAAAGATTTTGAAAGTACAGAAGTAAGTTATTTTTTATATATATTTGTAATATAATTATTTTGAATATGTCTTCAGTTTTTAAGAGGCGCAAGTTTTAGAAAAAATGATCACAGTGTCCAAATATTTTCCTAAACACTATGATTCGGAGGCATTTTTTTCTAGTTTTGTGATTCGAAATGGATTATGTCCCCATACTAGGAAATAAAGTTTATATGTGACAATGAAAGTGAATTTTAGAGTAAAAGTTCAGCATCTGTTGGTACAGTGTGTCTTGGTCTTGTCATTATCCCAATTACTCTTGATATTTTTAATGATATGTGATCTTTATGGTTGTTCCAATTTAAATGTTTATTGATTATTAATCCGAGAGAATTAAAATTATTGACACAATCGATTTTGTTTCCATTTATTATTATTTCTGGTTCTATGATTTTTTTCTGTGGCTGATGAAATAATCTGCATTTTGATTTAGGTAAATTAGATAACTTGTTAACTTAGAACCAGATAGATATTTTACATAATTCGCTGTTTATTAAATTATTAGTTATGCATTTCTTTGTTAATAAAGTTAGTAGTAGAGTAGTCGGAATCAATACACAAAAAAATGGTTGTAAAACGGTTGGCACTGCTGGCAAGGTCACAATGTTTGGTACATCGTTGGCACAACGTTGTATCACAACCGTACACTACCCCATCCCCTTACCTGGGTCTATTTCCGTACACTGGCACTACAATGTTTGTTCAATGTCGGCACAACGTTGTACCACAACCATTCCTTTTCGTACACTATAAAACTGGATGTAAGATGGTTGGCAATACTGGCAAGGACCCAATGTTGTTTTAGTGTTGGCACAATGTTGCATCACAACCGTACACTGACCCACCCCCACTCCCCTGGGCCGCTTTTCGTACACCGGCACTACAATGTTGGTACAACATTGGCATTACATTGTAGACATCCCCCGCACACTCCCCGAACACCACCACAGATATGTCCAAAAATTTTATGTACTAAACGTAAGTAATTTCTTTTTTAGGGGATTTAACTTTTTTTTGTGGTAATATTATTTATTTTTATGTGGATTTTACACACCATTTAAAATATTTTTTCCCAAAATTTACATTAATCTTGGTTTTTTACACAAACATTATTTTCAAAATAAGTAGTTATATATTTTCTCCCTTTTAATACTTGTGTTTATTCTCCCCCCCCCCTCCATTTTATTATTAAAAAAAAACAGTAATTATAAAATATTTTCGTAAACATGATACACCTGTAGGCTTACCATGATTTTGTATGTGTCTCTCTCCCACAATCAGATGAAACCAGATTCTATATAAACTCGGAAAAGGGGGTCTCTGAACATAATTTATCCACATGTGTTACATCATCTGTGGCCAGGAGACGACTGACTCCTACGGGGATGAAAGCGCACGGGTAGCAGGACGTGAACATGTAATAGTATACCAAGGTTAGATACTTTAGTCTATTGCCGGATCAGTGCTGTGCCATATATTATCCCCAGGGGAGTTTGATTGATTGCAGATGCTGTTTGAGAATGTTGTGTAGGGAATAATTTTGCAACCCTGCCAATGGAGTTACAATATTGGTACAATGGAGCAAAACAACAATTTTCCCAACTACCAGGCCCAGGTAATCGTACATCGTGACATAATATTGTTACAATGTTGGTACAACATTGATTGATGGATTTTACACACCATTTTCAAAAAAAATTCCATCAATTTATCTTAATTCTCTGCTTTTCTTACACAAAAACTTATTTAAAAATAGTAGTTATGTATTAATCATTTGGTTTTTTAGTTCTAAAATTCTTATTTTTCTCTCAATATATTAAATATTATTTAAAAAAACAGCATTTATAACTCTTTTGGAATCATTTTCGTGAGATGCAGTAAGTTGATGTCTACCCGTGCCCATGTGCAATGTGGACATTTAAATCCATGATATCAACAATTTTACCAGTTGTGAACAGAATCAGTGTACGCTGTGCTGCCTTAATTTGATTCTAGGCACTTTATGGATGTTATACATGATATGAAGCCCAAAAATAATATAATCAAACCTTTAATACCGATATAAATAGGTATGCAGCCCCGACATTTTTTATAACATGCCGTTTCTTAGAGACATTTGGTTGTCAATGATTGCAACTCCTACGAAGAGTATTTAAGTGTTGGTACAATGTTGTAGACTCGTTATCCATCACTTTGAGTTCGTAATCTTGGTCATGGCTACCACTGGTTACACTCAACATGCATCAGCCCCAGGCGAGATTGATTGGTTGCAGTTGTGTTTTGTAGATTCAGTGTAGGGAATACTATTTGTTTATCATTTGTATGCAAGTCTATCACCTCGTTTTTTACATTAGTCACGCTGATATTTTTATACTCATTATATTGTGTTTTGTAACATGAGAGAGAATGTATGATTTATACGTTATCGTACATGGTCACATCAGTGAGATTACTACAGTTAAAGGAGGCCATAAATGAGTGGGATACATTGTTAACTGAATTAAATTTATTCTTTCAGTGTTATGTGATATAATATATTGCTAATATATATATTTTATTTGTACTCTAGATTACTATTTGATCTATTTACCTTGTAAAAATGCAAATTTTATTTGACAAAATTGAAAGCTGATAGTTTGTAATCAAATTAGACCACCCTGCGTATGGAGCCCATATATTACTCCCATATATTGCAAACATACAAAAAACGTGGACAGCTTACATTAAAGGTGTATGTGTAAGACTTGGACACGATTAAAGGGACATGCACAGGTCTAAAATCAGCAAAAAATCGGTGATTTTATTTTGGCTTCCTAATATGACCATATGATGTAAACATGTCCATAGACTAGAACTGCAAAAGTTTTTTAATTTTTTGTGCTGTGCACTTACCAGTTAGGCTAGATATAGAGACGAAATTCCCGTATTTCTTATTTTTGTCAATACAGCAGTATTGACAAATATGATAGTTATAATAGCGGTGTTCAAATTAGATGTCATGCTTCTTATTTTATAAAAACTCGGGAGTCATACACAGAGTCATTACGATCAATTGGAGTACAAAATTATTTATTTCATTACGTTCCTAATGTGCTAGTATCGTTTGTTTAGGGTTATGGCAGCTGTGAACGGGACATCGATCAGCCGCGATTAACCCTATGTAACTTGCAGTCAATTAACTATGACCACTGGAATGCCATGAAAATGACATTTTTGGCATGTCGCCAGCTTAAATTTTTGACTTAGACAGGTCACTGTTCCTGATTGCATGCAGTTTTTGGAAGATACATTGTTAGAATTTGACGAACATATAGTAGTGATTTTGTTAAAAAAGCGAAATCCCAGAGGTAGTATAATGTCCCTTGCAAAATTGAATTAATGTTCATGTCGCCACAAAATAACAGAATACGTTACATTTGAGTTAGTTAGTTGTTTTCATCTGCCAAAAATTCTAAGATCAACTAAAGTTCCTTGCTGTGTGATGAATATGTAGTCTAAGGTAGGTATGTAAGAAGACATAACAAAATCATGTGATACTAACAGTACTACTCTTGCAATAATCAATAGAAATAAGCAGACGCTATTTATTTTTTAAGAAAACAAAATACGTTACATGGACTCTGAAGATATAGTGATATGCACACTTAACAACAAATGGCCCTTTCGTTACTCACTAGGTATGTCTCCAAGCAGCAAGTTAAAATTTAGCCTGGCCACTGAACCCAGCTTTACAATTGTGCAACAAAAAAAGCCAGAATACGTTACACAAAATACGTTACATTTTGTAACGTATTTTGGTAACGTTTTCTGGTAACGTATTTTGCTATTCACTAAACAATGTTGTAATAGTGCATTCTGTTTCGTGCTTTTGAATACAAAGGGTTGCTTATATTTGATGAAGAATATATATATATTCTTTATTTGATGTATCTTATCTTATTATTTCTAGTTCATGTACCTTATCTGATTAAAATGTCGATACATTCAAAGTAAATTAAATAACAGCTCTGAATGCTGTTAAAAATGTATTATGTACGTCGTCAAAGAAACTGAAATAAATGTATTATGTTGGAACTCTGTTGACAAAGGGTTAATTCCTATTTTTTCGTGTACTTTCCATAAGATAAAGAATTTTAATGCGCATATTGCAAAGCTAATCGGAATTATAAATCACTTATTTTGGCATTCAATATTCTATAGATTACGAAATTGTTAAAATATAAACATTTAAAATTGTGTGCTTTTGAAGAACAAAGTTGGTTATATTTATTCTATTTCTAAAAACCAGCTTCTCATAATAATTTTAATACTGTAGATTTGGTAATATTCGCGAGGTTTTTATTTTCGCGGACTTTGCGAGGAGGGCGATTTATTATTATGATATCCGAAATTCTCAGAAATTTATATACGTGAAAATTACCAGAAAATTACAGATCTACAGTATCCAGTAAAAACATCCTGGATGAGGCTTTAAAAATATTCCTATATTAGACCAGACGTGGCTGGGGGTAAGGAGTCACTATTATTCTCACATAGCTGGACTATTCAGGGGCCAGAATCAACCTGTTGATCAGGTAGCTGCTGCTGTTATACTGAAATATGGCCAAAAGTGTACATGACCTATGCGTGATTTTTTTCCGATTTAGAAAAATCTAGCATATTAGCCTACACATTTTCGCCCACTGGGTAGTGACATTTTGAGCTATATCATTAATTTGATATCAACAGAAAGCTACTGGCACAGGCTTTCACGTTGATGTAACATATTTTCTGCCCAATCTTTTAAAAATGCAAAAGAGAGCTATTAGTTGGTATTTTAACCCTTAAACGTCAACGGCAAACGATGTGAAATAGTCACTAGATGGGGCTATTGTTACTGATAGTTGAGCGAGGTGACGTCGTCGGCAACTTCCGCGAATCTCACCGGAAGTGACGTAATTTGAGACAGAGGGAATCGTCTGCAAGACTGTCTGTCACACAAACAACATACAGATTGTCAACATAGATTAACACAGTGTCGATAAAATGTTCTTTTGAACGATTTGAAGTACTGTCAGCACTTTTTGTATTAATCATATTAATTATAGATTTATTTTGACTTTTCTAACTAAGTTAGGTAGGCTCTAGCCTAGGAAATTCAACTTTGTGAACTGTATTGACTACTCGTCTACTGCTCTCTCACACGACGCGGACCACAACTGACAACACACTGCAAAATCCCCCCCCCCCAACCGTTTCACGCGTGGCCAAGAAACGGTCGACCAAGCTTTCCTAAACCTACTATGATATAGACTACCTACTATTTGAACAGTGTCAGTGACGTGTATTTAATTTATATATTATTTATAGTCTAACTGTAACATTATCATATATAATATACTGATAAAATAGGCCTGCCAGTCCCAGGTTGTTTTTTTAAGCCTGTACACTGTACTTAGAGTGATAGAGGCGGGGCACATGTCTGACACTGGCCGCATTTTGGTCATCGGGACCGGGAGACGATGTTGACCGTCAGTGTCTTAATACTCATAGGTCTAGTCTAGATTTAGAATTTTCTGGGTTAACCTGTTCTATTTCAATTTAGCAAAATTCAACAAAAAATAACGTGGTATTAGGGTCTAACTTTATGCCGTTTTCTGGTCCTTTTCGTTACTATTCGATATTTACTATTTGTTACTATTCGCCGTTTCGGGGGACCGAGGCATTTACCAGTCCAGCCTCAGGGCCCCAAGCAATGGCAGTGTCAGTCAAGTATTGGCTAATTAGCTTCCACCTAGGACGGAAGCTGGTCCAAAATGAAAGTAGGCGTTTCAGTAGGCCTATCTGTCTACAGCTCTAGACTACCCGGTCAATTCTTAAGCGATGTTCATGAAATTTTGTAAACCCTATTCTCTAGTCATTTGCCACCTCCTGACAATTTCGTAAAAAAAAAGTATTGTTATAGTCAACTTCAAAAGTTAGACCATTTGACATGGAGAAAATGTCTATTTATGACGCTCCTCTATAAACCATTAACTAAATTTTGGTTTATTCTCAGAATTGCGTTACATGTCAAATGGTCTAACTTTTGAAATACTCAATGGAATTTCATGAAATTCTCAGGGTTGTTGCCACTTACTTACAAGGATTTTAAAAAGGAGGGGGCGCAGCGGGTTCGGGGGCACCAAACATTTTTTAGCCAATTAAACAAACTTTTTAAAGAATTTGGCGCATAAAAGGGTCGGCATGGATCCGCACCTGAATTAAATGACTGAATAAAAATTGTTGCAAAATTTTATGACAATCGCTTGACTGAGTAGATACCGAAAAAGTTACTTTTAGACCATCCTACATCGTCGAACAGACTATAGGCACACACTAGCCATATAGTCATAGACCCAAGGGCGGATGCAGGATTTGAAATAGGAGGGGACGTGGGTTTGGGTATAGCCCTGGGTCAATTTATAGCTGTTTTAGGAAATTTGTTAGAAAATTTGGTGCAAAAAAGGGGGTTATGATTGCACCCCCTTTCTGGATCTGAGAGCTGATAGACTTGGAGATTTATTTTCAGCAAATTGAGCTATTAATATATTGACCTAATGACATTCCCTAAATCATAAAGAGATCAGGACCATTGGGGGCCATAAGGGACCATTGGGGATGTTTTGAATATTTTTATTAGTCTATATATTTGTCTGTAGGCCTACTGTATTTTGATATGCATGTCTTTTATGTATATGTTAAAGGGACTGGCCCACGCTAAAATCATCAAAAAATCGGTGATTTTATTTCGGGTTCTTAATATGACCATATGATGTAAACATGAACATAGACTAGAACTGCAAATTTTTATAATTTTTGTGCTGCGCATTCACCAGTTAGGCTAGATATAGAGACGAAATTCCTGATTTCGAATTATTGACAACTATGTCAAAAATAGGAAATGCGGGAATTTCGTCTCTATATCTAGTCTAACTGATGAATGCGCAGCACAAAAATTATAAAAATTTGCAGAAATTAAATTAAAATTAAATTCAAAATGGCCACTAAACGGCCATTTTGAAATTGTTATCCCCCAAAAGTTAATCAGGTCATTGGCTGACATAGCTTTACATATTTGCCAAATTAAAAAAGGATCTGATGGAAACTTTTTCCTGAAACGCGCTAACAAGCTTTACTTCGTTAGTGGCCATCGTAATTTCTTCGTTGGTGGCCATCGTAATTTTTCCATCACTTTCAAATGACCGATATTTGATAAATCGTGCTAGATGGCTAGACCATTACTATAAAAACGAAATGTGAGATTCCAGGTGAGGATGCATTTTGAAAAATGTTGACTCAATCAAATTCAAAATGGCCACCTATCGGTCACTATTTACGTTCACATTGCTGATATTTGGTAAACCGTGCTAGATAGCTAGACCATTACTATAAAACAAAATGTGACATTTCAGGAGAGGATGCATCCTGATGCATCCTGATATTTGGTAAACCGTGCTAGATGGCTGGACCATGACTATAAAACAAAATGTGAATTTTCGGAGGAGGATGCACCCTGGAACTTTTTAACTCCATCAAATTCAAAATGGCCGACAATTGGCATTATTTACCTTGATAGGCCTGATATCAGGTAAACCGTGCTAGATAGTTAGACCATTACTATAAAACAAAATGTGCCGTTTCAGGAGAGGATGCAGCTTGAAAAATTTTGAATTGATCAAATTCAAAATGGCCACCTCTCGGCCATTATTTATTTTCACATGACGGTATTTGATAAACCGTGCTAGATGGCTAGACCATTACTATAAAACAAAATGTGAGTTTTCGGGGGAGGATTATTGAAACCTGGCCATTTTTAACTCCATCGAATTCAAAATGGCACACAATTGGCATTATTTACCTCGATAGGCTTGATATCAGGTAAACGAGTTAGATAGCTAGATGATTATTATAAAACAAAATAAGATGTTTCAGGAGAGGATGCATCTTGAAATTTTCGACTTGATCAAATTCAAAATGGCCCCCTATCGGCCTTTATTTACTTTCACATGCCCAAGATGGCTAGACCATTAGGCCTACTCAGGGTTTCCGCCAGGAGGCGGGTCAGGGGGGGTCCGGACCCCCCCTCTCGGCACCACAGTGGGGGATATCCCCCCCTTGTTGGTAAAGAAATATATTCTAGAAATATATTCCAGATTTTGCTGTCATTTCGGTTCAAATACGCCATTTTAAGCAATCAAAATTTAAAACTCTGATTTTTTCCCCCCAGACCCCCCACCCCGTGTGGACCACCCTCTCACACATTCTTGGCGGAAACCCTGCTACTATAAAACAAAATGTGAGATTTCGGGGGAGGATGCACCCTGAAATTTTTCAACTAGATCAAATTCAAAATGACCGTCAATCAGCCATTATTTACCTCGATTGGCCTGATATCAGGTAAAGCGTGCCAGATAGGTAGACCATTACTGGGATACTGATTAAGATCATTAATTTCAATGGAGGTTTGCAATGTCTGACTGACTGTCTAGTTCTTATCTTACTCTTAGACTGAGGCTCTTAGACGTAGTTGTCTTGCGTCTTGCTTTTTGACCTAGCCTACTAGGACTACATTAATAACACTACACAAAATCGCTTCAATCAAATTCTAATTCGGAGCGAGAGCTCCTAGACTTATGTAGTCTTGTTCTTTCAGTGCGGGAATTGTCTTTATACGTCACATTCTGACGTCTACACGTCAGATTCTGCCGTATAAAGATCACCCATATTTTTTCTGCCAAGTTCAATTCAAACAGGTTCTAATGGGACCATCATCTTCAATTAGGACCTCTAAGGTCCTATAGCCTTTGCCACAAATTGTTTGAGGCAATTCCCAATAAAACCATCAAGATCAGTAAATGTATTCTTCAGCCGCCTCCCAGTGTTCAGCACAGGCCGCGATATTGCGTCAATTACGCACTTATGGGTCAAATGTCTCATTTTTTCCCACGGTAGTGAGACAAATTTCCCCACCTATTTCTTGTCTGTGCTGAACACTGGGCGTCAATTACGCACTTAGAGACCCTGTCCCAATTTGGAAATTAACACCGAATTTAATTGATCGGCTTATGGTGTAATTACTACCAATATATTTGATGTTTAATTATTATTATTATTATTTAGTTTATTTATATAGCGCCTTTTTGATTTTGTAACCAGTCAAAGCGCTTGTGTTTTCAGTCTCTGGAAATAATAGTTAAAAATAGTCTTTTTAAGCTCTTTAATATTTGTTTATAACATTTTGAGGCTATCAGGCTGAAAATTGTGATGGAATTTGGCTGATAATGACCTGAAAAATCATCAAAATACATGCTAAGCGGGTGCCCGGAGTTGGAAGCTCAAAAAAGGACTTTGTCCCAATTCCGTAAGCTTGAAAAAGACACCCTGTGCCAAAGCTGGAAGCTCAAAAAGGCACCCTGTCCAGCGGCACATCCCCAGTACTCCCAATTGTATGGAAGTGCACCCCCCCCCCCATCCCCCCGGGATCAGTGCATCGTACAGCCAACCACAGCCTACCATCAGCATCCGATTGACTTTCAGCTATGGCAGCGCGATGCGACCCCTGACCTGAAACTCATGCTCCATGCCTATCAGTAGTTTTATTACTTATTTAAATTTTTTAAAAAAAATATAGTTTAATATTCTCAGAAAACCATTCATCCCCCTGAGCCTCCAAACTCATGTGTAAGCCTACACACAAGAAAATACACTGCTTGCTCAACCCTTTCAATGATATTAGCAACGAAATTTGTAATATTATTCAGCAGATCCATCCCTACCCTCACAAGAAATCTTAAGACGTCTGACACAATGGCCTCATAGATCTAATACCAACCAGAACAACGCCATACCAGCGAGCACAACTCATTTGTTGTACAATGCTGGACCAACGTCGAAGACGCTGGGCCGACGTTGTACAATTTATGTTATACAAATGTTTTGTGTTTGCTGGGATAGCACCTAGTCTGCACATAACTATGACCCCAAATATTAGGATAGACCTACATATTCAATACATTGGTGCTTAGTCCTGATTAGGAAAGCAGTTAGGACGGGGCCCTGGTGCAGTAGGTAAAAGTGCCTGCTTGGAAAGTCGGACGATTGCGGGTTCGCCCCACGCTCTGACATTTCGAAGAAACAAGAAGTTTCTTCTCTGCATGCTCACTAGTAAATATTTAATATTGTGGTGAGCCTTCGTGATCGAGCGGTAGCCTACTCGGCCTCAAACTGCCATGGATCGAATTTCAAATCCTGTGTCTGGAGGGCAGTATCGTCTCATTCATCTCACCATCTTCAGACATTTTCGTGGCCCAGTTTAGCCTATATGTGCACAGAGTGGTCAAATCCCTCATTCGTTAATTCATTCAATTTCATTCAAGAAGTCAAGTTGAGCAAGTGTGGTGGTTAAAATAAATAAACTATCGACAACAAAAATGATGATAACCCAACCTATAAATAAATTCTATGAATGTAATATTTGGTAATAGTGTAAAGTAGAGACTACACAAGTAATTTTTTTTATGAAAATTTCAACATTTGCAACATTTTGCAACATTTTGCAACATTTGCAACATTCTCATCATTTTGCAACATTTCTCAACATTTGCAACCATTTTGCAACATTGGCAAAATTTGCAACATTTTCAACTTTTTTCAACATTTGCAACATTTTTCAACATTTGCCTCATTTTGCAACATTTGCATCATTTTGCAACCCCTTGCAACATTTTCAACAACATTTCTCAACATTTGCAACATTAGCAACATTTGCATCATTTTGCAACATTTGCAACAATTTTGACCATTTGAAACATTTTCAGCAATTGCAACATTTGCACCACTTTGCAACATTTGCGCCATTTACATCATTTTGCACCATTTTGCAACATTTGCAACATTTTTCAACTTTTTTCAACATTTGCAACCATATGCAACTTTTTGCAACTTTGTCAAAATTTGAAATATTTGCAACATTTTTCAACATCTCCAGCATTTTGCAACATTTGCAATAATTGCAACATTTTCATCATTTTTCAACCTTTTGCAACATTTTCAGCATTTTTCAACATTTTTCAACATTTGCAACATTTTTCAACATTTGCAACAAGGGCAACATTTTCACCATTTTGCAACATTTGCATTGATTTTCACCATTTGCAACAATTTTGCAACATTGGCAAAATTTGCAACATTTACAACATTTTTCAACATTTACAACATTTTTCAAAATTTGCAGCATTTTGCAACATTTGCATCATTTTGCAACCTCTTGCAACATTTTCAACAACATTTTTCATCATTTGCAACATTTGCATCATTTTGCAACATTTGCAACAATTTTGACCATTTGCAACATTTTCAGCGATTGCAACATTTGCACCACTTTGCAACATTTGCCCCATTTACATCATTTGCAACCATATGCAACTTTTTGCAACTTTGTCAAAATTTGAAATATTTGCAATATTTTTCAACATCTCCAGCATTTTGCAGCATTTGCAATAAATGCAACATTTGCATCATTTTTCAACCTTTTGCAACATTTTTCAACCTTTTGCAACATTTTCAACATTTTGAAACATTTTGAAACATTTGCAACATTTTTAAACATTTACAACACTTGCAACATTTGCAAACATTTGCAAAATTTTTCAAAATTTGCAACATTTGCAACAAGGGCAACAATTGCACCATTTTGCAACATTTGCATTAATTTTCAGCATTGGCATCCTTTTGCAACATTTGCGCCATTTTCGTCATTTTGACTCATTTTGCAACATTTGCAACATTTTTCAACATATGATTTGCAAACATATGCAACATTTTGCAACATTGTCAAACATTATAAACATTTTGCAACATTTTCAACATTTGCAAACATATGCAGCATTTTGCAACATTTGCAACATTTATAAACATTTGCAACAATGGCAACATTTGCATCTTTTTGCAGCATTTCCAACAATTTTCACCATTTGCAACATTGGCAGCATTTGCAACATTTGCAACATTTTGCAACATTTGCGCCATATTCATCATTTTGCAACATTTGCAACATTTTTCAACATTTTCAAGCATTTGCAACATTTTGCAACATTGTCAAAATTTGCAACATTTGCAACATTTTGCAACAATTGCAGCATTTTGCAACATTTGCAACATAAACAATAATTGCAACAATTGCAACACTTGCAAAATTTCGCAATTTGGATTAGCAGCATTTGCGTCATTTGTGATATTTGCAATATTTGGGACACATGGGACATGTGCAACAATTGTGACCATTTGCGACAATTATTGACCATTTGTGACCAAATCCAACCATTTGCAACCATTTGCGACCAATTGCGACATTTGGGACTTTTTTGACTTACACACTTGAGCACTTGAACCCTTGAACACCATTACATATCATTATTACCTGTGAAAAACCCTCGAGAACCATTACATACCTTACAAACCCTTGAATACGCTTACATACCCTTTAATTCCTTTACAAACCCTTGCATACCCTTAACATACTTAATTATCTTTAAGTAGCCTTAAAAACCGTAAGTACGTACCATTGCTTATCATACAAACCCTTAAATACCCTTAAAACCCTTAGATTTACCATTGAAAGTCTCAGATACCCTTAACACCCTTACAGCCTTTGTACAACCTTGAATATCATAAATTACCGCTAAAACCCTTTAAGTACCCTTACATACCTTTAAAGCCCTTAAATACCCTTAAATATCATCAGGTCTTCTTACAAACTAATAATATCCATAGCTACTTGTAATAGATCATATATGTATTGGCAGAAAGTAGAGGGAATGTGTAGGCCCTATACTACCTACTGCCCCAAAATGCGCCAAATATCTGATAATTGGGACAATTTTGAAAAAAAGCAGCCGGCAGCTATCCAACAAAAAACCGACCGGATACCATCACTCATTCACTCTCATCCCTGGCTAGACCCATTAATTACGGTATAAGTTTAGAGGTGTTGAGTTTTTTGACAAAACCTTGCTAACAATTTTTTTTTCTGTCAACTTGTAACTTTTTTTTGATGATGTGGAAGCAAACTTTTTTTCTGTCTATATCTGCTGAACAAACTTTTTTTTTCATAAAAACTCATAACCCCTTCTAAGAGGTGAAACTATGGCTTTTTGAGGACAGGCTTGCTATCAAAACAGGCCTATGGCATAGCAGTGTATGACGCGCCCTAAGGCTAAGCAGACAGCTTACAGTGTCTAGCTGACTGATTTGTTTATTCGTTCATTGGCGGGATTAATGGATTAGGCAATAAGATGCCTTCGTGGATAATTATATCGACTAATTATTATTCATTTTACTTGAGAAACAAGTAGATCTTGATAAAACCAAGTATGGAATAACGTCACAACGATGGTGACTATGTTATAGGAAAGGCGGCACGAACTCACAGGTGGGCGAAAATAGGAGAATCTCATAACAACGTGCTTAGCCTTAGAGTTAGACTCTTAACGTTAGTCTTTTACTAGTTTAGAGCTCAGGCCTGCCTGCAGCATATGCAGGGACTGAGGGAGTCGTGGAGGGGCAATTTGATGAACCCCGGCATTCCGGGCGTGTTTTTAAAGACGGAACCTGAAATTCCCCTGGTTCAGTGGTAGGCCCTAGCTGCTTCATTGAACTTGAACCTACTCTAGCCTAACAGGGGCCCCTAATTACAGTTACTCACAAACCACATCCTTTCTCTAAACTGCTAAATGAGGCTAGGCCTAAGGCCTAAGTGATTTTCATGAATTTTTATAACAAATGCTCACTAATAAAAAACCTAAACAGTACTCAGTAGGTCTAGAGTTATAGGCAATTTGGCAACTGTTCTGAAAATTTTATTAAAAAATATTGTTTATAGGGCCCTAATAGCAGGGGCGATTCCAGGATTCCTTAAAAGAGGTATCAGCAGAGTTTCGGGGGGGGGGGGGGGTATGGGCATGGCCATAGGGGGAGGTCCTTTCCCAGCGATTTTTTCAAAATTTAACACGTCAAAAACAAGGTTTTGGATCTGCCCATAAAAAGTTGAAACATTTGACATGTAGATCTATAGACTATAATATTAAATTTTTCAGAGCTAGGCAACATACATTTTGAATATCTTAGATTTTTTTAAAACATTACGATTCTTTTTCAGCATTTTGTCAGCTCGGCACTGAAATAATTATTCCAGTGCCGCGCTGAAAAAAAGCTGAAAAAGCATCATGATGTTATAATTATTAACCTTGGAAATTAGCTCCAGATTCTGCCAGAATGCATCATTTCAGAGTTGTTTTTTTTTTGGGGGGGGGGTGCATGCCCCCGGACCCCCTACGCCGGTTCAGGTATCACAGCACTGACAGCACACTTTTCAAAAATGTCTCCATGCCCCCCTCCAAAAACAACCTGCTCCCCCTCCAAAAAAATACAGCGGGAGATCTAAGCTAATTCAATCATTTCGAGTAGACATGGTTTTTTTGACAAATCTTCATCTCCCTTAAGAGATTGCATGCATAGTCATGCAAAACTTTGGTATATGTACTATTTAAGCTCACGATTAAATTTTGAAACTATAGCAAGCTTGCACAAATATGTTTATGTTAGCTTGCAGTAGATTGCTCGGCATTGTAGAACAATCGCGAGCTTGCGTTTCTGATTATTATTAATATTAAGCTTGCATCTGGTAGTTGAATTCACCAGCATGCACAAATTTGTTCATCTTAGCTTGCACAAGCTTGCATCTGGTGGAGAAACTTACGTAAGCTCGCACAAATCTGTTCATATTAGCTTGCGCAAGCTTGCACAGCAGTGCGCAATTGGTTGGCGAGCTTGCGGGTCCTCTTGACAATCTTGTGCGACCTAATACAAGCTCGTATTTCTGCTGCAAGCTTAATACGAGCTTGCGGCAAGCTTGCCACGATCTTACTTTTCTATAAGGGAAGCCCAGTCTAAGAGTAAGATAAGAACTAGACAGTCTGTCAGAGATTGCAAACCTCCATTGAAATTAATGATCCTAATCAGTATCCCAGTAATGGTCTACCTATCTGGCATGGTTTACCCGATATCAGGCCAATCGAGTTAACTAATAGCTGATTTACGGTCATTTTGAATTCGATATAAATTAGTTAAAAACTTAGGGTGCATCCTCCCCCGAAACCTCAAATTTTGTTTTATAGTAATGGACTAACATCTAACACAGTTTGCAAAATATTGGGCATGTGAAAGTAAATAATGGCCGATAGAGGGCCATTTTGAATTTGATCAAGTCAAAATTTTCCAAGATGCATCCTCAGCTGAAATCTCACATTTCATTCTATAGTAATGGTCTAGCCATCTAGCACGGTTTACCAAATATCGCCCATGTGAAAGTGAATAATGGCCGATAGGAGGCCATTTTGAATTTGATCAAGTCAAATATTTTCAAGATGCATCCTCTCCTGAAATCTCACATTTTGTTTTATAGTAATGGTCTAGCCATCTAGTACGGTTACCAAAAACCGGCTATGTGAAAGTAAATAATGGCCGATAGGCGGCCATTTTGAATTTGATCGAGTCAATTTTTTTCAAGATGCATCCTCTCTTGTAATCTTACATTTTGTTTTATAGTAATGGTCCAGCTATCTAACACGGTTTACCAAATATCAACAATGTGAAAGTAAATAGTGGCCGATAGGCGGCCATTTTGAATTCGATTGAGTCGAAAGTTTTTTAAAGGCATCCTCTCTCTAAACGTCACATTTTGTTTTATAGTAATGGTCTAGCTATCTAGACCGGTTTACCTGATATCAGGCCTATCGAGGTAAATAATGCTGATTGTCGGCCATTTTGAATTCGTAAGTTAAAAATTTTCAGGGTGCATCCTCCCCCGAAAACTCACACTTTGTTTTATAGTTATCAGGTAATGGTCTAGCCATCTAGCACGGTTTACCAAATATCAGCCATGTGAAAATGAATAATGGCCGAAAAGGCGGCCATATTATATTTGATCAAGTCAATTTTTTTCAAGATGCATCCTCATCTGAAATCTCAAATTTCGTTTTACAGTAATGGTCTAGCCATCTAGCACGGTTGACCAAATAACGGCCATGAGAAAGTGAATAATGGCCGATAAGCGGCCATTTTGAATTTTATCGAGTCTAATTTTTTCAAGATGCATCCTCTCTTGAAATCACACATTTTGTTTTATAGTAATGGTCTAGCCATCTAGCACGGTTTACCAAATAACGGCCATGTGAAAGTGAATAATGGCCGATAAGCGGCCATTTTGAATTTTATCAAGTCGAATTTTTTCAAGATGCATCCTCTCCTGAAATCACACATTTTGTTTTATAGTAATGGTCTAGCCATCTAGCACGGTTTACCAAATAACAACCAAGTGAAAGTGAATAATGGCCGATAAGCGGCCATTTTGAATTTTATCGAGTCGAATTTTTTCAAGATGCATCCTCTCCTGAAATCACACATTTTGTTTTATAGTAATGGTCTAGCCATCTAGCACGGTTTACCAAATAACGGCCATGTGAAAGTGAATAATGGCCGATTGGCGGCCATTTTGAACTTTGACAAAATGATTTTTTTCAAAATACATCCTCTCCTGAAGCCTTACAATTTGTTTTATAGTAATGGTGTAGATATCTTGAGCGGTTTTCATGATATTCCACAATATCAGGCCTGTCGAGGTGAATAATGGCTGATAGGCGGCCATTTTGAATTTTATCAACTTCAAATTTTTCAGGATGCATCCTCTCCTGAAACCTTACAATTTATTTGATATTAATGGTGTAGCTATCTTGAGCGGTTTTCATGATATTCCGCAATATCAGGCCTGTCGAGGTGAATAATGGCCGTTAGGCGGCCATTTTTAATTTTATCGACTTGAAATTTTTCAAGATGCATCCTCTCCTGAAACCTCACAATTTGTTTTATAGTAATGGTGTAGCTATCTTGAGCGGTTTTCATGATATTCCGCAAAATCTTTCAGTCGGATTTACCGATGTTATAAATTAGGTCAAAGTGCTGGGTCAACTTCAAGGTCAAGGTCCAAAAACCTGAAAAGGCACAACTAGGGACCTTAGAGAACATGTATGTGCAATATGACTGTCATCGGCCCAGTACTTTTCGAGATCTGCTCCGGAAACGAAGTGCGCGTCAAAACGTCTAAATAGGTCATAGTTCTGAACCAGAAGTAGGTCAAAGTTCAAATACCCCAAAAGGCACAACTAGACCCCCTAGGGGTGTTGTGTGTAAAATTTGAAGACAATCGGACAAGTACTTTCAGAGATATGCTCCGGAAACGAATTGTTTACGGACGGCCCAACGGCCCAACGCCGTCACATCATCATTTTCTCCTCTGCAACCTTGCGTATTGAATTCAGATTAAAAATATTTTAACCCGTCCATTAGCCACCTGGAAGTAACCCACATACCAAAAATTGTTATCCTAGCTTATTTTCTCACAAAGTTATAGGCAAAAGAAGAGGCCAAAAAAAAACGGAGGTAGAATCCATAGCTCCCTTCGCTCACCTACGGTGACGGCGGGAGCTAAAAATGCCAGGGGGGAGCCTTAATAATGTCACACTAAATTAATTTAATGGCCAATGGATTTTGAACAGAGAAATAGGAGCGAGCTGAGTAAAAAATAAAATGTAGCCTATTTCTTCATTGCATAATTTTTTAGGAGAAAAGTGCACTTTAAAAATTGCATAACTTCAATACAAAAATGCCAGTCAACCACCCTACTACAGTAGGGCCAAGATGGGGAAAGAAATAGTGAGAATCTCACTCTCAGGGGTCTGCAAATCTGGAGGACGGACGGTGGAGGCGACTACACGAGTGAGGGTTTCAGCCAGGGGGGATCCGGGGAGGGGGGGGGGGGGAGGGGTGTGGTCCAGACCCCCCACTCAGCACCACAGGGTCAGGGTCTTGTTGGCAAAGTAAATGGAAATATATCCCAGATTTTGCCGTCATTTCAGTATAGGCCATTTTTGAGCGCTCAAATTTAAAACTCTTTGATTTTTTTTCTTCTGGTGGGGGACCCCCAGACCCCTTTTGGACCACCCCCACTCAAACATTCCTGGTGAAACCGTGCGAGTGGGCGCAGCCCAGAAGGGCGAGAGACTGAGAGGGGGTACCGTACCATATATCACTCTAAAATGTATACAATAGGTGCCTAGACTATATTTATTTTACCAATATAGCTCGGACAAGAATTTTGAAAATGGGCACACATCAGGCAAAAACTGGGTCAACAGGCGGCCAACGACAATTATTTTTTTAATATGCGTGATTGATATATTTGCGATTCCAAGAAAGCTGTCTATCATCATGAGCATGATAACTTGACAAAGAAATTGACGAAAATTATGTGCTACTGCTAGACTAGGCCTAATTCTGTTTTTAATAAATTTGGTTTCACTTTATAGTAGACTAGTCTAGAACAGGGCTAGAACTTGTCTATCAAACTACAAGTGAATAAAATCTTATTAGATTTATATCCTCTTATTAGGCCAACGGTAGGCCCAGGTGGCTATAGCATTTTAACTCTGAATATCCATCTAGACTACAGCCTGTTTCAGTTTCACCAGATCATAGGAGTATCCTTTTTCAAATTTGCTTGGTCACATTTAAAATTTTATAGCAAGAGCTCTCATTTCACCATCATAATGAAACACTAATTATTTTAAATGCAAATTGGTCTAACTTAAAACAACAAAATTCCACCAAATTTTCAGCAATTCTGGAAAATGAAACTACGAAAAATTGAAAAAAGGCTTCTCCCAGGATCTGCTGAAACAGATGACAGGCCTAATTCTGTCTTCAACAAATTCAGTTTTATTTTATACTAATGGTATTATAGTCTTGACTAAAGGTATCTATTCTGTTCGACATTGGACGATTGTCCAGAATGAAATGTCTAGAATAGTTCATGAAAAAATATTAGTCTATACACATGATACATGTAGCCTAGTTCAAAAGTTAGACCATTTGAGATGTAGACTGAAAGCTTTATAATAAAAGTCACCTTAAATCTGTCACTTTCGCGTTGCATGTTTTTCGCTCATTGCTCGAGCAATTTTCATCCGATTTTCGTGCAATTTGACAAGCTTTAGTTTCTAGTCTTACGGCACCTGCCCTGAAAATTTCAGGGAAAAATATCATGTAGTTTAAAAGTTAGACCATTTGACATGTAGTTTTTGCGAATTATGACGCTCCTCTATAAACCCATTGCACGCTATCAGCTTCACTCACGAAATTCCACTACTTGTCAAATGGTCTAACTTTTAAAATACTTATTCAAATTTCACGAAATTTTCAGGGTAGGCGCCGTAATAGTTGAAAAGAATGCTTGTAAAATTTCATGAAAATTGCTTCAGAATTGACTGAGAAATCAGCAAAAAACACCCAACGCTGGTGGAAGTTGACTGCAACTATATTAGAATATATAATCAATATCTAATCATGAGCGACTACAAACCCATTGGCATTATGGAGCCACCATTCAATTTCCAGGGGTATTTTTAAAATAAATATTTTCAGGCTGAATTTAGGCCCCTAGTCTAGTTGTCTGAAGGACATGTTGTAGACTAAATAAATATTTAGTCTAATGGTGGGCTTAATTTTTTTTTCACTTTCTTCAAACACCTGATCAATAGGCCTAGACTACACTAGATCTATAGTGATCCACTTTTTTAATGTTTGTAAATGTAATTGTACTTGTAGACAGAGAAAAAATCTTAGAAACTGAAATAAATATTTTGCTTCAGGCAGAGTCCGAGGCAGAGTGTGAAAAAGTAAGCCTATTCACCTATTGCAGATAGGCCTAGGACCAACTTGAAATAAATAATTTGTCCAGTTTTAAAACTCCACTTGAATTGAAACAGACAATCACCTGATCACATGTCGTCAATGACGTCAACGTCAGATCTACCTTGTCCTGGAACGTTCCTGTAATCAGGTAGGCCTAATGCAGTAATGGACATGGTCTTTTATGAATTATGTAGGCGTAGCTGGCACTAGCAGACTGTAGCACGCAATGTTACGAACGTTAGTTCACGCAGTCACAACCGGCGTACAAGTGGGCAGTCAAGACAGTGAGTGCTGAGCCAGTGAGTGGGTGGTGTTGTTCTGGGTGTGGGCTACACTTCACTGTCTCATTGACAGTCCACTGTCGCAGTCACAGTCACAACACTGCCACAGGCACAGGGCAGGCGCCGCCGCACAAACATCGACAAGTTGACAAGCCTCACTCATTGTCACTCACAAACGATCTTGCTGTGGACAAACTTTAATGATTTAGCTTTTAGGTGGGGCGTTTTCATGAGGCAAGTTGTGGTATTTAGGAGTTACATGACAAAACAAATTGCAACCTTATTACCTGCCAACACACTGAACATGCTGAACAGCTGATCATGTCCTGCCGTCTTCTTCACCAGTCTGTCCATAATTACGTCACATCCTGTGAAAAACCGCGCCCTCCTGTGGTCGAAAAAAACATTCGTCTGGTCGGCTTTTACCCTCAGATTTCCCAAAATTGTTGGATTAAAATGCTTTTTTCATCGTGAATGATATTTTTCTGGATAATATTAGTGGTGTGATCGATGAAAATATAGTCCAATCTACCTAATTACGGCCAATATGTCATTTTTGCAAATCGTTTGCCGTTGACGTTTAATGTTACCTATTTTTAATACTTTCTGAGTAAATAGTCAAAATACTTTCCTGTCAGCTGATTTTTGTGTTGTATAAATGTTTAGTTTTGATTCAAACACGTTCTAGAACTATTGTTTACATAAAATAAACCCATTTACAATACAAATAAGAGAAATAATGTGTACATTCTATGTTTTTTGGGTTAGACGTAAAATTAGCTCGCTTTTCTTCAGGCTCGGGAAAATTGATCATGTCTCACATTATTGCCCACTGAGCAATCAAACTTTGAGCTATATCAATATATTTAATATCAATAGAAATCTAATGACACAGGCTTTCACATGGATGTAAAATATGTTGTGTCCGATCATTGAAAAATGCACCTATTTTCCATACTTTATCAGTAAATAGTCAAAATACATTTCTCTCAGCTGATTTTTGTATGTAATAAATGTTTAGTTTTGATTCAAATATGTTCTAGAACTATTGTTGACCTAAAATAAACCCATTGGGAATAAACAATAATGAGGTATTTAAACATATTACAATATGCTAGACCGTGGTGCAGAAAGGGTCAAATTGCCAAATTGGACTTACAAACCCCCCCCCCACTCCCCACCCCCTAGCCGTAATATTCCTGAGATGTCAAGCTTTCCAATGGTAGGCCTAGATATGATAACCGATGTTGTTTTTTACAGGAATGTTGTCTTAATTTTTGGTAAATTTTCTGCTGCACTAAAACACCCAATGTCGACTATTAACCCTTACAACACTACATTTTTTTGTTCAAACCATGGATAACAAATGTTTTTTTTAAATTAAAATGAGCATAAATGTCTTAGTTAGTTCTTTCTGGTTCATTTGAATACCTTTGTTATGGGTCTTCGACCACTTTTTAGAAAAAAATGACGTTTTTAATATTTGACCGTTAACATCACCACCTATGCTTATTATAAAGAAAATAAAACATCTAAAACATTATTTTTTCGCATTTTTTCTTTCACATATGTAATATAATATGACACTGAAGCATTTTTATGATATAAAATGTTTATTTTCGTGTTTTTTATTTAAACAAATACAAAAAAGTACTCGTTTTATTAACGAATAAATAGTTATGGCTGAGGAAAGCAGACTAAACAAAGTTAATGAGCTTACGTTGAGAGGTAAAGAGACCTCAAACTATCAGTATCAGTATGTGATAAAGTACAAAATATTAATCGTCTAGCTCTACAGGCCTATAGGCTCCTACAGTATTATTACATTCATTCCCGCATCCACACATGTCTGTGCAACGCTAATTGTGTTTTTTTTGACACCCACACGACACAGAAACCTTTCTTACAGTTACATTTTCGAAGCTCTTGAAAGCAAAGCCTCATGAGCTGGAGGGTTGACTCAGGACACTGATATAAGTTTGCCATCTAATAATTCCCAGTAATAGTGGGTAGGTGATGGAAATTGGGGGCAAGGCTTTTGTGGTATTTCCCATATTCGAGCCATATAGAAAGCTCTATTGGCATTGGGTATTAATGTCCCTAAAGTTGGAGGTAATTGCTGACCCTCATTTCCTTTATGTGCAAGAAAAGCCCACCTTAAGTCTCGCAATGAGCATTCGTTGTATGTTGCATCAAGTATGTTCATGTCCGATTGTAAAAATGTTTTATAATGGCCTTATCAGCTCCTTTGCAAGCATGCCCAAAAATGAGTGCTTCTGCCTTATTTTGACCCAATTTCAAGTAACATTCATATATAGATATCCTCTTTTTTGTCTTCCTGAAAAGTGTACTGGACGTAGGTAGAAAACATTTGTACCCT
The DNA here is from genome assembly GCA_964017125.1 of Flabesymbios commensalis. NCBI lineage: Eukaryota > Metazoa > Annelida > Polychaeta > Terebellida > Flabelligeridae > Flabesymbios > Flabesymbios commensalis. Next base: position 8,575,757 of record OZ024917.1, read on the forward strand.
ATAGACAAAAAATCAGGTGTAGTGTTAGAGTTCTTGTGCACCACATCAAATGCATTCAGTAGTACAAGTTGATCACTTTCTTCAAAGTGGTGCAGATGTCATCTCTGGCATGCTGAATATATCAGATAGAGGACAATTAGCCTCCATCACTGTATGATGCATAATCTAGACTTTCTGTGGTTTTCCTTGGTAATTTTAGATAAGCTTCTCTGTGAGTTTTTTTTAGCTCTGCTTTTGTTTTGATGTGGGAAAGAAAAGACTTGCCATTCCTAATTTCAGTACCATCATGTACATGGTAGTGGATCGGTGTTGTTTTGCTGTTCGCTTGTCTCTAGTAGTTTTTTTCAGAGAATTTGACACATATTGATCAAAAACAATCCTATTTTTTTCAAAATGCATTGCATTTGTCATCTCTAGTGTTTTAGTTAAGTTATTGATCACACACATTACATCTATTATCAAAACAGATGAAACACCCATCTCAATATCAATGACTTAACCATCTGGCAGTGGTATATTGGATATGAGAAAATACTACTTGTGCTTTGTCAGATTGCATGATCATTGGTCCATCTGGGTGAAAATTAGATGGTGAGACCACATTAAATTCAAAATCTCCGATGACCTCCTTAATGACAAAATCAGATCGATTCTTGGCTGCAACAAGAAAGCGAGATAACAAAGCTCTTTCCTGTTTGATTGTCACAATCTGGCCACTAACATTAGTTTTTACAGTAGCTCCAACGTGTTTGAAGTATGAGCGATTGTTTTTCTATTGAGAATCCCAGAAGTTGGTTGTTTTTTCAAACGTTTGGTCACAAGTTTATACAATGCCATCCTTCCAAAATTATCTCAATCCTCAATATCACGATATAATTTTTCAGGAACAACAGCAAGAGTAGCCAGTTTAAGCATATCACACTTCAGAAAAGGATTGCCCTGTTCAGTAATAATGGTGATGATCTTTGCTACATTTATCAAGAGTCAACTTTCTCCTATGGCTGTGTGATGAGCAGAGCTTTGCATTCTGGTTTAATTCCAGCATATTCTGCCTGTGATACCGATGAAACCACCTTTTATCTTCATTTTTTATGCTTTTGTTCGATGCAGTGATCTGGATACAATTACCACCATCCAGAAATACTCATGTTTCCGGGTCATTGTGTTGTAATTCTAGCATATCTGCAACATAAACTGGGCCCCAGCGTCCATAATTTTAATGAATATCATCAAACAAGCCGCAATGGGTCGTCTTGGAGATATTAATTATTTCGTAAGGGATTCATTCTGTGGTTGGTAGCTCGGCCAGGGGAGCATCACCTGTTGATGGCCATTATGTTGATGGCAATCAACTGAACACGCTTTCAAGGAACGTTTAAAAATAGAACATTTACAGACTTTCCGGTGAAGAATGCCTTGATGCTTGAGCCACAAAAGTTAGATTCGTTAGTATATGGATGGAGCAAAGACGGGAATATGTTATGTTCAACTACAGTTCCTGAAGAAAGCAAACTAGTCTCAAATTGCATCTCAACTGGTCCAAGTATGATTGCTACCGTAAAAAAACATGTGATAGTGTTCGATGTGTAAGCAACAAAGCAGGAATCTAGGAGGAATATAGTCATTGTCTCAGGATATGATGCATACTACTATTACATTAGCAAATAACAAAGTGATGGCGAAGGTGGTGGTGTCATTGCTGATTATTTATTACAGTGTAAGTTATCACACCACATATAGATAATAATTGATGTATCCATATAGTCAGATATAGATCTGCTGGGATATGAGAACTATAAATAAGAAACAAAAATGTTGTTATACCACAAGAACAGAACATGTATGTCATGGTTAAACGCAGACCACATTGTCATTGATAAACCAACTTCATATTTTGCACAGTACAAGCGTATGCCTTGACTCAGAGGCTAGCCAATTGGCATTCAAATTTACCTAATTAGGGTTCACAAAATTTGTCCCGTGTGTCTCAACAGCGGTCGGGCATCTAAACGTTGTGGAAGCGTTGATTCAATGCAGCTCATCAATGGTGATTTCATGGTGTGCCAGCGTCGCAGGTGATGGCCTAACATTGTTATAAGACAATGAATACAGGCTCAGCTATAGAAACATATATATATGTGGAGAATGTAATATACAAACGATACTGAATTAGGCATGTTTGACCTGAATTTGTTACCTTTGACCTTGAACTATAGCCTTGACCTTGGCCCAATGATAGTGATTATTAATATACATCAACATACAAACAATAAAACAAATAACTATCAGTTATATAGAGCAATTATGAAACATTATAATGAAATGAAAAATATGCAAAAATTGTCATAGAGACGTTTAATTAAACCTTCAATATTTTCGGACGGACGGACGGATTTACGGACGGACGGAGGCCCGTATAAACGGACGGACCACCGGACAGACAATCTGACTACACATTTCCTCCGGCCACATGATAATGAGGCCTATGATACACCCACACAATCTATATTATGTTCTACTAGGAAAAAAACGTCTTTCGGTTTTGATTTTTTTTGTGTCAAACACGCAAAATTTGTAAACATCGGTAAAACCTTAAAAAATAAAGAAGAAGCTTGGCAACAAGTTGCAATTGATTTATTAAAGGGACTGGCCCAGGCTAAAATCATAAAAAAATCGGTGATTTTATTTCGGGTTCTTAATATGACCATATGATGTAAGCATGTACATAGACTAGAACTGCAAATTTTTATAATTTTTGTGCTGCGCATTCACCAGTTAGGCTAGATATAGAGACGAGATTCCCGCATTTCTTATTTTTGACATGGTTGTCAATAATTACAAATCAGGAATTTCGTCTTTATATCTAGCCTAACTGGTGAATGCGCAGCACAAAAAATTTTTTAGGTTCGTCTTTTACACTATTTATAAACTGCAATACTCGATGTTCGGACCATAAGAACACGCGATTTAAGTAACTATAAGTATAATGACTTCTATAGCGCCAGTATCTCTCAACAATATTGAGACTCAATGGCGCTGTGGACTAAAAACAGTATTCAGTGGGGAGTTCCATAGTCGGAAAAAGGAATTCGTCATATGACAGCCGGTGGATGTGCAGATTAAGGTGGTAGGTCTAATGTAAAAAGATGTGTTTTTATTTTTTTCCGAAAGATAGTGACTGATTTCGCCTCACGTATTTGAAGAGGCAATTTATTCCACAAGCGCGGTGTGGCAACCACGAACGATGAATGACCGTAATTTCTTTTTGACCGCGGACCAGGATGTAATAACTTCGTACTTTCGGATCTCAATGTTTGCTGGTGTTTCTCGAAATGTATAAATCACTGAGATATGAGACAGTACCCATGAATAGTGCTATATATGTCAGAAGGTTCAGTTTAAATTTCATATGTGATTTAATAGGTAACAAATGCAGTGATTTGAGCAGGGGCCTAAACTCTGAAATCCTACTTGACCTAGTCACTACTCGGGCAAGGCAATTCTGTACACGCTGCAAGCTTGTTTTATATTTTTCGGAACAACCGAACAGCAACTAATTACAGTGTTCAAGGCGACTGCTCACTAGAGCATTGGCTGGAGAAATTGCAGTAGATTTATTCAAATGAATTCGAATGCGTCTAAGATCTCGAATATGGTAGAAAGCTGATCTACAAATATTCGAGACATGTTTCTTGAATGTAAAAGCTGGATCGGGAGCCACACCCAGGTTTCGTATGGAGTCTATTTCGGCTAAATTTTGGTTCAGAAGTTCAACTGGGAAAATATGAGCAACTTTTTTCCGTTGAGTTGAATTTCCAATGATCATGAACTCTGCCTTACTAGGATTAAGAATCTTCGGGCGGATTGCCAGTGGCGTACCCTGGTTCCTCCGCTCAACAGCGGAGCCAATGCAGCACCCGCATCAGTGCTGGCGCTGATGTAGGCTGTGGTAGCCTTAAATAACCGGCAATAGCGTGTTTGACATTAGGTCTCTCACGTGGGATGAATGGAGTTACCCAGAGGGAGTGATCCTTCCTATTGTTACTCTGGGGACTATCCGACCCGAGGATAGCGGAGCTGCGCAAAATGCCAAAGAGTTTCATCATTAAATTGTACAGCGAAACTCAAGTCTCCGGCCGTCTGGGCATGTCTGGGGGTATATCCCCTAGACATGCCCAAAACCCCTTATCAGGCGAGCGAAGGAAAACGCTCTCAATAACCCACCATGCCCTATCGCCCCGCCCTCACATCATCATCTGTACATCATTCATCTCATTAATTGACTACAACGTTTTTATCGTATTATAATGTCACTTAAAAGACCTTTTGTGCCGAAAAGTGACGTAAAGCAATGATTTACTACTATTACTAGGATTAAGTTTCAGCATGTTTTGATCCATCCAGACCTGGATTGCCAGCATACAATTTTGTACAACAATTAAAGACTGTGTTATTTCTTCTGCAACGAAAGATATATTTGTGTATCATCAGCATAAAGGTGATGATTAAGGCCCAAAGCTGTTATTATTGAACTGAGAGGAGTAGTATACATAGTAAAAAGAAGTGGACCCAACACAGAGCACAATAACAATTGCGGAGTAGACAGTACACCATTAACTTTAACAAGCTGAGAACGACCAGTCAGGTAGGATCGACCCCACTGCTACACCACACCATCAATGCCAAACCACTCAGTCAATCTACTGAGCAAGAGGTCACGATCGATGGTGTCAAAAGCGGCAGACAAATCAAAGAGCGAAAGAGCAGTAAGTTCACCTCGGTCTTGAGCTGACAAAATATCATTTTGAATATACAAAAGGGCCGTTTCGGTGGAATTTCTACATTTATATGCTGATTGAAGGTTATTCGAAATACCTGAATTTTTAATGTGAGATTTTATTTGGCTAGCAACGATTTTCTCGATCAATTTGGAAACAAAATTTATTCCAGATACAGGTCTAAAATTGCCTAATTCATTTCGATCTAATGAAGGTTTTTAAATAGCGGTGTAACATGAGCAATTTTGAAGGTATCTGGGAACTTTCCTTCTGCCAATGAGAGATTTATGATCATTGTGATTGACCCGGCCGGAATATCAGCGCCGTCCTTGACGATTTGAGTTGGACATGGATCAAGGTCACATGATTTGCTGGGTGATGACCGAATAAGCTTTGACACGTTACTTTCTGAGATTTGTGAGAAAGTGAGTAAAGGATTTGGGGCAGCTGGATGAATGTTTCAGGGTGAATGTTTGAATCTGATTTTGCTAACATTAGAGTGTCCCTGATTTTAGCGATCTTACTTGAGGGATTCTATAATTTTAGGCACCAGTGATGATATTTTCCTTGATATATGAGATTGTCTGGATATTGTCAAAAATTTAAACACATGTCAACTTAGCTTTGTTTATTGACATAGCGTTGTCAGCAGAGCTTAATTTCACTTTTAAATGATTATTTTTATCAATTTAATTTTTTCTTACCGTTATGGAGAGACTAATTTATCGTTATGGAGAGACCAATTTATGTTACGGAGTAATCTTCAAACTTAAATTTCTCAGTGACCCTTCTACAAAAGTATACAATATTTAAAAAGTAGTTGAACATGGTTATAATAATGTTGATCACTTAATTTAGAAAGAATCACTTTATGACAATAACCCTTAAATAATGAAATAATAATTTCTCTCCGTTACGATTATTGTCGTTATGGAGAGTAATAATAACGAACATTGTCTCTCCATAACGACAATTATTTCTGTTATGGAGTGACAATAAACAAATACTAAATATCGATGCTAACACAATTTGAAAGACAAAAAGAAAAGTTACTATTTCAACAAGTGTCACTTGTTGGTTAAAATACCAAATTCATAAAGGTTGATAGCTATTTTTAAATGAGTAAAAGGGTAATTTGTGACTACTTTTTCTCTCCATAACGTTTTTATTTTTGTTATGGAGAGACAGAAAATACGCGTTATGGAGAGACGTTTTTTTTACTAAATTGTGCATAGCATCTATGTATTATGCTATACTATGATTATTTTTGTTTTTTTCAAATGAGGTTGTAGTAGGCTTGGAGGTTGTAGGGTGCCACAAAGTTTAATTGCAGTATTTATGTGTAAAAAATCGCGTTACGGAGAGACGTTGAGTTAAAATACTCACCCAAAGACTTGCACAAACCTTACATTATTTCTAAACAAAAACACATTTATTATACTTTTTTTTCACGATTCACTGCATGAAGGTCTCGCGCAACTCTTTGGCACCAGACAAGTGATATTTTGGTCAGAAAAAGTATATAAATTACCTAAAAACTATAAGCGTTACGGAGAGTCGCTGCAGCGTGGGACAGACATAAATTGCATAAAAAGTGGTAAAATGATAAAATTATTTAAAAAAACTTGTATATAATCTTATAGATAGTGCTGTGCACTAACATTATATCAGAAACAAATATAATATATAATACAGGAAGTCTAGAATAAATCGCCTGTTTATGTGGAATTTAGAATGTGGGACAAGGCTTTTTGGCTAAAATTGGCTAAATTTACACAATATTTCTTTCAAAAAACACATTTATGTTAGAATTTTTTGAGTTGTAATATTGCTATATTGTAAAATAAAGGTCATTCATTGCATTTATGTAATCAAATTAAATCAAAATATTCAATAATAAATATTACAAGGTGCGGACAGTGCTGGTGCTTAAAATTATAGAATCCCTCACTTATGAAAAAGTCATTGAAAGAGCTAGCAAGTTTGGTATTGCATGAACTATCCGGAAGTATATCGTTTGTTTTTTTATGCACAATGTATTTCATTTTGTCCCATAATTTACTAGGGTTTGTGATGTTCTCTAAAACCAAATTTGTATAATAGTTTTTTATGCCTTCGACAGTCTGTCGTGATCATCGATTAGAATCTGATCGATCCCTTCCCCATATTCTTTCCAACTACCTTTTTTTTCCTTTTAGATAACATCTCATCGGTTATCCACTCATTTACTGGTCTAGCATTTAATGTTACCTTAAATTGCCGTTCGTTCGATTCGTTTTTAACCCTTGTGCACCCTCAAATATTAGAAACTGTCAAGCATTGATTTTTTAGTCTCCATAGATGTCATGAGGCACCAACTGAGTCAATCTTCAGGCAATTTAGTTTCTGAAAGTCTCCTAGCTGTCAACGGTGGAGACAAGTATATGTATTTATTTATAATAGTGACATGCATATGAAACATAAATATCATGGTCATAAACAATATAATATGCCGGCCAATTTGGCTTATAATGTCACTTTATACAAGGTTATACCATAGATTAACCTTATAAGGTTAATCTATGGTTATAGCAAATAAAACGTATACAGTATAGACGTGCACAGCCGAGGAGGTAAGTAGGCCTATTAACCCTTTAAGCCCTCACGATGCATTGAAGCATCGTTCTAAATCCCTGTGAACAGATTTAATTTTCCCAGAACTAAGGGTTTTAGAATGAAAATTTCCATGAAACTGTTTTACCAATACATGGCAATTTTCTCTAATTTTTCATCCGCCTCAAATCATCTTCATCCACTACAAGTCGAGAATTGCGACAGCAATTCACGGCTTGTAGTGGATGAAGATGACAATGGTAAACTCAGACTTGAAAGGGTTAAGAATCTAACCATGACTTTCTCTTTGACTAAACTTTCCATATAAAATGTAGTGTTTCTCATTTGGTGATCAAAAAAGTACATTTTTGTTCTAAAGTTAGATTGATGATATCGGCGTTATTACGCATAATAATGTCCATATAATCAACTTTAATATCGGTAAAGATATTACATTTTGACAAGAAATGATATTCATCTTTGAATTCGCCAGATGAGAAAATTGAACAGGCACGCTCTTCCAGTTAGAGAAAGGGTGTCTGTCCAGTTATATCATCTCTAACTCTCTGTCTACAGCCTGTTTTTACTCTCAAAGGTAAAATTTCACAACAAAATTGAGCAAAAATACTTTTATGAGGTTTAGGTATAGTAAACTGGAAACTAACACAGATCGTGGAAGGCCTACAACCCAGCAAACACGAGACGTTCAGCCAATGTTGGTACAATGCTGGCCCATCGTCTTCAACGCTGTGCGGAGACCCTCTTTAGACGTCAGAATCTGACCTCTACATACGTTCTGACCTCTAAAGATGGTCCCCGCGTGGAAATATTGTTATACAAACCATAGAGCGAAAGATTTTTGATTAGAAATTATCATTCATGTCTTAGTTAGCTCATTATAATTTTTTAATTCTTTCAGTACGGGAGACTTCAGATGTCAGCAGTGGGTGAAAATTAAAATTATTTATTTTAATTTGGCAGTTTGAGGCTTAATTATTTAAATCTGGGAGATAATTATTTTTCGAAAATATAAATATTTTTCGTCATTTGGAGCATGATAGCAATTCCAGTGTTGACCCTTACAACGCTGACATATTTGTTTATCATAAACCATGGGGAACAAAAGGTTTTATTCAATTTGAAATCATCATAAAAAATTTAGTTAGCTCTTTCCGCTTCATTTGAATACCGATGTCATGGGTCTTCGTCTAATTTTACTCGAATGGTTAAATGACGTGAAATAGAAAATAAACGATTCAGCACAAGTGTTAAGACAATATTTTATTTCTCAACAGAGAAAGTAAATTTTGTAACATGATTAAAATCATCACATAATGCTTTGATACAATAATCTTTGATAAAATAATCTCCGGAAAACACATTTTTTTAACACACATCACATTATGTCATGTTAGATTATGCCATTGTCTCCGTGTGCATTTCATCTAAAACAGATGGTAGGAAGGTAATTACATAATTTAAAAACTCATTATACATAAATATAAGATATTGAATGAATAAATAATATAAATGAATACATGTATGTTCAAAGATATCACTTTAATATATCACAGTTAGTTTGTCTGTACATTATAACAATTGGAGTGAGTTGCCACATGATATAAAACAATAGTCTAATTTTTTACCTTAACACAAGATATGATAATATCTATGCATGACATACTAATTGTTCATGATTAATAATTAGTAAATTGTTTCAATATTTTATGTTTTCAAGGTAATAATTCTATTTAACCACCCAAGCACGACTATAGTTTCACATCTGCTTTATTAGCAGGTTAAATCACAGTGATTGAATCACAGTGATTGGCAAGGAAATGTGTATTTAAACATCAACATTTGCAAATGTTCGGTTTCAAACTAAACTGATATGAGTAATTTTCAGCCATTTAAAGTTGTGGGTCGCGGTAGCGAGACACAACTTCAAGTGGATAAAAATTTAAATTTTTAATGTAGTTCTTTAAGGATTAAATAAAAGAAGAACATTTTCACACACAATAAGCGTGTTTCACATCCATGTCTCTAATAATAAAGTGATGATTTCAAGGTTTCACTTGATTTTGTTTGAAGGTCGAATTAACCCTTACAAAGCTGAAATACTTTTGTATAAGCTATGGAGACCAAAGGGTTTTTCAATTTGAGATCATCATAAATGGGTTAGTTTGCTCTTTCCGCTTCATTTGAATACTATGTTATGGGTCTACGACCATTATATATACTTAAATTCTTTCAGTGCGGGGACCATCTTTATAAGTCAGAATCTAACGTCTACACACATCAGATTCTGATGTATAAAGACGATCCCCGCGCTGAAAAATTATTTTTTTAATAATTACAATGATTTGATAGCACATTATCTCACATTATCACTATGTTATTACATGTACATTTGAAAATTGTTGACAATCCAGCAAGACACATTTTTCATTAAAAGTAGACTTGAAGCTGTACAATAAAAACTTTGCACTTTCGGAAAAAATACCTTCAGTTAAATGTGGGTTTCAAGTGTTGCCAGCCACATACGGTATGTATATAAAAAATACCTGACACACTTTTCTTCCCGGCTCGGCATCCATAAATTCCATCTTTATGGTGCTCCACACTTGACACCGGATTCAAATACTTCAAATATGTGACCGTCTGTCTCAAATGCAGATAGAAGTGAAAAATTTTGGAAGTGTATGTTTTTGTTAATTATATTAGAGGAATCATAGAGGAATAAAATAACACAAAATGTTGGCGTATTATAAAATTATTGACAAGGTTACAAGGCTTCAAAGATTTGACATAAGTTCAAATGAAAAAAGATTAAAACTGACAAAAACAACAAAAGTAATGAAACTCATGTAATTCACAAAAATTTTTTTTAGGTAATTTGGAAAAATCTTCCAATCTTATATTTCAGTGATAAAAAACGTCATGTGAACATTGCAAAAATTAATAATCGATAAAAAGCCATTTTTTCAACTTCATGTTGTTCAGATGGATTTATAGGCCTAGCTGTTTCACAAAAGTCAACTTTCACCCGATTTTGATATGGACAGTCACATGCTGAGTGATAATACTCTCGAGCCTTTCCGAACAAAGCAGTTAATCCAACATACTTCTAAAAGCTTCAATAAAATCCTATTTTTTCATTGTACATTCAGGTGGTATTCCCTGGTCACGTAACAATAATGTCCTCCTGCTCACAGTCACCATAAAGTCCCACAAAGTAACGGCGACGTATATTATGATGCAGCTCAGATAGGTATGTGGTACCATCCACCGTGTAGGGTTCTACATCAGTGTTCTTTGCCTCCAGACGGCCAGACTCCAGTAGCTTTAAAAAAGCCTGAAAAATTAAAAAATCAGCCTAAAGTTGCAGTCAACTTTCACCAGCGTTGGGTGTTTTTCGCTGATTTCTCAGTCAATTCTTGAAAATGAAATGAATCGGGCTTTAGGCCACCTTTGTGCACATATAGGCTAAACTGGGCCAGGAGAACCTCCTGAGGATGCAGTCAATTCTTGAACATTTGAACATTTGAAAAAGTGCTTGCAAAATTTATTGGCAAACAGTCAATTCTTGAACATTTGCCAATAAATTTTGCAAGCACTTTTTTCCAACTATTCCGGAGCCTACACTAAAAAAATCTTAAAATTTGAGTATGTATTTCAAAAGTTTGACATGTAGTAGAATTTCGTATTTAAAGCTGAATGAAATCAATGAGTTATAGAGCACTGTCATAATTTGAAATTTACTACATGTCAAACTACATGATATTTTTACTTGAAATTTTCGGGGAAGTTGCCGGTGGACCAGAAAATAAGGCTTGCTAAATTCCATGACAATCAGAAAAAAATTGCGTGAGTAATTAGCGAAAAAGCATGCAACACAAAAGTGACAGGTTTAAAGTGACTTTTACTTTAATCCTTGCTCTGCTAAACCTGTATATATATATATATATATATATATATACAGTTACAAACAAATTGTTTTTGATAAATGCTCAATTCATCAAACAATTCGATTTCCGAGATGTCTATTTTTCATAAATACTGGTACACATATTTTTCATCAATTGATGCTGGAAATTACGTCAGCAATTCCAGCTTTAAGATAACTAGAGCTAAGTAATGAAAACAAACAATTCAGCATCACAAGAGTTAACCCTGAAAGTTCAAAATTGTAGAATTGAAATTTTCATCCACTTGAAACTGTATCTATCAAGAGCCACAACATCTGGTGGGTAAAAATTATTTACATAATTATTTTGTACAATTTTAATCAAAATTTCTCCTTCAAACTTTCTTATTTGAACGACAGATAAAAAGGCTAATAATGGACATAGACATGATTAAATGTGGTCCTTAACAGCTGTATTCACAAAGCAAGTTTAAGACTGATTTAACAAAACTACTGGTGTAAACACGAGTTTAGCGTTAAACCGTATGCACAAAAGGAGTTTAGGCCAAACACTGGTTTAAACCGGGCAGTTTATCGACCGAAAGTTAAACCTGCTCAGGGGGGTAGTTTAAGCACCTGTTTAACATGGAGTGGAATGAACATTATAATGATAATGAACGCAAATATACGAAATAGGAGAGAATGGGATAAAAAATACACAGACTGATTATTTATTATAAATGTACTTTTCTTCCGTTGATCGGTAAGTATTTATTTGAATTGAATAATAAATGAGAAAAAATATTTAAAAAACGGATGAGGAGGCAAAACCATTTAGCGCAAATAGTATTGACATTATACATTTGATTCAATGCCTATTATTAACAAAATGCATCTTACTACTATAATCTTGCATGGTCATATTTACACATGATCTTACATAGTATTACTTTCATTGTTTCTCCTTTTCTCCAGTTAAAACCTCTTTCATTACACAAAACACCTGGCTTTAATATATGACCCAGTACCTTATTCTAAGCCTGTCCAATGGCAGAGTAGCTTAGTCAATCACATGACGAGACCATCCATTCTGTCATTCAGTGGGTATGTAGTTATTTAAATTAGGGTGGATTATACCATACGTGGGCTGTATTTGACGGGTTAACAATTAATATTAATCGGATCAACAAATGAATCAATGAATGGGGTTTTTAGGCCACCTTTGCGCACATACAGGCTAAACTGGGCCAGGAGAACCTCCTGAGGATGGTGAGATGACACTTCCCTCCAGACAGAGGATGCGAAATTAGAGCCATGACGGTCTGAGGCCGAGCATCTACCTCTCGGTCACGGAGGCTCCCCACAATATTGAATCTGTACGAGTGAGCGGGAAGAAACATTTTGTTTCTTTTAAACTTAAAGGCCAAAGTGGTGTTCGAACCCGCGATCTCTGACTTTCCAAGCAGGCAGCTTTACCCACGGCACCAGGGCCCCCGCCCTATTATCAGAGAGTTAGGCTATGTTTAATATTCTATACAACGGATATTTCAATTCTGAGTAACGTGTATAATTATTATAATGTGACACAAACACATGTCGGTTTTTAAATACTGCATTAAAACGATAACAGAATAATTATCTTCTATATAATATTAATTACAGGCTCTAGAAAAGAGCAAATGATCTACTTATTCGACCCAGTAAACGATAGACGTTGGCACACTGTTGGTTTAATGATGTACCGCTGTCTGCATTTAAGGCCCAACGTGAACCAACATTGTGTCTCGTGGATCTACCAGATTATTCAATGCTGTGTAGCCAAATTGTATGCATTCTAATGTGGGTAACCATCATTTGTATGCATGAACGTCGGATCAAACTGTAAAACCAGCCGGTTTAAACGGTATTCCAAAGTTTTGTTAAACTGGAGCAGCTGTTCAGTTACACTTCTCTAAACGCTAAGCTCGGGTTTTGTTAAGCCTCTTTTGTGAATACGGCTGTAAGAGTTGATCATTTAATATAACCCTTGAAGCGCTGAATTTTTTTATGAAAATCATATAAAACTGAAGGTTTTTTCAATTTGAAATCATCATAAATGTCTTCGTTAGCTCTTTCCGGTTCATTTGAATACCTATAATACATTAGTCGTCAAAATCTGATGTCTACAGACGTCAGATTCTGACGACTAAAGTTGATCCGCGCACTGTGAGAGCTAAGGGTTTATCATTTTCCGTTACCCTTTTCAAAGCATTTTTTCAAACATAATTACTTTTAAGAAACAGATTTAAAGGTCATTTGTGGGTGTTGTCACTTAACAAGTGTCACAAAAAACACACTCTTTAAAAACATAACTTATTTTTGAAAGTGTTTAGGTAAGTTTACTCACTTTGGAACATTGGTGAAACAATTGAAGACAATTCACTCAATGATCATGGGGTTGATTTGGCTCAGATCAAAGAGTGATCCGACCGACCGTAGATGTGTGACACACATGCAAATGTTGGCAATTGTTTCACCAAAGTTCATAATAATAATTCTACATGAATCTTGGAACCATGCATAATGTATTCTTTATAATTAATTTTCACCCAACTTCAAGCGGGTAAAAAATATAAACTAGTTATTTCATGGTGTTTCAATTGGTATAATATATTGATATCTACTTACAATGCATGCCGCCTCCTCCAGTTGATTGCCCCATATGTATAGGTTGCTGAGACTGCTGTTAAGATGAAGCGCCTGAGCCAGTGAACATAAACCTTTCCCCTTCATCTCATTGTAAGACACCACCAGCCTAAAAAATTATGTTACATGGTCTTGAACTATGTAGCATTAACCACTGAAAGGATGAATTCATTACTGAAAGTTAGAGAATGCTAGATCATTATTGTTGATGACAATTTGTAAAGAAGAGCCTTGGGGGTCAAAACCTAACAAGGGTAAGCCAATAAAAATGTTCCCTTAGATACACTGGCTGCATGTGCAAATTAGCCAATTTTCAACCTCACCCAAGATAATCCGTCGGAAAATGATTAGTGAAAATTGTTTATTGGAAATCTGAGATATTGGCAATTGTCATTCAAAGATACATGTAATATGCATAAAATAGGCCTGATGCTCAGAGACAATGTACACTTGAAGTTGTATTGAAAACTGCACAGGAAACTGGGGAATAAGGGGGAATCAGTAGGAATCATTGGGAAATCGGGAGAATTCAAGGGGAATTCCGAAGAAATTGGGGGAAAATTGGGGAATTGTGTTTCTCCACTGGGGAAACAGAATTCCATGGCGGGGAAATTAATTCCCCCCACATCGGGAAAAAAAGGGAAAAATGAGGGGAAACTGTTTCCCCAAAATTCCAATCTGGGATACTTTCATGAAACAGGTGGGGGGAATGAAAGGGAAATGAGAGGGAATTTCGTTTTCACGACAAGTGTCAATTGCAGAGTATTGTAAGACTAACAGCGCTAAATATTTTTTGTTTAAACGATGGAGACTAAAGGGTTTTCTTCATTCTAAAATCATCATAAATGTCTTAGGTAGCTCTTTCTGGTACATTTGAATATCTATGGTATGGGTCTACGGCCATTATAAATATTTTTATTCTTTCAAAGCAGTGATCGTCTTATACGTCAGAATTTTACGTCTGTGACATATAAAGACGGTCCCCGCACTGAAAGGGTTAAAACTGAGATAGAGAATAGAACACGAGTGAATGCCTTACACATTAAGATGTGTGTTGTATGTTGCCAGGGCTTGTGCCAGTGTATGTGCTCCGGCATCCCCTAATCTGTTGTGGCTCAAATCAAGCACCTTCAGAGAGGTATCACGTTTTAGCAGCTCTGCAAGTGCAAGGGCACCGTCTCGTGTGATGCGATTACTGTAACAAGAATAATAAATACATGTAGTTGGATTGGATATAGAGTTACATGTAAAATTTTAGGAATGTACATGATATCTAAAAAAAATGCTATCAGTATTGTATATATATGAAACACAATGCTTACCATTTAAGAACTTATCATTAGAACTTAAGTAAAATTATGACATATTTTGTATGCAAATATGCAGTTAAGCTCACCAGCTGAGGTCCAGATGAAGCAAACAGAAGTTATCCATCAGATTTTCCGACAGTCGTGTGACACCAAAATCTCTGATAGAATGCTTAGCCATGTGTAAAGACTTCAGACTCTTACTGACCTATAAGAAATGAAATGAATCGGGCTTTAGGCCACCTTTTGTGCACATATAGGCTAAAATGGGCCAGGAGAACCTCCTGAGGATGGTGAGATGATTAAGATGACACTGTCCTCCAGACACAGGATTCGAAATTCGAGCCCTGGCGGTCTGAGTATATAATATGTATATGCTGGGAGCTCGCTAGCTACAATACAGACATCTAACACTGATCGCTAGCTTTTACATGCGAGTGCACACAAGCCAGCACTTCACTGATCACCATGGTGATAACGCATACACTGCATGCGTCACATAACACGCCCTGGACTATAACGCGCATTTCCAATTAATTTGGAAAAAAGGTGCGCATTATTTTCCACACTCTACAGTACTAGTGCTCCTGTGATTTTATTTGCACTTGTGTAAGGCCACACTTTTTTAATAATGTGGTTTTACCCTTACAGCGCGGGGATCGACTTCAGTCGTCAGAATCTGACGACTAAAGTCGATCCACGCACTGTAAGAATTAAAATATTTCTAATGGCTGAATACCCACAACATAGGTATTTAAATGAAACAGAAAGAAATAACTAAGACATTTATGATGATTTCAAATTGAAAAAACCCTTTAGTCTCCATGAATCATACAAAATAATTCAGCGGTGCAAGGGTTAAGGATGCAACGTCCTAATTTGTCCAATTTTCATAGAATAGCTCGGAGCTCTAGCATGTCTAGGGGTTAAACACAATAACCATCTACACTTTGCGGCATAATGTACTTAACCCTTAAAGCACTGAATAAATTTGTAAAAAAACAACATCATAACGAAAGGGTTTTATTCAATTTAAATCATCATAAATGTCTTAGTTAACTCTTTCTGATTCATTTGAAAACATGTGTTTATGGGTTTACGGCCATTAGAAATTTTTGGATTCTTACCACGCGGGGATTGACTTTAGTCGTCATAATGTGACGTCTACAGACCTCAGATTATGACGACTAGAGTCGATCCCCGTGCTGTAAGGGTTAATCATCTATAATCACCAATAATCATCTACGCCTTCCAGCATAATGTACTTTTTCAGCCATTATTAAACTTGTCCGAGAACTGCTTATTGGTCACATGCATAACAAATTTGAAGAAGATACATGCAAAACTATTCAAGTTATCGTGCCCACAAGGTCAAATTATTGACGTAAAATGCGAAAAATCTTAATCAATCTGCTATTTTAAATTTTTTTTCAGCCATGATTGAACTTGTTCGAGAACTGGTCATTAGTAACATGTAGAACAAATTTGGGAAGGATATATGAAAAAAACTTTTCAAGTTATTGCGCCCACAAGTAAAAGTTAACGCCGACGCCGACCTTCAATTGCAATAGCCCACCTTTTTTAATTAAAAGGCACGGTAAAAAACACATTACATCTTTATAATTTCAGGGATGCTAAAATATATATAATATTTTCTATTATTTAAAATCAATAGAAAACAAACCTTGAGAACATTAGCGTAATGGACTGTGGTTTCTTCTTGTTGACTAAACAGTATGGGTCTCCCTATGTTCAGAGACTTGAGAGTGTTGTTGTACTTGAGCACTGTGGCCAAAGCAATCAAACTTTGCGTTTCCTTGTCAAATAAATCACAATAAACATGATAAAACAAGCCAATTTTGAGCCCATGCAGAGAGGTTAAACCGATGTTAGACTAAGGTTGGCCCACTGCCTGCGATGCTGGGCCAACCATAACCCTTATAGCGCGAGGGCAGTCTTTATACGTCAGAATCTGATGTCTGTAGACCACTGACGTATAAAGACGCTCCCTGCACTGAAAGAATTAAGATATTTATAATGATTGTAGACCCAGACCATTGAGAATTCAAATGATTCGGAAAGAGCTGACTAAGACATTTATGTTGATTGCAAATAGAAAAAAATTATTTAAATCTCCATAGATTATACAAAATTAATTCAGCGCTTTAACCCTTGAAGCGCTGATTTTTTTTTATATAAACCATGGAAACCAAAGGGGTTTTTTCAGTTTGAAATCATAATGAGTGTCTTGTTTACTTCTTTCTAATTCATTTTTATACCTATTTTAAGGGTCCGCGGCCATTATAAATAATAATATTTTACTCTTACAGTGCGGGGATCGTCTTTAGACGTCAGAATAAATTTGTTGTGGCACCAAACTAATTCTAGTTAACATACTCTTTATTGCCACAGCCATCGAGGCGAAATCAATCTTGGTATTCAAACCTCAATTCTTCCATTGACTGTAAAAATTTGAAGTGGGTGAAAATTCCAATTAAATAATATGGCGGGTAAAGGGTTAACCTTTGTTCACTATGTTATCTATGTTAAATTTGCACCCACTTCAACACTTCAGTTTGTCTCGCTACAGCGAGCCACAAATTCAAGTAGGTAAAAATTACTACAATTTGAGAACTAAAAATTGATTTTTAAACACTTTCTATTATTTCCAATAACAGTAATTTGTGTCAAGACTAATAAAACAGACTTAAAACAATTATGGTGGTGAAGGTGGGAAAGTCTTCGATCAGCAATATTTGGAAATATACCTCCCATTTCAGAAAACACTGTAAAATCACTCAACTGTTGTGGGGCGTATAATAAGACACAGCTCAAAGTGGATTCATTTAAAATTGAATACCTTGGTCCTTGAAAGGCTTCAACCAATAAATCTTTCAAAATTGTCATTTTCAATTTGTAATTTAATACTATCGGTATCTCAGTGATTATTGGAGCCATGAATAACATATTGACACTTTCCAACATTGTAATTTTTGTTTGACATATCTATTTTTTTTTCATCCACATTTAGATGATGGTTACAGCAATGGAACACAACTGCCATTAAGCAAAGATTTAGTCATCTCCATCCACTACAAGCAACGAATTGCTGTCGCAATTCCCGACTTGTAGTGGATGAAGATGATTTAATGTGGTTTAAAAATTAAAGAAAATTGCCATGAATTGGTGAACCAGTTCAATGGGAATATTTATCCTGAAACCCCTGGTTGTAGGAAAATTAAGTCTGTTTTCAGGGATGTAAAATGATGCTTTAATGCATCGTGATGGCTTAACCCTTGTCATGCTGAGCTGGTTGTATTGTATTTTTCGTCATTTGAAGCTGGAATTGCTAACGCAATTTCCAGCTTCAAATGACGAAAAATATTTATATTTTTTAAAAATAGACATCTTCTAAATTGAGTTATTTGACAAATTGAGCGTCTACCACAAACTATATTATCTATTTTCAGTGACATATTATTTGGCTTGAAATCTGCTTAAAACCGTATATATTCGGGCCTAGCAGCACAAGGGTTAACATTTTTACAACATTGTTCAACAAAATTACCAAGCCAAAAAAAATGTCAATTTTCTCACTCACTTGGTCTGTATCAGAAACATCAAGAGACACTAGTGATGTGTTGATTTGTAGCATCCCGGCCAAAGCCATTCCGCCCATGTTGCCAATTTTATTCCCCGTCAGCTTCAAGTGCTGCACAGTATCATTTGACTGGATAAAACACAAAATATGAAAAATAATAAAACATCACTCATGTTCAGTATCATGTAACAAAAAGTTTATAATGCAATTCTGGCTATTTGCTAATCAAATTTGAAATTGATTTGCGCAATATTTAACAATAATGATAATGATGAAGTCAGAGCTCTAAGAAAAAAATATGTTAATAAATAATTTTCGAACAAATTTTCCCTGTTTAACCCTTTACCGCTGAATTATAACGTCATAAACTGCCTGAGCGCTGAATTAATTATTCTTTTAAATAAAAACAGTAATTACTGATATCACCAAAAGGCGACATCCGCGGTCTGCCAAGTGGTCGCCTTTCGGCGCCACCCGCGGTGAAAGGGTTAAACAATGTCATCCCCACAGAGCTCAAGGGTTCTAGAACCTTATTTCTCCTATATAACAACATAGATCCCTCAGAGCTAAACGGTCCTGCCATTGAAGATATTTACTAAAACGTATATTTTAAAAGTAAAATTTGAATTTAGATTAAAAGTCAAGGAAGGCTGCATTCTGGCATAACATGGACTGACGAAATGTGATCACTACATTTTCATAATAGCTGTAAACAACCATAGGCTTACCTGAAGTGCTTTGGCAATCATTTTTGTTCCCTCTGCTCCAATATCATTGCCCATCAAATTAACCTGCTGTAGACACGTAGTTTCCTGTAAAACAATGTGTTTTATATTTTTTGTAGATGTGGGATGTCATATTTGGCACATCATCATTTTTTATCAACCGTTTAAGTCGGGAACCGTCTTTTTACGTCAGAATCTAACGTCTGTAATAGTCAGATTCTGATGTCATAAAGTCAATTCCTGCACTGAAAGAATCAAAACATTTAAAATGGTCGTAGAGCCATAACATATGTATTAAAATGTATCGGAAAGAGCAAACTAAGACATTTATTATGATTTCAAAAAAAAAAAAAAAATTTGGTCTCCATGATTGATACGAAAATAATTTAAAAAAAAAAGGGTTTTTTTAATTCAAAATCATCATAAATGTCTTAGTCGGCTCTTCCCACTCCATCTGAATACCTATGTTCAGGGTCTACGACCATTATAAATATTTAATTCTTTCAGTGGGGGGACCATCTTTAGACGTCAGAATCTGACATCTAAAGACGATCACTGCGCTGGAAGGGTTAACCCTTAGCACACTGATGTCGACTACAGTTGACTATAGTATTGTTTCATCATGTTTCACCAGGTTTTAAAAATTAAATATGTCACAAATCTGTGATAATCATATTCATTACAACCTAGATTTTGCAAATTAAACTAATTTTTAGCCACTTGAAGTTGTAGATCGCGGTAGCGAGACACAACTTCAAGGGGCTGAAAATTTAAATTTCTTGGCTCAGTGCTCTAAGGGTTAAAATGAATAAAAAAGTAGCATGTCAGAACACAAGGGTTAAATGCTATGTTAGTTTATGTAAATATATATGATAAATCTTCAGTATAGGCTACCTTTATGAGATCTGCTATGTAGCCGGCACCGGTGTCAGTTATATGGTTGTAGCGGAGATCTAAGCTTGTCACATACATGTTGTTACAAAGCGTGATACTTAGCGTCTTAGCATCATCATCTGATAATCTAACCACATCTGGAAACTTTGTGTCATTGCCCGCCAAATAAAGGTTCATATTATCTTTCAGTTGTCTGAACACACAAAAAATATATATTCGCTTGTACAGTATGTATGCTGAGGAAACAAACTATTTAGTATATTAACCCTAAATTTATTTCACTTTTCAGCCACTTGAGGTTGTGTCTGGCTACTGCGATTCACTATAGCACGAGAAAACAAACTACTTAGTAAATTAAAATCTAAAATATTTATTAAAATCTACAACCATACGACATAATATTGTCGCTCGGTCCCATGCATTATTTTAATTTGTTGAGAGCAATTAATTAACTCCAATTCACAATAAATCATTGAACTAAGTAAGGGAAGGTTAATTGCCCAACTTACCCGACTTTCTCCATTCTACAAAAATATAAATAAAACAAATAAACTTCATGATAGTGATTTAAATTACCATTGTGCGGCCAAACTGTTTTTTCTGATTGCAAATAGGTTACTTTTCATTACAAAACATAAAACATGAAATTAACTGAGACATGATTGAGGAACCAGTAATTTTTGCTGACAATGTCAGCAAAAATTAATGGCCTGAATTCACCATTGTAATCTTCATTCACTAAAAGCCGATGTCGCAATTTTCAACTTCTAGTGGATGAAGACGACCAGAAGTGGGTGGCAAATGAAAAAAAAAAAGATGTTGTTATTAATTATTAAGACAGGTCTAAGAAAATTTCCATTCTGAAACCCCTAGGTATAGGGAAGCAAGTTATTCTGCAGAGATGCAAACTAATGATTTGCTGCATCGTGGGCCGGCTTAAATTAAAAGGTCGATACCGGTATTATATTAGGACTTGTTAGATCTCAAAATTTGGTTAAAATTATGCCCTGTAGTTATGCCGATAATTATTTGATTGTAATACTATCAGGGGAAAATTTGTCTGTAAATTATTGATTAGCATTTATCTCAACTAAGTTGTACTTGCTAGACTTCCTTATCATTTATGTATAAATATGTTGCTAATCAATTACAAATTTGATTAGCAAATGGACAGAATTGCGTAGCATTTTGCTATGCGATACTGAACACATTTTTTACACATTTAAGAAAAAGGTTAGATTTTTTATATTACTTTTCGCATGTCTGTTTGTCTCTCTTCAGCATTGCTGCCACATATTGATTTGGTTGTCCCCCTTCCTGTCGACAAACAGACTCATAACGTACAAGTGTCGTCTCAGCATCCGCCATGATTAATTGTCAGATCTGAAACAAATGTTGTCAAGTAATATTCAGCTGTTACAATATAGAATTTTTCGACTGAAAGGAATTATGATGGGTACTGTACCTCCATTAACCCTTAACCCTCAGCGCAGGGACAGACTTTAGTCGTCAGAATCTGACGTCTGTAGACGTCAGAATCTGACGACTTAAGTCTGTCCCTGCACAGAGTGAGAGTAAAAATATTTCTAATGATCTTAACATAGATGAACCATACCATAGGTATTCAAATGAATCAGAAAGAGCTAACTAAAACATTTAGAATGATTTCAAATTTTATATCAGGCATAAAGCATGTAAGTTGATACCACTTTGTTTCATCAACATTGAAAAAACAACCCAAAATCAACTTTACATGTATCTAAGCAGTGTTCAGCACAAGCCGCGATATCGCGTCAATTACGCACTTAGAAGTCAAATGTCTCCTTTTTTCCAGGGTAGTGAGACAAATGTCCCCACTCATTTATTGTCTGTGCTGAACACTGTGCGTCAATTACGCACTTAGAGGTCAAATGTCTTCTTTTTTTCCAAGGTAGTGAGACAAATGTCCCCACCTATTTATTGTCTGTGCTGAACACTGTCTTAGAAAATTAAAAATGTTTGTATCATATACTGTATAATGACAATATACTAAAAATGACGCAAAAAACTGCAAGGCTTAAACATTTATAGTTTTTTTTCAATGAAAAACTGAACTTAGCATGTAAAGGGTGTAAATGAGTGGCCTTACTGTGTATTTCCCTATACAAACATGATATAAAGTACAAAACAGAAGATAAACACTGTTCCAAACTGTAAATATATTATATGATTACCACTATTAAAGTAATTAGAAAAAAATCATTTTCAGTTTGTATATGCAAGTGGTAAGTGTAAGGAGTGAAAATATGCGAGGTGGAAGAAAATCGAATGACCAATTATTAAATTATTGAGAAATTTTATGAAAAGGATATCCACAATTGTGCATGAAGAGTACCCTAATTCAGGGGCTTCAAGCTCGGCTTCTAGTGCTGTGGCAGCGTCAAGGATTTTTGATAATGGAAATATTTAAAAGAAACAAAAATTGTTAGAATATAATAAATTTAGCAAAAACATAAATTTCTAAGTCTGCACCCAGATTCAGTTTGTTACCCTATATATTTGGGTCAAGTGTACAGTAACTAATTTTCCGTGACTACAGACCAAATAAAATCACATAAACTATCATGAAATATCAGGTTACTGGTGACTATATAAGTAAGCCTACTGCAAGGTATTTAAAAAATTATGATGTTGCTACCTATCAAAAAATATAAAAAATGTTGAGCTCAACATTATCTGAAACATAGAAAATACTTTTTGTGAATTTTTGGGATTTTATGACCGACATGCAATTTTTTTACGAATGCCCACCAATATAAGGTTGTTACTGTTACTGTAGGCCAATCATACTACATGTAATGTAGTATGCCTACAAATAATGGAACTGTTACTGTCTCACGACAAAATTTATATGAATTTATATTGATCTAATAACTTCATAGCACCATCTTAACATAAATCTTTTATGATGTCGGGGCGGACTTCTTTATCTGTAGCCCACAATTCTATAGCCTGAGCAAAAAAATATCTGCAAAATATTATGAATTCCTTTCAATTTGTTTTTATCCCTCTCTAATATTTTCTGAGCTAATTAAAAGCTTTCTAATTATTGTTTAAAAGACATGAGGTAGGTAAATTAAATCTAAGCTCGACATTTTCTCAGATTTTCAACCTTTTCAAAAACGTGACATAAAGTCGGACAAAATATAAATAGCTATAATTTGTAAATAATTCGGATAAAATTCACAATTTTTCCAAATGACAAACAATAAATATGTGAAATATCTGAGGCACTTGCTTCATCATAACTTTATAAAATTATCGAAAATAAAAGTGTGACATACAGTCCGACAAAAATCTGAAAATCATCCATTATTTGCCACGCAGCTAAAAAATATGTGATTTACCCAGATAATGTACCATATCTTAACTGACACCGGGGTATAATCTTGAAAATGTATTTTTTGTTATTCATACCAACTTGTCATTTAAAAATATGTCTGCAAACTTTAATAATCATTTTTACAATAAAAATGTCAAAAAATGCGTTCTTGCTCTTTTATGGTCATATTTACGTATTTTTTATTTTTCTGTGATGGGAAATCACTGAAATGAAATATCACCATACATTTTGCGCATTTAATTTTTTTTAAATCTTAAAACGACAGATTTTTTACTACATGTTATTATGTCTTTCTTTGCACAAAATACCGGTGAAACAGTAAAAATGGTCTATTTTTACCTTTTCAAATGTTTGGCGGGCTAGAGGACCAAAAATATTGAGCAAAATACACTATAAGTGCACATTGTAAGCTTTTGCAAGGCTTTCTCTATCACTTAGTATCATTTATAATTATCTTAGACCATTCAAATTGATGTATGATGAAGCAGAATATGGGGATACGTTGAAATCATGGATGGTACCAACTAACATGCTTTGTGCCATCAATGATGCATATATATAAAATCATCATCTCAGCCCAATGTTATACAGGTTTGCAACAATTTTTTTTTCAAAATAATTTGATAACAGAAAAATTTGCCATGGATTCAAATAAGCGGATGTATATAAATTTGCAAAGTTCTGATTAATTTTGAATACAGTTTTTGGGCAAAGAATAAGGATAGTTGGCTTGCCAGATAACCACAACAGGTGTCTGTTCCCAGGTTCCACTCATGTTACTTTTTCATTCAACTCACTAAAATGTGTCTTGATCTCTAGGCATAATTTTCTTGCGAATAATATTTAAATCTGCGAAATTATTTATTCACGGCGTTCCCGCATATAATCTTGCATGCACTTATTTAAGTGAAAATTACATGTTTTATGAATGTTTAGGAATGTTTTAGGAATTTTTTTATATTATTTTGAAATATAACTTGAATGTGAATGGTAAATGTGAATTCAACTACAATAATACAGTACCTAGATACCTATATCATGATGGCTTTGAACAAGTTAAAGGGGAAAATCGGACATTCTAAATTTCTTAATTATAATTAATAGGCCTAAATGATATTCCCCATGCCATGCCCATCACCCAGTCACCAGTGGCAGTGCCATGACCATGCTCACATTTCAAAGTTACAAGACACAACTTCACAAATGACAAGACTCAAGTCTTGACTCTTGTCCTTGACACGGCTTGACTCCTTGAGGCTTCAGTCAAGACTAACACTGACACTGACAGTGAGTCGAGAGTGACAAGTCTCCACTGACTCCAGGACCAGTCCAGAGACAGAGTCCATGGACAACTGATGCCGATGGATGGAGTCGAGACAAGTTTGAAGTTAATCTGACGGCGACATTTCGGAGTGGTTACCGTTATGGCTTATGCGTAGAAAATATTTGTTTTTGACGGCCTAAAGAACGGGCCCTTCTTAGACTCTATAATTTCACCTTTAAAGATCACAGACACAGTGAAAAATAGCAAATTTGACAAATTTCACAGACACACACGAGGTTTTGTTGCCACAACAATACAAAATCTCGCACCATCTCGCGTTGTTTAGTTGAGAGTGGGTTTTCACTAAACATCAAAACCGTAAGCTAACAAAATGTCACATATAAATACGTCATTCACCAGGTGGCCCTCTTCTTTGTACCCCAGCATAGTGGCGGATCCAGAATGTGCAAGAGGAGGAGACGTAAGCCACATTTTACCTGAAAAAAGGGGTGTTAGCTTCACTTTATTAAAAAAATGCATGAAAATGCACTATTTTCACCAATAAGGGAGGGAGCGTACGCCGGCTACGCCCTATGCTGGATCCGCCACTGCCAGCAGCACCTCCGATGTGGCGTATGTGGTTGGAGGGTGGGAAGAGGCTGACTCTTAAGCGCTGCCACAGTTTTTCATTCTAAACCTGGAGAAGTTTAACGGGTCATTTCATCCAAAAATGTACATTTGCCTAAAATACAGGGCAAATTTTGAAGTTGTCTAAAATGCTAAAATTTGGTAATTATTTACTAGCGGAGACTTTGTACAATCTTAAACAGTAAATTATAGCAACCTAACTCAAGAAATGTATTTTTTATTAACATTTGAAAATAAGCAACATTTCAGCATGATGTGCCTAATTAATACTATTTGTGTTTATTGGTGGTCTGGTAGAAAAAAAAAACAATAAACAAGTGGCCTACATAAAGAATGTTTTAATATCTAGTTCAGGCTAGTAGACCTATGCAAAAAAATTAGGATGATTTTGAAACACCAGTGCTATAAATTATCTCTAAAACAACCCCTTTTTTACTAAAAACTATTTTTATGAAGTAAACTACTGAGTAGATTTTATCTTTGACTATTTAGTCAAATTTTATGTTTAGCACAAGGATAGTCTAAGGTAAAAAACTTGAATAGCCTGCAGATATATCAATATAATTTAATTATACAGAGAAGCAGAATAAGTTGAAGCAACAGACTGAGAAAAACTAGTGTAAAAATATGTGTATCATTGATAACAAATGGAAAAAGGTGTATTTCAGTGTGGTAAAATAAAACAACAAAAAATTTTGAAATACATAGTTTGATGTCACGTTTTGACTAGATCAACAACAGTGGTAAAAGTAAAATCACAACTAAAACAGCTACAATTCTTTAAAACCTCTCGTGTGTGGTTATATTGCAGACATACTGAATCATGTTATTACCATGTCGTATTATTGTAAAATTGACGTCAATATAAAAAAAGGCAAAAATCTTTCATCTCCTGAATAAAAAAACACAATTTTAATTGACATTGCCTAGACAATTGCACAAAACACACAAAAATACATTATTAGGCACATCATAACTGGAATTAGGCACATCATGCAATCTCAAAATTAACCCTTGAAACACAAATATAGAATTACAACAAGCCAATAATAAAACACTTAACTTCAATGTATACATTTGCTAAACACTTAACTACACAAAACTTGACCTCAAATAGTTCTTTTCGGCTTATTTAGAACATTGCCACATTTGTGATAAATACAAATTAACAATTACAAATTACAAATTAACAATTTTTGTTGTTTTTCTGTTTGTTTTGGATTGACTTCTCAGAATGCTGTTTTTTTATTTATTCTGCTCCTATCAACATGCTCAATGCAATCTCCCTATCCCTCCATTCTGGCTGTAAAATTTAGTTCAAACGTAGTCGCCCAAACTTGTTCTAATTCTAGAGCAACCTTATTTTTTCTTATTATTATTATTCTACGGCTCATTTGGCCATGCCATTTCTAACTCAGTTTACAATTAATCGACTTGGCAGAATGATCCTTAGGTATTGAAGTTTTTTGCTAAAGCTTTTTTCTGCAATCCTGACAGTGGATCTGGATTTATTCCGGATTTCATAGATCCATTATATGGATCTTCCATTGGAGATTTTTGCCATGCTATTTCTCACTCAGTTAACCAGTAATCGACTTCAAATCTTGCTATAATGATTCTTAGGTATTGAAGTTATTTGCTATAGCTTTTAACTGCAATCCTGACAGTGGATCGGGATTTAATCCGGATTTCATAGATCCATTATATGGATCATTCATTGCCGATTTTTGCCACGCTATTTCTCACTCAGTTAACAAGTAATCGACTTCAAATCTTGCCACAATGATCCTTAGGTATTGAAGTTGGTTGCTGTAGCCTTTTTCGGTGATCCTGAAAGTGGATTTATTCAGGATTTTGTAGATCCACTATGTGGACCAATGTCGGTGCAATGATGTACATGTCGGTAGAGAGCCCATTCATTGAAAGGATGGAGAGCAGCCATTCACAATTGTACTTTGTTGTCGACGACTCAGCGTTTTAGGGGTGGAGTGTGCTGGGCTTCTCAAACACCGGGCCAGCATGCAGACAGTGGCCTAGCATTAGCCAACATTGGGTGTTTGATGTGAACAGTAGAAACCCCTTAAATTCTACATTTAACCATTCAAATAAAAGTTATTGTCACAGGCAGACAGAGTAGACAGAGAGATGTTGTGATGAATGATATAACAGTGGAGGAGAGAAAGGAGAACGAGAGTAAAGTTAGCCAGAAGTAAAAAGTCGCGAACGGTCACAAACGGTCGCAAACAGTCACAAATGGGGCAGAGTGAACTCACGGCGAGATCTTTGCGAGACCACTGTGAGCTCATACCACGAGGCCACAGTGAGATCATAGTCAGCTCACACAATGAGCTCAAATTGTGAGATCACAGTGATCTAAAAGTGTAACCTCACAGTAAGCCCATAGTGAGCTCACAGAGTGAACTCACAGCGAGATAACTGTGAGACCACCGTGAGCTCATACCACGAAGCCACATGCAGTGAGATCACAGTTAGCTCACACAATGAGCACACATTGTGAGATCACAATTATCAGTCAGTACAAAAGAGCTAACTGGGAAAACATCGAGTCAGACATCAACAAGACGTCTGAAGTCCTATATCATCCCCTGCCATAAATTAGGTTAGAGTTTTTGCGGACACAAATATGTTAAAAGTCGACTTGTGGTGGCCGTTTCATTTTCAGTAAAATCACCTGCACATTTCCAGATGGTCGGTAACGTGATTGTAAAATTTGAGTTTTTGCGCCCTCAAAAAAATTGACGTTGATCCGTGGCGGCCATTGTAAATTTTAGTTTAGTAAAACTTTGAAAAAGTCACTTGCACATCTGCATATCCGTGGAAATGTGATAGTAAAATTTGACTTGATCAACTCCGGTGAAGATAGCTAGGTCAGTGGAAAAAAGTTGACAGAACATCCCAGAACATCATAAATGATTTGTGTTGGGAAAATATATATACCCGTCTTCTTCTCACAACCTCCCATAGTTGAATAAATCCCTACAATCTAGGATAAAAAGGAAAGCCAGGCTGTTTAAAAAAATCTAAAAGCAGCAAAAAATAATGAGATAATGAATGACCAGTTCTGTTCTGTCTTCTTCTCTGAAGACCAGGACCTACTTCCCGAGATTCCAAGAGATCCAGCTCCATCAATTCTAAACTCAGAAATATCCCTAGATGGTGTAGCCAAACTATTGGCTAACCTCAATAGTTGTAAAGCTCTTGGACCCAAATCAACAACCGCTGTACTAGCACAGGACTGCGTTAAGGCCAACATTAATTGCTCCTGTAAAATTTTCTCGCTTTTCTTCAGGCTCAGGAAAATTGACCCTATTTCACAGTAACGCCCACTCAATAGTCAAATTTTGAGTTATATCTACATATTTAATATCAATAGAAAGGTAGGCCTACCGACACAGGCTTTCACGTGGATGAAAATATTGACAAAAGCCCTCCGTTAGCACCAGTCGGCCATTTTATATTTGATATAGATCAGCAAACTTTCTCAAGGTTTATTTTATATTATCGCTTTAGCTATGATGCAAGATAACCAGGATAATGAGAAAATACAATTAAACATGGTCACAAATAGGGCAGCATTTTAGATTTTATTTCTGCGAAATTAGTCATGGGTTATCCTTGTGTGAGACCTTACATTTTGTTCTATATTCATAGTGTAGCTAGTATGCTTTGTTTTGACTTACGTACATATCACAAAGTTATTTAAATTCAAAATTGCAGCTGAATGGCCATTTTGAAAATGTTTGCTCCCAAAAGTTATTCAAGTCATCGGCTGACATAGCTGAGCATATTTGCCATTCCTGAATCATGCGTATTTCTTTGTTAGTGGCTGTTGTGATTAAAGCGTTGATGAAATTGGGATCAAAATGTTACAAACAAATCCTAAGTGGTATGTTATGGCTATATGAAGCATGATGAAGCAGAAGTTGATAGATTAGCTATCATGAAAGGTTTCCGAGATAATGAGGAAAAGCGATTTTATTTCCACACAATTTGTCCTTGAGTTATCCTTGTGCGAATCCCTAAATTTTGTTTTATATATTCACGGTACAGATATTGTGCATTGTTTTCGGGTTACGTAAATATCACAAAATAACTCAAATTCAAAATAGCCGCTAAACAGCTATTTTGATCATATTTGCTCCCAAAAGTAATCACGTCAATGGCTGACATTCAGTGGCGGATCCAGCATAGGGCGTACCCGGCGTATGCCCCCCCTTATTGGTGAAAATATTGCATTTTTATGCATTTTTTTTAATAAAGTGAAGCTAACAATTTTTTTTCAGCCAAAATGTGGCTTACGCCCCCTCCTCTTGCACATTCTTGATCCGCCATTGACATTGCTGAACATATTTGCCAAATTAAAAGAAAATCTGATAACTCTAACAAGCATTCCTTCGTTAATATCCAAGCCATAGCAATTAAAGGGTTAATGATACGGGAATCAAAATTTAATCAAAACAATTCCCCAGTAGTATATGATGGCTATGTGAAGTATGAGGAAGCAGAAGTAGATAGATTAGCAGCTACTTTGCAAACAAATAACTGCGGCGGAACAAGGATACAGTATATAAGAAGCTCCCCTCGATGGGCCGCTTAAGAACTGTTCAGTTTTGTATCAAAGATGTTCGAGAACTACTGTTGATATAAAATAAACCCATTTGGAATAAAAAATAATGAGCTTTTTGAACATACATGGTATTACACACTTTTTGTTGGACGTAAAATTTGCGCACTTTTCTTCCAACTCGGGAAAATTTATTGTGTTTCACATTTTGGAAATGAGTACCCAAATTTAGAACATGTAGGCCTACCAACATCTTTGATATCAGTTGAAAGTCACTATCAAGGGCTTTAACGTGGATACAAAATATTTTGTTTCTGTTAAACACGAAATGTACAACAAAGTGCTAAGTTTGTAGTTAATTATCACTCCATATTTGAACAATACTGATAATTTCAACCTCGTCCAGTCATGTCCTCCTTTTATTCTCTCAAGCATTAGGCCACTATGTTTTTTTCTCTCTGTTTTAGATGAGCGTGCGCATTAGATTAAAGGGACATGCCCAGGTCTAAAATCATAAAAAAATCGGTGATTTTATTTCAGCTTAATAATATGGCCATATGATGTAAACATGTCCATAAAATCAACTGATCATGGAAAAAAGAAACAAAGACCCGCTAAAGACAGAAACCACAATGTCTCCCCTAAGTCAAAGGAAACAGAAACGCCACGTGAGTCGACTGTTTTAAAAAAAAAGACATCCAACACTCAAATCAAATGATTCAAAGAAAAAAGTGACAAACTTGAACATTTCGGTGATTGGTGACTCCAACGCAAGGAGACTAGGACAATATCTCAGGCCAGAAATGAATAAGAAATATATTGTGTGGACCAACCCTGGCTGCAGATTCCAAGACGTAGAGAACCGCGCCCAGGATATGATTAATGATAGTGACATGATGGTACATCTCGGTACAAACGATGCACTTGCTAAAAGTAGTAATAAAGACTGTTTAGCACAGTGCAGTGACTCTATTGACAAGATTCAGCAATCAACGTCTGTGCCCATGTTAGTGTGTTCTGTTCCACCAACACGCAGCATGCATGGTCAACGCAGGGTCGACATGATAAATTCTTTTCTTAGATACAAATGCAGCATGGACAATAAATAAGGTTTTGTGAATACTTAGTTGACGGCGAGTGACATTGGTGGAGATGGTATCCATCTCACAGACACTAGGAAGGATAAGCTAGCATCTTTTATCCACCACGCCACTAAGGATTTTTTACGTGTGTCTCACCAACGGAGATATATGAAAAAATAGTAGCAGCACAGTTGTAGACAGTAGTAATGTGTTACCCAAAATCTGCTGTCATAAAACTATTTTCATAAGCCCTGCTGATGATTCATCACAAATGACAGGTGAACTTTCAACCTCTATTAAAACATTTGGAAATCAGGAAATGTCCAGTCAAATAGACCAAACTATTGCTTCTAATATCTTCCCGTTTGTTAAAAAGGGTCTAAGATTACACTTTTAATACGCCAAGCAAAAGAGACGACATATTATTCAAAATCTATTGAAACCAACAAATATAACCCTAAAATTATCTTCCCCCATGATAATTAAACAGATTTGTGATATTTGTAACCATAGCATTCGCCATAACACATTTCCTTTGGATTGGAAAAAAGCTCGTATTATTTCTCTTCATAAAAGAAATTCTACTCAAGATCCTGAAAATTACAGACCCATATCTATATTACCATTCCTGTCCAAAATTTTTGAAGAACATGTGTATAACTCTCTTTATGAATTCCTAAGCATGAACGATTTATTTGCGTCTAAACAATACGGATTTCGCAGTAATCATTCTTGTGAAACTGCACTCATCGCCATGACAGATAACTGGCTCAATTCTATCTACAACAATGAATATTGTGGAGTACTCTTTATAGACCTATGTGAAGCGT
Source organism: Flabesymbios commensalis (assembly GCA_964017125.1). NCBI lineage: Eukaryota > Metazoa > Annelida > Polychaeta > Terebellida > Flabelligeridae > Flabesymbios > Flabesymbios commensalis. The sequence goes on from OZ024917.1 coordinate 8,608,037, forward strand.
TTGATTTTGTTAACAAAAATATATTGCTCGAGAAGCTACAATTACACAACTTAGATAATAATTCCTTAATTTGGTTTCAATCATACTTAACAGATCGCAAACAATCAGTTAAGATTAATGCAAATTCTTCAGATGAACTTACCACTGAATTTATGGTTTTTAAAGCAACAAATAACAAAACGCCATCTTACACAACTAACATGTTTCAGTCTGCATGCAGAAATACACAACATTCACTAAGGTCAAAAACAAACAATAAGCTCCAGATACCAAAAGCACACCAAAAACGTTTGCGATAGACTGGACCCAAAATATGGAATTTGTTGAATAACAACATCCGCAAAGCTAAAACAAGTTATCAGTTTAGAACAGAATACAATTAATTTATATATCATGGTAATCAGTAATTACCATGATGTTCTCTAGCTGTCTGTTTAGGTTTTATATATCTTTATCTATTTCAAATTATGTAATTTTGAATCAATGTTTACAACTGTGCTGAATTACATTCTATTTTAGCAGTGTACAGAAAAATGTTATTATTGAATAGTATTAAGGATTTTAATTTTTTTTACTATTATGAAGATAATGTCATAATGTCAAGTACACATACATGATTGCTTGTAATATGGATTTTTTCTAATGTTGATCATTTGTAAGTGTATATATGTTAATTTTTACTATAATCAATCATGCCAATGTATTTCTTTTAATCAACCGGTATTGTGTTTCGCATGTGTATGCAATATTCACATAATATATAAACTTTATATAATTATGCAGCAATGTATATATTATATATAGATATGTATGATTATGGCTGTGTATATATACATATTCCTACATAGACATCCGCTTATATAATATATTAGAACACCATGCGAATGATCCAGTGGGTTCAAACTGATTGTACATTGTAATTGTTTAGATATGTTTTTGTTTATATAAGTATACGTTTTATGTTTCTTCATTAAGTGAAATCACATCACATCAATGTGTGTTCCATATAATTATCATGATTATCTGCAACTGTTAAGATTTAAATATATTAAAATAATTTTATTGTTGTAAAAATAACGTAGGCCTATATGATTTGTAGGTATAGTAATAATCATGTGTGTAAATAAAGTTAAAATTTGTATTTTTTGCTATATGACATTGTATATATTTATGCATACTTTATTATGCGTGAGTATCTTCATAGACATGTTTTTGTTGGTATATGAGGGCCCCACGGCAGATGAGCTTCGCTCAGTGGGTTTGATAGATATATATGATAATGCCTATATTATGAACAATTTGTATGCAAAACCAAGCTACTCACATTGCCTCGCGATGTCATCAGGGTAATTCTAGATCAGCGCCATTTACAATAAATACATCTGTCTTGTACATGTATAGGCATATAAATCTATAAAAACATCACTCGCTGACAGACGATAATAGTTGAGTAAAATGACCATGAAACTCAAAGCAGTCGGCTAAAAATATCGCCATCTTAAATGGGACAAGTCAGTTAAATATAGAAAATGTTTTAACCCACACCTTTTTATTCATATTGTATAAATTACAGGTAATGAATCTATTTTCTAACAATCTCTAAACCTACAACAAAAAAACATTTACAACATGGTATTGCAGGGGGTAGTATAATTTTATCCGAATGTATAGCTTGAAACCCTTAAGTTTTAGAAAGAAAAGTAGGCCTAAATACCTCATTTAACAGGTATTAAGTAATCTGAATATGTGAGGTGTTTGTACATTATTACAACACACCATCAACCAATAAAAAGCCACTAAAAATTGAAAACATGCATATTCATAATGATCATTGCACTATATGTCCCATAAATAATGTATTCGAGTTATGAATGTTGTCTTGAAAAATTGATTTAAAATGTATTTAATTCAAGTAATTGATTTTTTTACAATGATATTTAATTATCGGTATGTCTATCTATATATATTATCATACATGTTATATACATACTAAGGCCGCCTTTCCATGTGTCAGCTAATTTTAACCCTTTAACCGCCGGTGCCACATATACTGTAGATCTGGTAATTTTCGCGTGTTCAAATTTTCGCGAATTTCTGATTTTGGGACTTTTCACGAGGTTTAGAATTCACGATTTTTTCTTTTGTATCGCTGATCTAATAATAATTTTCGAGGGATTTTTTAATTCGCGAATTTGTACTCCTCGCGAAAATTAAAACCTCGCGAATATTACCACATCTACAGTATTCGAGATTTCAATTATTATTAGCACATTAAGTACCACCTTTTAAACATGTTAAAGATAAAATGTGACATCACTCAGCAATATTTGAAAAGAGTTGACCTCCATTTTGTCAAATTTGAATAATTTTTACTCCCTTGAAGTTGTGGATGGCGTCAGCGAGACACAGTTTCGAGTGGGTGAAAATTCAGATTGAATAATTTGGCGGTTAAAGGGTTAAGGGATCCAGCAATCATTTGCAACGGTCTCCTATGTGTGGCCTGACAACCCAGTGGTCTGGTTTTATAATTGTTTCAACTGCATCATTGGGGATGGGAGACTGAACAAAATAATAGAAAGTAATACATTTCATATTTTTTTAAAATAAAAAATCGTAAAATAAAAAATAACCAGGAGGGAACTGTGACTTCTCAAGTAACAATGTTTGGACTATGTTATAAAAGTTTTCTGTCTGCCATTTTATTGGCAGTCATTTTGAATTGGAATTTTAGATTTCAGTCTACAGAATTCGGATTTTAGACTTCAATTTCAGAAGTTCCCACTGAGCTTTTGTACTTTTATATAGATTTATATTTGTTTGTGAAATGGAAAGACATTCAGAGGGTCCAGTAATGGATAATTTTTCTGGTGACAGATTAATTGTAGTCAGAGGTCCTCACTAGGTTTTTGTACTTTAGAAAGATATATTTTGGTTTGTCAAATGGGATAAATTCAGATGGCGGGTCTTTCTGTTGAATTTTTGCTGTATCATTATCTGTAACGCTGGCTCAACATTAAAACAACATTGCGTCGAAATTTCATGTTTGAATGGATTTTCAACTGTTATTTAAATTGTCAAATGTAGCATTTAAAAGATTTCCACTGTCCATATTGTAACCAGGGTTACGGAGTATTCAAGAGGTGTCGCGAAAAGTGATCAGTGAATTAAGACTGTAGGATCCTTACTTCGTTAAGTTTATGTGGCAGTTATCCCAGGCTTCCCGGACGCGAGAAGCTGTGGACGACAGCCTCGTTTCCGTACCTTGGTGCCGGGCGCACACAATTGCAGCCCATGCGGTCTTGGTACTTTTCCCGCACTTCAGACGTTACACTCGGCGACTACGGACGTGCCGTAGGTCGCTCTCTCTGAGTCAAACAGGACGTGCCGTGCGCGGAGGTTGTGCTTTGTTGTTGCCAGATGTCTAACAAATAAACATGACAAGTGGAGAAAGAGTTTTATGATTTATTTGGAACCGTCGACTCGACGGGGAAGAAAGTTTGTGTTAAAATGGTGAAGATTGGGCAGTTCCCCTCGTCCGCCATTGCGACCCTACACTAGAGACTCCAACGGTCACTTACAGGTACTTTCGGCGCGAGGGGCTCTCCATCACACTGGTGACCCCTGACGACTGATAGTCAACACAACAGTGTTTTCACCTAGACGCAAGTTGAAAACCGCTGTTTTCAAGGATAGTTTTGATTAAATTTTAAGGGATTTTTTGAAAAAAATCAATAGCATTTTTTTCATCAGGTACGTGAAAACTGTAGGTCATTCTTAAAAAAGGAAATATAAATAAGTTGTTTTGAAAACGAAATTATAACACTAATGGTGTGAGATTTTTTTTTCTTTTTAAAACGCCCCTCAGTGTTTGTAATCGCTCTAGCCTATTTAGCGCCTTATTTGGGCCTGCAGTAGGTAATGAATATGCTAATGTGAGGCGAGACGGGGCCGCTGATCATGTTTCTATGTACACACCGTTCCACGCATGCTGACACAGACAGGCAGCCACATGCTGTCTGCCGCACATGTTAGCAGCACCGACAATACATCATACACACACCCACCACAGACGAAATAAACACAACCGCTACGACGACAGCCGATTTATACGACAATAAATGAATCGAAGCAAGCGATTGATTCGGACGTTTATAAGAATGACTCGGTGATAAACGTGCCAATTTAAAAAAAAAAACGTGGAATGTTCATCACAGACAGCATTTTTCAGCGAAATGATATACTATATCATCAATCAGCATAGACTACTGTCAGTCATGTTTTAAATATTTTCCTAAAATCATAAATGTAACTGTTTTTACTCGCAGTCACATTTAGTCTATCAGTTTGAGAACGAAATTTTCTCACGATAGTTTATTTCTGAAGTTTAAATTTTTTATAAATACAGAAATATTCAATTTGACAGTTGCGCTATTGCGAAACATTGCCAATATTTGCATGTGTTTTTCGACTTGCGTAAATTTTTTTGTTTTTTTTTCACCCAGGTCGATTTACAAAATACTATTATCCTAGCTTAGCATAGCATGTCATAATTGTATCTGGCATTTTTTATGTACAATTTCAACCTACGGTTTTCACTATACCATTATGCATGTGTGTGAATAAGTGAAAACGTCTCAAGTCAAATATAGACCTTCAGTTTTCACTAAAATAAATATATACCTTTGTGAACTAGTGCACAGCACTTAGGCGCAACCTCAGCGACGCATTTTCAACTATATCTGCAACCCCTGTTTCTCGCAACATGCGACATAGCATGAACATTTTCTACAGTCTACATTTCTAAGATTCAGCATATTACAGACATTTTCCATCTGATTTAGAGGGCAACGTACAACCTATCCGCGCACGGCACGTCACGGACATAGGCCACGGAGAGTGGCAACCGCATACCCTGGCCAAAGGCCTGGGGTGTGCGCCAGCAATATGGAGGCTAGCCACCGACACGGTGGAGGTAGACCTACGTCACTTCAACAGAGTGCTGGAAAATAATATTAACGACGGCCAATTACATTCCGGCATTGTTCACATATATGACATTTTTTTGCTCGCTCAGGCCTGCACAGCTAGCCAAATAGGTCGCAGACTGAGTGCTTCATTATTTAAATGACTTTATTAAATAAACGATTTCAATTTGATATGAACTATGTAACGTAACCTGATTTGACAGGTTTATTAATGCTGACAGTTTTGTGGCTCGAATCATCATGTGTGATGTGGGCCGACCTTTCAGCGTGACCGTCACAGGTGCCGTCCACGCGTCCAGCGGCGCTGCTCAAATACGGTCCTGTCTACAACACAGCACACAGTGTGCGCCGTATAAACCTACGCACAACGCATTTAACAGCACAGCCGAAAGACTTTATACACGTGATTGTCTGCTTCAGGCGACACGGCTAGCAATCAGCATCAGCAGTACATTTACTGGTACGGCACAGCATAACCAGATCATCATCGACTTCAGAACATTCTACGATTTCAGCAGTCATTTTATTATACCTACCTGCATCAGCCTTACAGAACATAATAATTTCATATCCTGCATATTTTCTCCGATCACTTATTATTCAACTAAATATTGAATTTTCCATTAATAGTGAATTTTTTATTAATTCCAGATTGTATATTTTCGTGCCTTCTATCACCTCCGACTTTTACAATACATCGCTACCAACTTTTACCATAATGCATAGGTCTGTTTCCTTTCACCGCACGTTCGGTAATAGGACGCAGACATGTGCGTTTTTAACGTAACTGTTTTGTCAACGCAAGAGGGCGACTTTTGCGTTTGGTGCACCAGTCTTGAGCAGGTCATGTCCCACACGTGACATTTCGTGGAACAACTAGTTCCACTGCACATCGAACGAAACATGTAATCATGTCTATTTGCGACCAAATCGCAGAAGTATTTTAAAACCTGTGGTAGGGCACGCGCCCGAAACAGGTACGACAATACAGCGTAAAACGCCAAACAAACCACAGAGATCGAAGGCTACCAGGACATCTAGTAGGAATCCACAGGGTCCACCTAGACCTGGTAGTGCGGACACACCGACGTCCATCGGGACGAGTGTTAAATCGAAAAAGTCGACGGCAGTCAGAAGCAGTCAAAAATCGGCCACAGTCCCAAAGCAACTAGATGTTAAAGTCAACTTGTCTAACAGAGACAATACTTATATAGCGCCGCATTCGCGAGCCCCCGCCGTATCCCGCGCTAAAGGGAATGGCGGTGGTTTACGAACGTATTCCCGCATACCTTTACATCTACGGGGTGAAACCCCGGGTGCTGTTGACGCCGTAATCGACTAGACCAAAAGCAACCATGCGAATACCGCTAATCGCGAAAAAATTTCGACCGACCAAACAGTGCGAAAAACTAGAGTCTGCCCGGTTCGTGCAGATGGTTCACGCCATAGTTGCGCCTAACGACATCTATGGCGGGCCCAACCGCATGCACCGTATTACCAATGTTTTAAAATCGTAAATGAATATGCCAGGCCTGGCAGCATTATGTACAGATATATAAAATGTAAAGACATTTTTTTAGCAAGTTAATTGCTAAAATACGAATGGAAATTTATGTTAAATAAATGAATAGGTTGATCGCAGCTTGCAGCATATGAATACATACAGTTGGTGTTAAGAGGATGGGACAATTCATGTAAAATGCTGCGATTTCAACCACCCACGCTGTAACCACACACGCTATATTTTTTAAACTAGGCTTAGTTATAAGAAGTTACATATTTTTACAACCCCGCTACTTGCACGAAGCAGTCTCCTACACGTCAGTTGGGTCCTACGTTATCACTCACCCGGGGGTAATGTAGGATCCACCAGTATGGTGTGATGGAGAGCCCCTCGCGCCAAAAGTACCTGTAAGTGACCGTTGGAGTCTCTAGTGTAGGGTCGCAATGGCGGACGAGGGAAACTGCCCAATCTTCACCATTTCAACACAAACTTCCTTCCCCGTCGAGTCGACGGTTCCAAATAAATCATAAAACTCTTTCTCCACTTGTCATGTGTATTCGTTAGACATCTGGCAACAACAAAGCACAACCTCCGCGCACGGCACGTCCTGTTTGACTCAGAGAGAGCAAGAAGAGTCGAGTGTTGACAGATCAGGCTCCCTCGGAAGCCAAACGTGAACTGTGCCACTGGCCAGGAGTTAGGCCTCCAAGTCAACTCCAGGATGGTCAATTGCTGGTAGTACCCAAATGAGATGGTCACTAGGTGGGGTTGTTCAAGGCCAGAGTAAACGCTATGTGGGGCAGTTAAATGGACAAAAGTACAGAAATATCTGGTTTCTAAAATATAAAACATGCAATACTGGGTCACTGTCTGCGATGCTGACACGGCATTAAAACAGACTGGAAACGAGGCTCGATAAGATCAGACATCTCCCGGTTGACTCATCAAATTTATCCTTTTTTTCACTATTTAGAACCACTTGACCGTTGCTCCCTTGTTTATTCTAAATTATTAAACCTGCGTAGAAGCTAGAAATTAACAAATTAGATTATTTTTCGATCCTAAAGCTGTAAATTTTTGGTCTTTAATTGATACGATTTTCGCTGGCTCATTTTGAACTGTACAGCGTGTGATCACATGACACCCAAAAACAAAATGGCGGCTCAATATGTAAACATCACCACCGTCATGAAACATTTTCTGGTTGTGTTTGCAGCCAGTTTAGTCCTCACTCGAATTGAGTCAGAGGACATCAGAGGTGTGAATTACCCTCACGAAATCCCCTTTCTCCATGATTACACTCTGTACAGGGAACATGATATTCTTTTTACATCACCGGTACTTGATTTCGACCCCCCGGCAATACATGTTCATGTTTTTCTCAATTCTCGTATTTTTCGTGGGGTAAAACCTATTTTCAGGCTATGTCCTAGTCTAGGATCAAATCAGCCCAGCCCACCTAAATTAGATTTTGGTTCAGCCTTATTTTTAATTTTACTTTCTGGCCAGGTTGAACTTAATCCAGGTCCTCCCATGTCTGGGAGCTTAAATTTGTCATCGATCTTCCCATGTGGCTATTGAGAAGACCCGGTCACATGAGAGCAGCGTGGAATTTGCTGTGATAGTTGTGATGTGTGGTTTCACAAAGATTGTGTCGACATGGGATCTTTCACCTTCCTGGCATATTCCACAACAAACGTCTCGTGGATATGCTGTCGATGCAATCATCCAAATTTTGATCGACATTTATTCCATTCGTTTGAAATTGAAACCACAAATCATTTTGACAATCTAAATTTTAGTGGCTCTGAGAACGTCAATTCACCGAATTCAGAGTTCGCTCCCACACAGCACAGTAGTCCAATTCCCCCCTTTAGGCCTAAAAACCGTCAAAGAAACTGGCGTACTTTATTAATAAATTGCAGAAGCCTAAAGGGGAAAGTAGCAAATTTTCTAACATCTGTAAATTACTACCAACCTGATTGTATCCTCGGCACTGAATCTTGGCTTGACAAGGATACCACTACCAGTGAAATTTTCCCTCCTGAATACCAAGTTTTGCGTAAAGATCGAAATTCGAAAGCCCGAGGAGGAGGAGTCTTTATTGCTGTCAGAAAACATTATGACATGACCCTCCTCCCTGATTTAGAAACCAACTGTGAAATTTTATGGGCTAAAGTTCAGATATCGGCATCAAAATCTTTAACCCTCGGGTGTTTTTATAGACCTCCTGACTCCAAAATTAGTACTTCAGAAGAACTTGTGAAATCTTTAGACCTCATGCCAAAAATCAGACCATTGTCCTGGGAGGTGATTTTAACCTGCCTGGTATTGACTGGGACAATGGAGTAGTAAATCCTAAAGCAGCAAACAAATCACAATGCGAGCTGCTTTTGTCAAGCCTAGATACACATGCCTTGGCCCAAATTCATAAAGAACCAACTAGAGAAGAAAATATTTTGGACCTCCTGATCACAAATAAACCTGGTTTGATAAAATCTTCTCATAGTGTACCTGGAATCTCGGATCACTGTGCTGTTGTGACCGAACTGGATATTGACCCACCCTACCGTCGTACAAAACCCCGCCCAGTGCGTCAGTTCAAAAAGGCTAATTGGGAAGCTATCAGGCAACAAATTAGGAGCTGCTGGACCTCCTTTTCAGAAAACAGTCCCAGCTGTTCTGTTAATGAAAATTGGTTGAAACTTAAATCCATCCTAAATCAATGCCTGAACAAATTTATACCAACTAAAATGACGTCCCCTCGGGAAAATCTACCTTGGCTATCCAAATCACTCCTTGCATCTATTCGGAAAAAAGCATCTTTATATAGCAGAGCCAAGCGTACGAATAAAGCTGACCTTTGGGCAAAATATAAATTATGTAAACGGCAGACCCAGCGTGCCATCAGGTCTGCCAGGTGGTCTTTTTTGAAAAACAAACTTTCTGAATCTTTAGAACAAAAAAATTCAAAACCACTCTGGCGGTATATTAAATCTAAACGTCAGGATGGAAATGGTGTCTCTCCCTTGAAGGAAAACGGTCAGCTGCATTCAGATAGCAGACGTAAGGCCGAAATACTAAACAACCAATTTTGCTCAGTTTTTACCTCGGAAGACACCACGAATATACCTAAATTAACAGGACCACCGAATACTGAAATGCCTAAATTCGAAATTACCGTTCAAGGTGTAACTAAATTACTTGAGGGTTTAAACGGCGGAAAGGCATCTGGACTGGACGAACTCCCGAACTTAATTCTGAAGAATGCTGCCAACGAAATATCTCCCTTTCTTAAAATTATTTTCGACCAATCTCTACAGACGGGCAAATTACCAGATGACTGGGTAGAGGCTAATGTTGCCCCAGTCTTCAAAAAAGGGGATCGGCACTCTCCGGCAAACTACAGGCCGATATCCCTCACATGTGTTTGTGCCAAATTACTCGAACACATCATTTGTAAACAAATTATGTCCCATTTTTCGGAAAACAAAATTTTAACACCTGTACAGCATGGCTTTCGATCAAAACATTCATGCGAAAGCCAGCTTTTGATTACAACTGATGAATTTATTCAAAATTTTGAAAGCAAGACACAAACAGATGTTGTTGTCTTGGATTTTAGTAAGGCCTTTGATGTTGTCCCCCACCAACGCCTCTTGCACAAACTTGACCACTATGGAATTCGGGGAACAACTCTCAATTGGATTCAAAATTTTCTGACCAATAGAACCCAAAAAGTAGTAGTTGATGGCAGCTCTTCAGAATCAGCTCGCGTGAGGTCCGGTGTGCCCCAGGGTACTGTTCTCGGACCCCTACTCTTTTTGCCTTATATTAATGACCTCCCTTCCACGGTCTCCTCGCAGGTTCGTCTCTTTGCAGATGACTGCCTCCTGTATCGCCCGATAAAATGTCGAGCAGATCAGGAGCAGCTGCAGAGAGACCTATCTGCGTTACAGGACTGGGCAGATCGATGGGGGATGTGTTTCAACCCCTCGAAATGCTCGGTCCTGAGGGTGTCCAGGCCGAAATAAAAAAACCTGGAATTTGAGTACACCCTTAAAGGTGAAACACTAGCGAACGTTTCATCAACACCATATCTTGGTGTTTGCCTTAGTGAGACCCTGGAATAGGAGGCCCACATTAACAAAATTACAAGTAAAGCAAATTCCACTCTGGGCTTCCTTCGGAGGAACCTGAAGGCATGTCCCCCTAAACTAAGGGAGACTGCCTATTTCTCCCTGGTCAGATCGTTTTTAGAATACTCTTCAGCAGTTTGGGACCCCTTTAGACAAAAAGATATTGATAAATTAGAAAAAATTCAAAGATTAGCAGCAAGATTTGTCACCCAAAATTATAGACAAACAGCCAGTGTGACATCTCTCATGCAGAACCTGGGCTGGACTGATTTGAAAACAAGACGTAAAAATTCAAGACTTGTAAGCATGTTCAAAATTTTAAATGAGCTAGTCGAAATTCCTATCAATGACCGTTTAATCCCAGCGGACAGAAGAACACGTGGTGGGCACAATCAGGCCTATAAACATCTTAGAGCTAACACCACACTGGGACAAAATTCTTTTTGGCATCGAACTATCCCTGATTGGAATTCTCTTCCGGCAGCTGCCATAGAATCAAAAACTGTGGCAGCGTTCAAGAGTCAACTGGTTGACTAAATCCACCAGCCCTTTCCCCCCTCCAGCCTGATACTCCAAATAGGAGGTGCTGCTGGATATAATTTCAAAGTTCAAAGTCAAAACATTACTGAACAAATGTCATTTAATTATCAAATCTACCATTCAAAGGTTGAATAGGGCGACTGGCACACATTGCCCTCATTTCAGCCTATTCTCACAATGAATGGGGCTTCACCCGACATGTACATCATTGACCGGACATCTATCCACACAGTAATACAGAAAATTAGGAAGATCAACTAGGAATTCTCAGCAAAGATATAGCTCATCTCCCCAATACCTAAGGATCATTGTGTCAAGGATTGAAGTTGATCGAATGAAAACTCAGGGAGAAATAGCACTGCAATTAGAAGTATAAACATAAGCTAGAACCAAAGCAAACTCAAGATGTTTGGGCATTGCCCCAACATATAAATAATACAATTTTTTTTTAATTAAAAAAATCTAAAAATGTTTATACTTTGTTTATACTTTATACTTCGTTTTGCGGACATCATAAATTCAGTAATCCCATTGTTCTATTTGTGGGTAATATGTTACCATAAGTTTGTCTTTCCAACAACATTAATATTTATATATGTAAAATAAAGACATTTTAATAAACAAACTTAGCACATATATGATGTAAATAATCATAGTTCATGGGGTGCATCTTGCAGAAGCAGTGAAAGTCAGCAGTTGATAATCTGCAATTAAATGATTTTAAATAGTGTGAATATGTTTCAGTAAGATATTTCAAGTTACTAATCAGTAATTATTATTTGTTGTAGGCAACATTCGTAAATGTCTCTTGAGACCTGTTATTGTCTGCCAATCGTAGCATGGTTTATACACTGTAGGGGCCTACATTCCTTCACTAGCAAGGTGTAATTTACATTTGATATGTATGTGCATGTTCAGTGTGTTGGTTTGATATGTTTTAATATTTAGTCCAACATCGGGTCATCGTTTCCTGTTGGCTACCCAACGGGTACCTTGATGGCAATTTGACGTCATTAATTTATTAATATGTGATTGATGTCAATTTGATATCAAATATAGCTCAAGATTTGATAAAAATGTTAATAATATAAATAATTAATCGCAGTGTTAATTAGGATGAGATAAATTTAATTTCAATGTACATATAGTTGTGCTCTATTAAACATTAATTCAACATTAACAGATTAAGCAACAACTAGCGAATGCTATATTGACAGTAATATAAAAAAACACCCAACCATATACAACATCAACAAAAGCTTTTTTTATTTGTATGCTATGAACAAAACTCAGTATTGAGGTGAGAATATATACCAACCAGTAAAGCATTTCAAATCATGACTAAAGATTTTGGAACAAATACAATCGCTAAATAATGAACTTTGAGCTTTGCCATTAACGAATAACGTAATAAAAGCAAGAAATACATAGTTAAACTACACTAGTTAAACCTAAACATTCACGTACAAAAATAGGATTCAATATTACACCTGAAGATATTATGTCATAATGTTGGGAGCATCACCTGTAATTTATACATGATACATCTTCCATGTTAAAATGACGTCTCCCGTTTTTAATATGGCGACATATCTAGCTGACTGATTTTTAGTAGGCCTAGTCGCCTATTATTGTTTATCTTTTAACAATCTTATGCATGGATTTACTGGCCTATGCACAGGACACATTTATTTATTGTAAGGCCAGCCTTAAAAATATGTTTGTTTCGAAGTTCACAGCAGCTCAAAAGTCATGCGAGAGGGAGCATGTTAACAGACTTTTTTTCGAAAAATGACTTACAAAAAATGCTAAATTTGTTTGGGAAAAATGTCAAAAAAAAGTTGTTTTTTTCATCCGAAGCATCTATACACACATACCCCGCCTGGAAATCCCAAACAAGCTTATTTTTAATTTGGGTCTAAGTGGTGATGATCTAGAAATTACAAAAATACTTGAACAATTTCGTGGTGAATGATGCTGCATTGAAGTACACATATTGAAAAGAACATAAATTAAAGGAGAATAAAAAATAAATTACAAATAAATAAAGTCATCTAGTCTATCACATAAAACTAATTCCTGAATGGAATGTATTCAAATTTTTATTCATGTTCATCTATTTTTTAGGTGCAAAACTTTGTAAATGTAATGTTCTTCAGAACCCATCTAGCTCCCAACATTATGATAGGCCCCACTATAGCTCAGGTGCAATAATGAATACAAACATTTCACATGAAAATATAGCTTCAATATCTCATATCAAGTTCATCAAAATTTGCTACTAAAGACATTACATTTAGACAAACTATCCTTTCCATTCTTTGTTGTGAATAACATTGAATACGGCAACACTTTGCTGATAATTATAATATAGACTTGTGCAAAGTTATGGTCAAAATGACTAAATTTTTACGAAGACATAAATTTATAAAAAAGTAATCAATTGCTGCATTTTTTCAGTTATTAAGGGAACACAACTGATTTTGATGCGAAGTAAATAGAGCCCAAATACAAAATCATCAGTAATTTGCACTACTAGTGTTTCTTGACATAACGCGTTTACAAGATAATCACTGAATTTTACGAAAACCTTTCAAGTTCACAGTAAGACAGGTAAGTAGGCTTACTTGCACACTGTTCACAAAGACAGTGAAACATATCTGCATATTACAATCAGGAGGAATTGGGAATTATCCCCAAATGGTTTTCAAGGTAAAACGAATACCAGGGTGGCGGGACGAATCTGCAAACTCAAGCATGACAGACTTTGACGCAAGAACGCGAAAAAATCAAAATGGCCAACATCATAGAACTGCGACCAAACAATTTTCATTTCGTGGCCAGATAAATGCATACATACACAATCACAAGTGATTCGGACAAATGGTTCTTGATTTATCGTGTTCTCAAGAAACACAATCTATATTTTAAAAAATCCGTCAATTTCTTCAAAATGGGGGAACAGCGACCAGAACTAGCTTTTCATTGAGTATTTCGGATTAGCGGTTCGCAATGCCAGAGTCGACGGCAGATATCCACTTAACATAATATAAGGCATCCAGAGGATGCAAAATTAGCAACTCCAAGGAAACTAATCTTCTCTCAAAAACGATGGATAATTTTATCTTTTGTTCATAAAGCCATATTTCGAAAGGAGGATGACATCCTAACATAATAAATTAAACATTTTAGGATGAAATAATCTGAATGAATTGCCTTATATTAATGACCTCCCTTCCACGGTCTCCTCGCAGGTTCGTCTCTTTGCAGATGACTGCCTCCTGTATCGCCCGATAAAATGTCGAGCAGATCAGGAGCAGCTGCAGAGAGACCTATCTGCGTTACAGGACTGGGCAGATCGATGGGGGATGTGTTTCAACCCCTCGAAATGCTCGGTCCTGAGGGTGTCCAGGCCGAAATAAAAAAACCTGGAATTTGAGTACACCCTTGAAGGTGAAACACTAGCGAACGTTTCATCAACACCATATCTTGGTGTTTGCCTTAGTGAGACCCTGGAATAGGAGGCCCACATTAACAAAATTACAAGTAAAGCAAATTCCACTCTGGGCTTCCTTCGGAGGAACCTGAAGGCATGTCCCCCTAAACTAAGGGAGACTGCCTATTTCTCCCTGGTCAGATCGTTTTTAGAATACTCTTCAGCAGTTTGGGACCCCTTTAGACAAAAAGATATTGATAAATTAGAAAAAATTCAAAGATTAGCAGCAAGATTTGTCACCCAAAATTATAGACAAACAGCCAGTGTGACATCTCTCATGCAGAACCTGGGCTGGACTGATTTGAAAACAAGACGTAAAAATTCAAGACTTGTAAGCATGTTCAAAATTTTAAATGAGCTAGTCGAAATTCCTATCAATGACCGTTTAATCCCAGCGGACAGAAGAACACGTGGTGGGCACAATCAGGCCTATAAACATCTTAGAGCTAACACCACACTGGGACAAAATTCTTTTTGGCATCGAACTATCCCTGATTGGAATTCTCTTCCGGCAGCTGCCATAGAATCAAAAACTGTGGCAGCGTTCAAGAGTCAACTGGTTGACTAAATCCACCAGCCCTTTCCCCCCTCCAGCCTGATACTCCAAATAGGAGGTGCTGCTGGATATAATTTCAAAGTTCAAAGTCAAAACATTACTGAACAAATGTCATTTAATTATCAAATCTACCATTCAAAGGTTGAATAGGGCGACTGGCACACATTGCCCTCATTTCAGCCTATTCTCACAATGAATGGGGCTTCACCCGACATGTACATCATTGACCGGACATCTATCCACACAGTAATACAGAAAATTAGGAAGATCAACTAGGAATTCTCAGCAAAGATATAGCTCATCTCCCCAATACCTAAGGATCATTGTGTCAAGGATTGAAGTTGATCGAATGAAAACTCAGGGAGAAATAGCACTGCAATTAGAAGTATAAACATAAGCTAGAACCAAAGCAAACTCAAGATGTTTGGGCATTGCCCCAACATATAAATAATACAATTTTTTTTTAATTAAAAAAATCTAAAAATGTTTATACTTTGTTTATACTTTATACTTCGTTTTGCGGACATCATAAATTCAGTAATCCCATTGTTCTATTTGTGGGTAATATGTTACCATAAGTTTGTCTTTCCAACAACATTAATATTTATATATGTAAAATAAAGACATTTTAATAAACAAACTTAGCACATATATGATGTAAATAATCATAGTTCATGGGGTGCATCTTGCAGAAGCAGTGAAAGTCAGCAGTTGATAATCTGCAATTAAATGATTTTAAATAGTGTGAATATGTTTCAGTAAGATATTTCAAGTTACTAATCAGTAATTATTATTTGTTGTAGGCAACATTCGTAAATGTCTCTTGAGACCTGTTATTGTCTGCCAATCGTAGCATGGTTTATACACTGTAGGGGCCTACATTCCTTCACTAGCAAGGTGTAATTTACATTTGATATGTATGTGCATGTTCAGTGTGTTGGTTTGATATGTTTTAATATTTAGTCCAACATCGGGTCATCGTTTCCTGTTGGCTACCCAACGGGTACCTTGATGGGCAATTTGACGTCATTAATTTATTAATATGTGATTGATGTCAATTTGATATCAAATATAGCTCAAGATTTGATAAAAATGTTAATAATATAAATAATTAATCGCAGTGTTAATTAGGATGAGATAAATTTAATTTCAATGTACATATAGTTGTGCTCTATTAAACATTAATTCAACATTAACAGATTAAGCAACAACTAGCGAATGCTATATTGACAGTAATATAAAAAAACACCCAACCATATACAACATCAACAAAAGCTTTTTTTATTTGTATGCTATGAACAAAACTCAGTATTGAGGTGAGAATATATACCAACCAGTAAAGCATTTCAAATCATGACTAAAGATTTTGGAACAAATACAATCGCTAAATAATGAACTTTGAGCTTTGCCATTAACGAATAACGTAATAAAAGCAAGAAATACATAGTTAAACTACACTAGTTAAACCTAAACATTCACGTACAAAAATAGGATTCAATATTACACCTGAAGATATTATGTCATAATGTTGGGAGCATCACCTGTAATTTATACATGATACATCTTCCATGTTAAAATGACGTCTCCCGTTTTTAATATGGCGACATATCTAGCTGACTGATTTTTAGTAGGCCTAGTCGCCTATTATTGTTTATCTTTTAACAATCTTATGCATGGATTTACTGGCCTATGCACAGGACACATTTATTTATTGTAAGGCCAGCCTTAAAAATATGTTTGTTTCGAATTTCACAGCAGCTCAAAAGTCATGCGAGAGGGAGCATGTTAACAGACTTTTTTTCGAAAAATGACTTACAAAAAATGCTAAATTTGTTTGGGAAAAATGTCAAAAAAAAGTTGTTTTTTTCATCCGAAGCATCTATACACACATACCCCGCCTGGAAATCCCAAACAAGCTTATTTTTAATTTGGGTCTAAGTGGTGATGATCTAGAAATTACAAAAATACTTGAACAATTTCGTGGTGAATGATGCTGCATTGAAGTACACATATTGAAAAGAACATAAATTAAAGGAGAATAAAAAATAAATTACAAATAAATAAAGTCATCTAGTCTATCACATAAAACTAATTCCTGAATGGAATGTATTCAAATTTTTATTCATGTTCATCTATTTTTTAGGTGCAAAACTTTGTAAATGTAATGTTCTTCAGAACCCATCTAGCTCCCAACATTATGATAGGCCCCACTATAGCTCAGGTGCAATAACGAATACAAACATTTCACATGAAAATATAGCTTCAATATCTCATATCAAGTTCATCAAAATTTGCTACTAAAGACATTACATTTAGACAAACTATCCTTTCCATTCTTTGTTGTGAATAACATTGAATACGGCAACACTTTGCTGATAATTATAATATAGACTTGTGCAAAGTTATGGTCAAAATGACTAAATTTTTACGAAGACATAAATTTATAAAAAAGTAATCAATTGCTGCATTTTTTCAGTTATTAAGGAAACACAACTGATTTTGATGCGAAGTAAATAGAGCCCAAATACAAAATCATCAGTAATTTGGACTACTAGTGTTTCTTGACATAACGCGTTTACAAGATAATCACTGAATTTTACGAAAACCTTTCAAGTTCACAGTAAGACAGGTAAGTAGGCTTACTTGCACACTGTTCACAAAGACAGTGAAACATATCTGCATATTACAATCAGGAGGAATTGGGAATTATCCCCAAATGGTTTTCAAGGTAAAACGAATACCAGGGTGGCGGGACGAATCTGCAAACTCAAGCATGACAGACTTTGACGCAAGAACGCGAAAAAATCAAAATGGCCAACATCATAGAACTGCGACCAAACAATTTTCATTTCGTGGCCAGATAAATGCATACATACACAATCACAAGTGATTCGGACAAATGGTTCTTGATTTATCGTGTTCTCAAGAAACACAATCTATATTTTAAAAAATCCGTCAATTTCTTCAAAATGGGGGAACAGCGACCAGAACTAGCTTTTCATTGAGTATTTCGGATTAGCGGTTCGCAATGCCAGAGTCGACGGCAGATATCCACTTAACATAATATAAGGCATCCAGGGGATGCAAAATTAGCAACTCCAAGGAAACTAATCTTCTCACAAAAACGATGGATAATTTTATCTTTTGTTCATAAAGCCATATTTCGAAAGGAGGATGACATCCTAACATAATAAATTAAACATTTTAGGATGAAATAATCTGATACAGAAATTACATAAATAAAATCAATACACAAGTGATAGTTTCTATTTTTCGTCTTGCGATGAGCATGTATATCAAATGTTGCCAAAAATAAATAAATCTTAGTACCACCGATTACAGGGAACTGCGAAATAAGGATATAATAAATTAAGACATGGAATCACGATCTGTGTGTGTACCAGCTTTGACGCCAAACAAATTTTCAAGATGACGTCCTGTGACCAAAGAATGTAAAATAACAAGAAACAAAGAAATAAAATTAAGAAATAAATAAATTAAAACTAATTAGCATGAGTTTATATTATTCACAGCAAGACACATATTTTACAAACTGCGGTTTTTACTGACATCATTGTTGCCAGTTACTATTAAATACCATGGACCAAAGTCAATGATGTCTCATAGTCTACATAGACGTTTCAAAACACTTTGAATAACAAATTATCATGCTATTTTAGACCCTACGTCAAATTTAATTCCAAAATAAGTAACGATCAATACCATTTAACAAATTAAGGTTTACTATAATAATACAACACCAAAGTAGAATCTAACAAAAACGATAACGGGCCTATATAAACTTGAAGATAAAAACACAATAAAGTAAAATATGTTCAGCATGTGTGCATGGCATGGAGCATGACACAATTGAATAAAACATATTTTCATCTGTAATAATATTAATTGAAGATAATGCGAACGTCAACATTAACAGGAGGGGATCATACTTTCACAACTAATATTTTTCACAAAATAACATAACAATTATACTAATATATGACTTAACGATTCGGAAATGTCAAGCATAAGCGCAATAGAAATATACCAACGCTTCTTTTTTCGTCGTTTAAGTAAAATGGCAATTTTGCATGGGAAAGTTCAGGGCAGCAGCCTGCCGAGCTGCGTAATTGCACAATGTGCATGTGAAAGGCTTCAATCCACTATGGATACGTTGATGAACCATCAAAGATGACCTGGAAGCAAGTACTCTCCCGCAGATCTGACAAGTTGACGCTACTTTATGTTGCTTCTTTATATGTTGACGCAACTTAGACCTTTTTTTGAAAGTTTTCTCGCATAAATAACAATATATTGATTTGATGTTATGAACTGAGCGATGACGCTTCAAACCTGCAGCACTTTTGGCAACAAATTCGCACTCATCGCACGAATGGAAAGCGTTATTAGCCATAATTGTCCATTTTTCTACTTTGTCTAGACTGGATAGTACATTGCTGTCAGATGGGCCAGACACATTCCCATTTTCTATTTCTTGACTGCTAAAATCTCTGGCCCGGAAAGATGTTTCTTCTAACTTCAATTCTCTCAAAAAACGATTTTTACATGGATTATAAAATTTATCATTATACAACAGAGCAGGTAGGCTTTCGGAAGGAGATAAATCATCGCCAATAGTTTGGGAACAACATCTGCTATGTAATTCATCAGGACTGTTTTCATCTGCAACAAAACATGACAAATTGGACGAGCCAGCACTACAGAATTGTCCACCGCTAAAGTATGTTCAAATTTAAAAATGAGCATGCCCTATGATTGGTTAATAAACAATGGGACAGGAGACATATACTTTATATAATTTGTATTTAAAAAATATCTTCTACTTTTTAACTTGAATTCTAATGTAGGCCCTATATGGCGCCAAATAATAGCTCATTGGTAGCGTGGTTGACTCGGAGCAAGGGGGTACCTGGTTCGAGTCCCGCTGCGGCCGATATCTATCCTTGGTGCACACATATATGCAGTGACCCAAACTGTTCAAATTCAGGAGATAATAATGATATTAGAACGTATAACTGATTCGCGCCGCATAAATAAAACTTACAAAAAAAAACAAAGAAATAAAAATGGCCAATATGTCAAAATTGACATATGAACGGTCAATAAAACCTTTATAAAATTACACTTGCATAATTGTACAATAGTACTGTACATATTTGTGTATAAATATCCTAAGAAAAAAAATGTACCTGGCAAATGGGAGGAGGATATTGTCGAACATAATCATGTTGACAGCGGTCACAACTAATGTATACATAAATTTGGTCTACTGTTATATCGCTATGACAAGGTATGCATCGTAAAATGATTTAACCACTGCTGTTTTAATAAATTATCACTGACAGTAGAATTTTGCACCATGCATGATTTTTTTGAAAATTTTGAAACAAGCATAACATACCTTCTCTGGGAATCTCTTCTCGACTGTGCCGGTGGAGCATATAGTTAATGTCCATTTGCTCATCTCCATTATTCTTGATATCAACTGCATGATCAGCATTCTCATTTCTGTACGTGTAATCTATCCCCAATGAAGTTTGAGATTGTCCTGTCGTCAAATCAATTGGCTCGTCACTTACATTTGAAAACACTGAGACTTCCGCAATTGGCGAAGGTTTTCTTATAGACAAATCCAGAGGACTCTCTGAGCTAGACAGCATTTTCTGGTCAGGCAGCAGCACATGTCTAGCAAGGGGAATAACTGATTCAGCCGCGATATTTCCATGAGACTTGACTTTTAGATCTAGAGATTGGACACACCTCAAATCATCCGTTTCCCATCTGTAGTTATCTCCATTACATAACGTGTCTTCACAATTTTTAAAAATATTTGTAATATTATCTTGCACGCCAGGACGCACATTACTTGATGTGCCTAATTCATCAATCCAAAAATTCCTTATACCGTCTTGGGATTTACTATCCGTAGATACATAGACATTTTTACCGGTGGGTATTAGAATGTAGCTCATATTAGGTACTAGTTGTAAACAAACATCTGGTTGATTAAATTGAGCTGTAAAAATATGTGGTGGCGGTAAATCAGCACTGTCTGAGTGATGGATAATTGTTTTTTGTCTCCTCATCTTGGCGGTTGCAAAAAATCTACAACATACATTTAGCATGTTCACTGTTAAATTGAGTACCTCACTGATCTCTCATGAAAACACACAAGTATCATTATTTGGCATCATCACTAGACCAGACAAATATAACCAATTTAAAATATTTCAATTACAAAATTTACACAATTCGATATATTTTCGTTTGGAATCATTTTATCTGATAGGAAATCTGAGGTACTCGAACACCCTTCTGAATGACACAAGACTATTTAATGTTCTTATCGGGCGCGGGGTTGAAGGTGATGGCCTGGTTAGCAGATCAATCCACCCTGCCGCTGATTCACCATCTCATTCCATCCCGGTCTGGGCGACGGTACACAATTAACTTGACTCCATGATGTTCTTGATGCTTGTTGCTTGTCTAGCCGAATAATCCATTATATCTGTATCGCTATTGGCGATGTTATCCCTTAAATGTAAAGGCACGCGTGAGTACGTTCTCGAACCGCCGCCGCGCCCGTGTAACGGCTAGGGCTCGAGAATGCGGAGCTATATGTGGCTTATATTGTTTAGGCAAGTGTGCTCTAGTCGCTGGGGACTGTGGAGTGACCGCGGCACTCGAACCAGTGGTTCGTGTCTTTTGGCACACTTGTGCTATTCGACTTCCTGCCGAACTGGCTTTTGAGTAGTTTTACTGCTGGATCCTTTTTGCTCCTTATGTGTTCCACGAATGATCCCAGCCGTTTTAACGTCTTACGTTAAAGTTAGAGGCTTGTGATCTGTATTCACGAAGAAATTACGACCTTATCAATTATTTCAGAAGTGTTTAATCATAGCGTATACTGCCAAAAGTTCCCCATATGTTATCCACACACTGTTGCAAAACTCCCCCTACAGCGAAATCACTAGCATCACACGTGATATTCAACTGTGCAGAGGGGTCGGGATGTACTAGGAGGGTTGCAGTGGTGAGTATTTGCTTAGATTCGAGAAAAGCTACTGTAGCAGTTTCATTCCAATATAAATCAAAATTTGACTTAGGCGACAAAGGGGTATGTCTTTTGTTAGCTTCTGTCAGTAATATATTCAACAGTGCGAGCCTAGCTGCACAATGTGGTATAAATCTGTGGTCATAATTTACCATACCGAGATATCTTCTCAATGCTCTTTGCTTTTCAGGTTAAATCAAATTAACGATCGCGTCGACAACGCTAGGTAAGGGAGAAATGCCTTCGGGACACACATGGTGTCCTAAAAAACTTAATTCTGTCGTACCGAATGGAAATTTCTCGGGCCGTTTATAATCCCGTATTCAGCTAAGCGAGTAAACAGAATTTTGAGATGTTTTTTATGTGTTCTGTGATCGACACTTGTCACGAGCAAGTCGTCTAAATATACAAAAACAAAGTCTAGACCTCGTGTTGCATGATCTATGAACCGTTGGTAATATGCTAGCACAAGATCTATCTTTGAAAAAACATTGGCCCCAGCTAGGCGCTGCGTAAAATCCTGTATATGTGGTATCGGATATCTATCTGGTACTGTCTGTGCATTCAGACTTCTATAGTCGCCGTATGGTCTCCAGTCTCCGTTTTTTTAAGGGACCATGTGCAATGCAGATGACCACTCGCTGTAGCTTGGTTCTATCACCCCAAGACTAATCAGCTCTTCGAATTCACATTTAGCTGTAACTAACTTATCAGGGACGAGTCGTCTTGGAAGAGCAAAAACCGTGTGTCCTTTAGTCACTATCTTATACCATGTTTAAGTGAAGCGCAGCGCTTCACTCGAAAGTTAAGCTGTTCTAGCAGACCCCGCTGTAGCTTCAGAAAATGATGTGGAAGAGCTGTCTGGTTGAGTAGCTAGATGAGCCCTAATCTACACTGGCATTTGCCGAATGAAAGCTTGTCGAATCACAGCTTTACCCACTACTGCAGCTGTCCCAAATCCGGCTGTCTTCTGAAGTCTGCGAAGAAATCTGGTCGAAATGTCGGATCCTATCTTTTCTCCGGATAAGACCTTATTAACTCGTTCAGGAGTTGTTAACCTCTTCTTTAGATTAGAATGTTCTTAAGGTTCTCATATTTTCGTGTGAGGAAAGGCTGTAGCAAAACAGCCCTGACGTCCGGAGCCACCTCGCCCGAAAGAGCAGCACAAGTTGACCTATATCTCTTACTGTCATCGGTGATATCGTGCAGGTCGAGCTGATTTTTAATCTGGTTGAACCATAACCCGACATCAGTTGGATAAAATGTTGCTATTTTAAACTTTGGCAAGTTATGGGAACGTCGGTTCGGCCGTCTGTAGACTGGGGAAGGACTACTAGAGGATTTGCTTCTAGAATATCCTCTTTGACGTCTGTTATTCCGAGCCAGCCTCAAAAAGTCTGATTTAACCTTTCTATACTCTCTTTCTGTCTCCCTCAATGCAGACGCACTCTCGTCACTGAGAGGAAAATAAGAGTCTTTAGGGCGAGCTCTCTTGTCTTCTAAAGGTGTTGCAACAAGACCCTCACTATCGCTTCGAGTTGCCATTTTGTAAAGTTTGTTATAAGTCAGCTGGCCTATCGGCTTCTGTGCGTTACTCAAACATGTGTTAAAATGGTATGCATATTACCAAACCAGCTATTTTAGCCGTCGCGCCTCGTCTGAAAAACATGCACCTCAAAACATTTGGTTAGGTTCTTATTATATGCTGAAGTTGTAAATGATGGATTGGATGAGTTCGATTTGCATGTGTTGCTGAAAAACTTTAGAGTTCTTTTCACAAAAAAAGTATCTGGTAGATTATGAAGCGTTCTGCTTCGTAAAATTATTTCACAGTTGACACACTAGTATGTTGTGAGGACTGTAAGTTCTGTGCAGAAACTGCTGATTTTAGACTATAAATCGTTCTGATGCATTAAATTACTTTACAAATAACACATTTAGGTTGTGAGGATTGCAGGTCACATCATACAATGTACAAATGCCAAAATATTTGCTAAAAGACTATGTTAAGCTAGAGGGTTGTTGTGTTTGGTAATTCGACCCGCATCAAAAAAAAATTCACGCAAGTCGAAGAACCACAGTAACATTATTTGTCAAAATAACACCACTGTCGAGTTCATAAGTTAGACCATGTCTAATTGACGTTAGACTAAGTACGACTGTAATAATTTACAGCTCAAACCAATTTTTGCAAATTATTCTCAGACTGACAGTAGTCTATAAAGACTGCATAGTATTGATTTAAATAACGAATGCTTCTGAAAATGAATGCTCCCTTTTTTATAAAAAAAACATTCGCTCTGTAAAACAGTCGCTGTGACGTTAAAATCGGTAGCTCGCCTCGGTGCGTTGTGGCACATTAGTCTAGTGCCTGTCAAACGGTGTCGCAGTGAGTTGTACGAGTGCTGTGTGTGCGACAGACACCATGCTCATCAGCTTATTAACATGATTACAGGCAGTACTGCACGCGGATGCTTTAGTGCGCATGCGTGACCTGACAACTGACCTCGCTGGAGGCTAAGCCAGTGTGGACACTTTATAAAAATAGCCTGACAACTTTTCCAAAACTTTGACAGCAGGTTTTGCGTGCTATCGTCTATTTATTATAAATTTATTTATTGAAAAATAGATTCGTTTCAATTAATCATCCACGCGAAATGTCAAGTCTACAATGTTAGAAAGTTTCCAGACACTGCCGTCCTTGACATCGTCGCAGAATTAACCAAACTTTTTCCGGAATAAAAAATGGCGTCTTAGTTTATGCAAATGTATGCCGTTCTGAGCTGATGGCCTGATGTTCGCTTGCATGCCGAGATATGGAGGTAACACGTGTAGGCCGAGGGTTTCAGTAGCTAATCTAAAGTCACCATGCCGCTAAAGACAACAAAATGGCGGCGCTTACCAAAACATGATAAAACAAGACAGAAATATAATTATTATCTGGAAGTTTTTGACCTACAGTCCTGTCACTATGATATTACAGACCGAAAAGGACCTTTTATTCACATATATTTCAGACGGACAATTTTATTTGGCCCTAATCCTAATAAAAGCCCTTTGAGTCGAGGTTTTATTTTTCAAATCAATATTTAATATTTGTATCATGAAAATGGTGAATATTTATTAAATCTGTTGGAGGTTTATTTTAAAAATAGAGTCACCCAAATATGGTGTTCAACGATTATATAGATTGAAAAATAATTTCTTCCAAGTCGCCTGAACTGACGTAATTGGAAAAAAATAATTCTATTAGATTATTTGTACTGTGACCTGCATTCCTCACGTACCTTGTAAAAATGAAGAGTCATTTTAACTTCCTCTAGGTCTACTAATAAAACTATCCTTGGGACTATAGACTAGTCTCCGATGTTTGCAGAAAGTCGCGTATAGATCTCTATCCTCGAGGTTTACCAATTAGGCTACTGAGTTGGTGAACCACAAAAAACGGCAGAAGGTTACATTTTCGAACCAACGTTGGGTTGTCACCAATTATCGGGTGCGAGGTTGGAGGAGTTTCACTCACGCGATTCACTATCTCATTTCATCCCCGTCTGGGCGACGGTACACAATCAACTTTACTCCATGATGTTCTTGATGCTTTATTACTATTAGACTAGTTTACAATCCATTTTATTGATTAACGGGGTGCACGATTCAGACGAGGCGCAACGACTCCTGGGCCACAAGGCGTGGCTGCTCGGATCAGACTATGCGACTGTTCTGTGGGGCGCTCAAGTCGAAAGTGAGGCGGTGCGGGATTTGGTGGTAGAAACCAGCGTGGTCGAGATCGCTCGGAGAGTTCCAGAAACCCGAGCGGTCCCGACGACGAAGGCAAGTTGGACGCTATCCCCACAGATCTAAAGGCATAAGGGGCGGACCATTTAATACCGGGAGGGGGGGTATGGTTTTTCTTCCTAATCAAATTATTTTTTTCCTTCCATCAAGAAAACAAAACTTTTTTTTTCTTCTTGAGCAAAAACAAACAATTTTTTACCTGAGATGTCCGCAGACAAACTTTTTTTTTCCAGGACATGTTTGAAGATCCATTCAACCGCGAAATGGGCATGGGTGTGTCACGTGTAGGCCTACAGTAGCTGATAGAGTACAGGTTGACGGCATTAATGTCAGCAACTAAACTGATTACAAGATACTACTCAAACGAGACATTGCGACGCTGGCCCAACGTTGAACGAACATTGACGGAGTGTACAATGTTTAAGAAAAAGCTGTCCTGTCAATACACATTATTGGGGCAGCTGTTTCCCAATCCCCGCAGTAATATTTAAAGTCACCCAGCTAAGAGCCAGAAACTTGCTCTTAATGTGGCAGTGGGTATAAAACGCATATATCTAAGTATTTTTATGATATAGGCCCTAGGCCTACCCACGGGCAATTTTTCATTCTGGAGGCCCCGTGTCCTGCAAGCTTTAACAGTTGACTAGACCTTTAATCCTATAAATTAAAAGGCAGGTGTTATTTCCCATGATCATTCCAGTGTGCCAGTATAATACCTATGATATGCATTAGACGTTTGACCGAGCGGAGCGAGGGAATTTTTGCCTTTCTTTGGCAGTTTCCGACCGATTTGGAAAGATCTGCTGGCTGTCAACAATCTATTTTTTTCTTACACATAAATAAACAAATTATTTTTTTCCCACAGCCTATAGAGCAAACTATTTTTTTTTGCCAATTTGGTGAACAAATTATTTTTTTACGAAAAAACCATACCCCCCCCCCCCCCGGTATTAAATGGTCGGCCCCTAACTATGCCTAGCATTTTAATTTTTAGGATTAAAAAAAATAGTTATTTTGTGGTAATGTCTTAGTAGGCCTACCATACCATAGTGGTAGACTGTTTTGTAGTGAAATGTTGCCGAGATCGCATAATAAAAAACACAAATACCCGGTAGGCCTAGTCTAGTCTATTATGTGAAAGACTAGCCTAGTCTACAATGGGTCCCAAAGCGAGACTGTGTTTCCGATCCAAAACGATTTTTGCAAATAGACTATAGGCTATAAATTAAAAAATTTTCAAATTAATTTGGACTTTCGAAACTTGGAAGTTCCTGGAACTTGAAACTGGGAACTTCAAGTTCCCAGAATTTGGGAACTCTTGAACTTGGGAACTTTTGAACTTGTTTGAGGGTAGCCTGGCAGTGGCGGATCCAGAATGTGCAAGAGGAGGGGGCGTACGCCACATTTTGGCTGAAAAAGGGGTGTTAGCTTCACTTTATTAAAAAAAAAATGCATGAAAATGCAATATTTTTACCAAGAAGGGTACGCCGGGTACGCCCTTTGGTGGATCCGCCACAGCCTGGGGTAGCCCCAGTGTGACTGGCAAGCTGTAACTTATGATGTAAACGTGTCCATACACTAGAACTGCAAAAGTTTTTTAATTTTTGTGCTGCGCATTTAGACATCTACTAGTAGGTCTACCAGTTAGGCTAGATTATAGATATGGAGACGAAATTCCTGATTTCTAATTATTGACAACCATGTCAAAAATAAGAAATACCGGTACGGGGATTTCGTCTCTATATATAATAATAGTCTAACATGTAAGTGCGCAGCACAAAAAATAAAAAAAACTTTTGCAGTTCTAGTCTATGGACATGTTTAGGCCTACATCATATCACATAATTATGGCCATATTATTAAGCTAAAATCATCAGCTTTAATTGAACTTGAGTCAATAGACCTAAGTCGGTCCCAAACTAACTGATTGGTTGAGACGTGATCACGTGTTGATAGTTAAGACAAAAATTCCTTCAATAGCCTAGGCTACCATCATAGGCCTGTAAGTGTAAGATTGTAAGCCTATTAAGTAAAATCCAAATGGCAATTTAAAGTTCGAGATGTCACTCACCACGATCACCAGCACGTTACAGCCACGATGTAAAGAGAGCAGAGGCAAAAGAATGTAAATATTTGAAATTGTCTGACTAACCTTAGCCTAGCCCTAGATCAGCTGATCCACTCTGCTTCCTAACGCATATATAATGAAATGGGAAGTGCCCAGGAAGCCCTCGACTCAATCACTCAGTGTAAAAAAGTATAGGCCTAGTCTACAGGCTTTATTAAATTTCAATTAAATCTGAAGGTAAACTCTGTAGAATTGAGTCTACATGTAGCCTGGGATCTATCGTGTGGTTAAGCTCCCATAATGAAACAATAGTTCATTTAATGATTAAAGCATGACATTTCTACCATTATTAACACATATTCTGATCCTCACTATAAGATGTGGAGGCAATAGCTTGATTTGACCCTTGGTGACCTCTATAGAGGTCATTAACCTCGAAAGGTCAAAATATTCACGGACAAATCCAAAAAGTGGCGAAAATTGTGCATTAGGCCTAACCCTTTCCATGCCTGTCCGGGAATTTTAATACTGATTACAATGCCAATCCGGACCGTGTCCGGGCTAGTTTACAGTTAATTCACTATATACTGAACAGTCGCCATGTGTGCCCCAATCCATCCAGCGTGCTTCAAAACATGACAGTGTACTACAGTGCCATCTGGTGACTGTTTGGCGGGTACCGACCGCTGGTAGGGGACATGCGGGCATAACGGCCCCCCGGGCATGACGGCCCAGTGACGTCACAGTTGCTAGTAAATCACATGACCTAACTTGTGACGCTTGTCTGGTTAGCTAAAGACGCGCCTTTTCCAAAACCAGAAAATCAAGCTTTACACTGTCTACACATGCTCCACAGAAGCAAATGTAAGTTTTTTACCCTTTATTTACGCAATTTCCTTCAAATATATTAGGAAACGCAACTATGAATGTACATAGATCGCCAATATTTCACATGTTTCATTCAAAATATGTACGCCTGTCTTTCATTTGATTTGTAGAATATGCCCTTATCACTGTTGATGTTTGACATTGAGTGTCTTAAAATTAGGTCACCCCTACCGGGCATTATGACCCAGGGCATGACGGCCCAGGGCCATCATGCCCTGGTGATGGGGCGTAATGCCCGATGTATTCATCTGTATAATATAGGCTATGCAAAAAATAATATGTAGCACAGCCATAAATATATATCGCGCAGCTTATATATAATATAGGCCTATATACATATGTAGGCCTATATATTCTGTAAAGCCTTCATGGTAGGCTATACAAAGCCTATAGATATATATATAAGCAATACATAGGCCTATTTTATAAAGGGATATATAAATACCGGTATATTATGTTGTCACTTTCAGAGTTGGGCTGATATATTAAATCTGGTCCCCATTATGTATGTTATATATATATATATATATAAATAAACATACATAATGGATATATATATATATATTATATGTGTGTGTGTGAGCATAATGGGACCGAATGGATACATAGGCCTATGACCAATTTTGAAAGTGACAACGTTGTGCCATATTTGACCCAAATTTGTGCCATCTTTGGGCCTAGGTTTTCTGCCAGTGAGGGTTCAATATTCGGTTGCTTTTTCAGATGGTTTACACGTACCAACGGAAAACAGATAAAGCCGCTTGGACAACAAATTCTTTACGGAATGCCATGCACGGCGTTTCGACTGGCGGGTTGTCGGTCAGGGAAGCGGTGAGGAGATTCGGCATACCAAGGACAACCCTGCGTCGTCACATAAGGGAAGACAATTCAAACAAGAAACTAGGGGGAATAAAACCAGTGTTTGACCATCACCAAGAACTCCATTTGGTTAATTACTTGAAGGAGACGGATACCCTTGTATGGCCTAACAAGATCAGCACTCCAACAGCTTGCTTATGAGTATGCAGAACAGAACCATATAAGCCATCCCTTTAAGAAAGGAAAAGCAGGTTCCGGCTGGATTCATGGCTTTATGACTAGGCACCCAGAGTTGAGTCTTCGAAAACCAGAACCAACTTCAATCGCACGGGCTACAGGTTTCAATAGGCCACAGGTCAATCGCTTTTTCCAATTGCTGGAGGATGTGCTACATCAATACCACTTCGACAGTTCAAGGATTTTCAACTGCGATGAAACAGGTAAGTGCCCAGATTATAATGTATGATCATAGAATGAAAAACAGGCTACAATGTATAGTAGTAACACAATTGGTAAGTGCCTAGATTATAATGTATGATCATAGAATGAAAACAGGCTACAATGTACAGTAGGAACACAATTCCTTCTTTTTACATTTCTACTGCTGGGCAGTGCTGAATTGAAATTAATTGTACATACATCAAAACGTTAAGGCTATATGTTCTGTGTACAACTGAAAAAGTATAATTTTAACCCACATTTCAAGAAATTTGGGTTATAATTTGATTTTAACTTAATAATTATGGACCCTAATTTATGGTCACTAATAAAGATGGCGTCGCACAGAAAGAGCAATCCTAGGTGAAAAGCAGAGAAACATTCGTATTAATTTGAATCTGATATACAAATTTCATTTTTAAATATGTTTTTATGTCAATTAATTGCAATTTGAAAATAATGATAAAAAACGGAATATTACGGGACTATATAGCTTTAATAATAGCCTAATAAAACATTGTGCCTTTGTTATCAACTTATACAGTTTTTTTTTCAGGGATAAAGACCTCTGCAAATCGTCCTTCCAAAGTAATCTCACAAAGAGGAAAAAAACAAGTAGGTTTTGTGTCAAGTGGAGAACGTGGACGCACAGTTACCGCTCTCTGCTGCTGTAACGCAGAGGGTAGATTTATACCACCAGCTATGGTATTTCCAAGAATGAGGATGATTGACCCACGTCTTCTAGAAGGAGCCCCAATTGGTACTTTAGGACTTTGCTCAGCATCTGGTTGGATGAATTCGGACCTTTTTCTCACATGGCTTAAATTTTTTATTGAGCAAACGAAACCGTCAAAAGATAAACCTATAACCTATATTGTTAATAGTTGATAATCACGAATCACATCGGTCACTCCAAGTGTTAGATTATGCAACTGAGAAAAGCGTCATTCTCTTATCAGTTCCTCCCCATACCACACACAAGCTACAGCCGCTTGACAGATGTGTGTATGGTCCGTTAGGCACATATTTTGTCACTCCCCAGGCCGCCAAGGGTTATCCCGCCACTTTTCAGCCCACGATGCCACATCCCGCCATGCCTCAGCTTGCTATACCGGATCCTTCTAAGCGTCAGCCCGCCACGCGTCTGCCCGTCGTGCCTCAGCCTGCCATGTCGCAGCCTAACATGCAAAATCCGGCAATACTTCAGTCCACCTCGATTCGGCCCGCAAGCCCTCATCCCATCACGCCTCAGACGTCAATGCCTTTGTCTGCCATTCCCAAACTTGCTAAGCATCAGTCGGCCATACCTCAACCCGCCATGCCACAGGATGCCACCCCTCCGCCAATCCATCCACAACCTGCCATGCCACAGCCTGTCATTCCCCAGGCCGCCACGCGTTATCCCGCCACTCCTCAGCCCCCCATGCATCAGCTTGCTATACCCCAGCCTGTCAAGCGTCACCCCGTCATGCCTCAGCCTGCCATGTCGCGGACTACCATGCGTAAACCAGCCACGTGTCAGACAGCCAGTTCTCGTCCCATCACGCTTCGGACGGCCATGCATCTGCCCACCATGCCCGAATTAACTAAGCGTCAGTCTGCCATACGTCAACCCGCAAGGCCACATAAAGCCACGCCTCAGCCTGCTACCCCTCAGTCTATCACGCGTCAGCCTGCCAAGCGTCAGAGTACCACGATTCCGCCCACGACTCCTCAACAAGCCACGCTACAGCCTTCCATGCCACCACAGCCTGTCATTCCTCAGGCCGCCACGCGTTATCCCGCCACTCTTCGGCCCGCCATGTCTCAGCCTGCTTTCCCTGGGCCAGCTATACCTCAGCCTGGTGTGCTTAAAGAAGCTACGACTTCGCCCCTTAAGATACACGCTAAAACAACCACCCACCCTGTTCAACCACAATTGGTCAACGCTGGCCGGATCACCATAGCCACTCCGCGCGTGAACCTTATGCCACAACAAAAAATTGTCATGCCTAGCGACATCAAGCCATTACCGAGTGCAGGAAAGCTTAGGGTCGAAGTCAGGAAGCGACGGAGCCTTCAAGCTGAGATATTGACAAGCTCACCAGTGAAAATGAGTTACGAGCCAGACCATGTAAACCTACAAAAAAAGGCTAGCACAGGGAGAAAACAGGCCAAGAAAACCAAGCTCGAGAAGATGACCATGGCTCAAGAGCCACAGCCATCTACGTCGAAGGCTTTTCACTGTCTGGTCTGTAGTGAGCCATACGCAGATCCACCGGACGAAGACTGGATCCAGTGTTTCTCATGTAAAGGGTGGGCTCACGATGATTGCACTGATTACAGAGGCCATGGTGACTTTATTTGTGATCATTGTTAATTGAGTTGTAGACATTTATGTCAACAATTATTTCCCTTGCTTGTTAAGCCTGCTATTTAATAAACTTATTTAAATCAAATTATTTTTTTTATATTATTTTTTTCAGGGGTTTGGCCTTGTTCTCACTTGACAGGGCCCAGCGTGTGCAGCCTCTCCATCTAAATGAAAGAGCTATTTTCATTTTCCATCATCGATTCTTCATCAACTTTTATCTACTCATACTGGAATATGTGTATCATCAGGCTATTATTCCACAAAGGCCTAAGAAGGACGAAATATATATATAGGCTATATATATATATATACATATATATAATATATATATATATATATATATATATATATATATATATATATATATATATCATAGGGACATAACCACATCAAAGGGCATTATGGACCACCCTGGCCATAATGCCCGTCAGAGTGGGCCATTTTAGAATTAGGGTAGGGCATTTTGGTCCTTTTGGCACATTTTTTAATGTTCCAATATTGTCGGGGCATGTCGATATTTAGAATTTCTATTTTTTAAGAAAAAAGTTGGACATGTACCTTAACCATTGGCAGAATGTAGTGGTATTCTATAAAACTATGTGACCTAAATATAAGATAAAGCTTACTAGGGCCGTTATGCCCGCCCTTCCCCTACGCTCCGGTCAGCCCGTGTATGGGCATTTTGTTGGGTTGATTCACAAAACAGTTGCAGTGTTGATGTTTTGGCGTGAATTAAAACAGTTCGCCTGTATACAATCGATATGCCATAGAAAACTAGGTGAGCAACAGCTCAACAGTGTAGGCCTATGTAGGCCTACTCTTATTCA
The DNA here is from genome assembly GCA_964017125.1 of Flabesymbios commensalis. Taxonomy (NCBI): domain Eukaryota; kingdom Metazoa; phylum Annelida; class Polychaeta; order Terebellida; family Flabelligeridae; genus Flabesymbios; species Flabesymbios commensalis. Next base: position 8,641,520 of record OZ024917.1, read on the forward strand.
TATAGCAGGTATAGATGTCGATTTACCCACTTTCTGCAGCAAACACAAGACATTCAACAGATGCTGGTTTAATGTTGGCCCAATGTCTGCGACGTTGCACCAACAATTATCAAGCATTGGTGCAAATTACGGCTGTATTTGTTGCGTGTCTCGTCCTTATCTGATGTCTGCTATATAGGCCTATCTGGGGTCACGTCGCACTATTTCTGGCTGACGTGTAATTTTTACCTCAATGCGAGAAACCAATCTTATCAGTTTGCAGCCTCATTAGCCAGCATTATTCAGCGTCTGTCTCACTGGCGTGACCTCTTGTTCTGAATATGTGTTATGAGAGCTCCCGGGTAGCGCAACGACTATGCCTTTCGGAATCTCGTCCCACACGAATAATGTCACTCCTCAGGTATTGTTAATACCCTAAAACTACATTGTACTTGAAACACCTTTTGAAATAGTGCTTGACCCTGAGTGATCCAACTAGTTTCTACAGTCATATATAACACTTAGCTCACGCATAAATAAAGTTGGAAGGCATAAAATGCTATTTTTTGTATTTTTTATCGAGTTTGATCATTATATGACATTGATATGACCTTGGAATGACCTTTGCACACCACGTGACCTCAGTATAGTGGAACTCCAAACCGTGTTACCCTTTCCACACTGTCATATGTAAATTTGCTGCAATTCAAGGCATATTTCTACACTACTATATTCAGTCACTTTTGGCATTTAATTTTAGTCCTGGAGAAGGGGGAATTGAATAGTGAATTTATCCAAAGGTGAAAATAAGGGAAATCCGAAGGGGCTATCACTACTAGGGTACTCCTCAGGTACCTTAAAACTACTTGCGACACCTTCTGAAATGGTGCTTGACCCTGAATGATCTAACTACAGTCATATATAACACTTAGCTCACGAATAAATCAAGTTCGAAGGCATAGAATGGCAATTTGTTGTATTTTTTATCGAGATTGTCCTTCATATGACCTTGACATGACCTCGGCATGAACTTTACGTTCAACCCCAGTAAAGTGCAACCCCAACCCGTCCCACCATACATTGCCAGTTACAAATATGAGAGCTCAATATGAATGATGTTCTGTAGGCCTACTGATGAATGTTAATTAGTTTTTTTAGCCAAAATAACCATTATGCTCGAGTAATTAGGCATTGTAGAAATGGGCAGGGGCTGAATTATTGGGCATGGCTGTTATTCAAAGCATAACACCATATTTATGACAAAGTCACATCAAGGTCACCATAGCAAAACATATTGAAAATATCTCCTTTTTTTATAAATTTCAACATGGGTAGTGGTGCAGTCATCTATTACAAAGACTGGTTTTGTCAATTCTTTGTCAGATTTATTTTTTCCATACTCAGTTTTAAGAGATTTGGAGCTTGGGAGGGGTAGGCCCCCCTAATACATCTTCTGTATTCCCCTTTTTACACTTCTCTCTGAATTCTTATTTAAATGAGCAAATTTAAAATCGTGCAGCAGTGTGAAACATGAGCTTGGGCTCCAATGATAAAATATCAATACATAGGCCTAATCGGGTTTATGACTGTTCACATGGGTGGAATTGTGTTTTACTGGGGTGTTGTCCAAAAACAAGGTCTCACAGCACAAATAATTAAGACAATTGTGTAGGGGAGAGTGGGGTGTGAGATTCCCTTGTATAATAAGGGGCGTTTAAAACTAATTCTTATTTTTTTATATTAGGGGAGAGTTGCCGGGACTGGACCCCATAACAAAAAGTGGCTTTGTGACTCACAAAAAAATATTTGATTTATTTGATTTTTTAAAGAAAGTTTTTTTAATAATGTTAGGATGGACACTACTCGTTTGTGCAACCAATTGTTGAGCACGTTTATTATCTTGGAGGCAAATCATTATTTTCAAAAAAAACCAAAGTAGTCCAATCGTGGATCACGTGACCACAATTGGACCACCTCTGTTTTTTTAAATAGCATGTTTCATGTCACTGGTATACCAATTATAATACTATTAAGACATTCCCAACTGCTAAAATCAAAGAATTGGTGTCAGTATCAAACAATTGACAACCCTCGATTGGACCATTTTCAATATTTTGACTGTTTTTTTTTCAAAACAATACTTATATTTCAATTTGTGTTTGTTGAGTTTGTAAAATAACTTTTATCACATTTTTATAGCAGATATTACAGTTATCGGGATGTAGCAGTCTAAAACACTCTAGTCCAATTGAGGAGCTGGTCCAATCCCGGTCACACAGGTGGTCCAATCGTGGAGGTAATATGGTCGTTTATATCATGCCAGCCTACCTGGACATGTGCCAAATTTCCAAGCTTGCATTATCGCTCACATTAACTGATGTGTGTGTAGCTTTTGGCCGTTTTGGGATAAATTTTATGGGTGCATAAGTGTTCAGACAATATTTAAGAATTGCAATATTAGACTAGCAACCTAAGATATTGGTTTTAACTATTAAATCTAACAAAATCACAGTTTTCATATCCAAAATTTCTATGTGAAGAAAGGCAAGTGTTAACGATGACATATTGGCAATAAGACCCTCTAGGCATAACAGCATGCGAGCAATAACACTGGTCCGATTGAGGCACTGGTCCAATTCCGGCAACGCTCCCAATGTAATATTTAGGTATAGAAATGATAATATATAGGCCTAACATTTCTCATTAAAAAACATTGTATTGTCTAGGATGCCCCAGACACAGTCGGTGGTTGCTAAAAAAAACGTAATAATTATTCATTCCCAGTCTGAGAGTCTCTGAAAATATGTATTTAGCCTACAACAATAGCTTCGTTATTGCGGCTCGTAGCATAAATCCCCGCCCTTTTCTGTGATTGGCCATGTGACGATCTCCTGATCAAACCCCCTTCAAGTACTGTTATGCCTTTTGTTTTCTATAATCACTCAAACTTGTAAAAAATGGATTTCGGACTCAAAAAAAATCTCACTCCACAAGATACAGCCCCTGCTGGTGAAGAAAAAATAAAAGTTTTGATAAAACACTTGATAAAAGTGTTGTTACTTCCTTGTGTTTATTGGTAGTCTAAACCAATTGGCATTTTATTGTCATTGTTACACAGGTTGGGGTATTGACGTCGGCTCCATCATAATTTGATGACCACACACTTTATAGGTAAGGAAGAGCAAAACAATGGTGACATTTGCTGCTTTGTCCACAGGACAATAGCTGATCGACGATACATCGTAAGATCAACACATTTGGTGTGCGAGGCAAAAATTAGACCAGAAAGTGTGATATGCCGACGTCAATAACCCAACCTGTATAACAATGACAATAAAATGTCAATAGGAACCGAGAGGAACCTGTAGTACATTTTGTATTGTTCCGATTGGTAAATAAAAATGAGTTTCTGACTATTAAGCCCCATAGATACCAGAGTGTTATTCTGTGGGCCTTAATAATATTTATAGACAACTATATATAATGTTCATTGTGCTTTCATGAAATCATGTTTGTTTTCTAATTGTCATCATAATTCTTTTCATACATTATTTTTACTCCCTCCTCTTCTTTTCCTACTTAAATTTTAACCCCCAAAATCTTCAAAATACTTTCAAATCCTGTAGTAGGTACAGATTCATATCAGATACAGGCGATCATTGTTCCAAAATCATCTGCAGATCAAATTTGTGCCAAATTAAACTTTTTACAACTTTTTGATTATTAAAAGAAAATGACCTGATTAGGCTAACCCTAAATAGCCTGTAATAAGTCCTCAACAATTTAATGATTTTCCATTATTTTATGTCATTTATTCACTGCTATGTGATTGGATACGTATAGGGTTCATATGCTCATCGAAAACATAGGCCTACAAAAGTCATTGAATTTTACTTTTCTTTTAAAAATCATAGAATTAAAAAATACAGCCTGTCTAGATATTTTTTAAATATATCCGCATTAGATCCTCATTGCATGTGGCACACCACAACCTTAATGAAAAAACTATACTAACTATGCAGTAGTGATGTGTAATCTAGTTAATTCTATATTTAATTTGGTCGTTTTTTTGGATAAAAAGTACTTGAATTTTAAGAAATGACTGTAGAAAAAAATGTGATCCAAGAGTAATAAAGCTGTACAAAACATAGCATTTATAGCCTTTTGAATTTGTTGATAATTTGTATTTCTTCGAATTATTAGCAAGTGCATAATCATGTATAATTTGTCATAATTAGATACTTCAATATAGTAGTAGTAGTAGTTTATTTTGTTGTTTTTTCAAGGCCTTGGGCCCATGGTACAAAAAAATCTCACATGTTATATACATACATAAAATGCATTACATATTCAAAATAATTTACAATACACATTTGTGTAGGACAAATCAATACAGCAATACATATTTGTTGAGTTAGTACTTCTGATGTTCTCTGCATGATATACAACTGAAGCTAATTTCTTTCTTTTATTTTCTTTAGTTTCTACTAGTATTTCTATAAAATTGATGTAAGATGTATTCTGTATAAATAGATAATTCGATCGCAAATCTGTATAGGCAGGACATAACATTAAGAAATGATATTCATCTTCTAAAACAATAATATCTAATTCTTCACAGAAAATGCACAATCTATCTGCCATTAAAATGTTTTTGCCTGAATTTGTAACATATGACTGGAACATCTTAACCTAGATAATGCCTGTTTATGTGACTTGATAATTTTAAAATTCAAATACCTTTCTGCTTCAAATTCTCTTTTAAATGTTAAGTAAATTACTAATTTACTTGAATTTCCAACGTCGGTAAACCATGTATTCTACTAATTATAATCTTCTATTGAACGTTGAAATTAATTTGCTTGACTTCATGATGAATGAAAGTATATACGTAAATGACCAATTCTGAAATATTTATAGCATTGTATAATCTCTAACGAAACGTATTTCTTACATGCACATATGAGTTCTAAACTCCTACAAAACTCGTTATGTGTGATGTTCATACTGCAACATGGTTATCCATTTGAACTAATGTTGTACACATTGTCGACCATGATGTATCATCAACTGACTTCATCAAAATAAAATATCACTCTGATATGTTATCAAACATAATAGTCCAAGCTAGTGTAATGTATTTTGTCAATGACCCTTGTTTTGTAACATACAGTGGAGACCCGGTATCGGACCGCCTCACAACATGCACAAAGCGGACCATCCCGTAATACGGACCACCTTTATCCAGTCCCATTTTTTCCCCATTGACTTGACTTGTCATATATAGTAAGTAAGTAAGCCTAGGCCTAAGTATGATGACTTCCATAGCGCCAGTATCTCTTAACAATATTGAGTCTCAATGGCGCTGTGGACTAAAAACAGTATTCAGTGGGAAGGTCCACAGTCGGAAAAGGAATTAATCATATGACGGTCGGTGGATGCTCAGATTAAGCCTTAACGATGAATGACCGTCATTTCTTTTTGACCGCGGTCCAGGATGTAATAACTTCGTACTTTCGGATCTCAGTGTTTGCTGGTGTTTCTCGAAATGTAATAAATCACTGAGATATGAGAGGTCCTAGCGTACAGAAGGAATATTCCGTCATGATTTTTTGTATTAGTTTTACATATTTAACGGAATAATAATATCAGATGTATTTTTACGCGATGAAGTATAAATTATATCCAGTTAATTGACTGTAAGCTACATAAGATTAACCACGATTGATTGATTTCCCGATAAGATCTGCCATGGCCTGATCACCCTAAATAAGCGATACTATCACACTAGAACTGGAATGAAATAAAAAAAATACTCCAAGATCATCGTAATGACACCGTGTATAACTCCCGAGTTTTCATAAAATAAGAAGCGTGACATCTATTTTGAACACCGCTTATATAACTATCATATTTGTCAATACTGATTTATTGGCAATTATGATAAATGGATAACTGTCACTTCGAAATCAATTTTAAAATATGAGGTCAGCGAATTTCGCATTCTTTCATATTAAATCAATATTTAAAAAATATCGACAGTCGTAATAGGGGACTTTGGGTGTCATAGGGTTGTTCACGGCTGATCGACTTTCAGTTTACAGACTTTTACAGAAATAAATATATGCATAATATTTTTTTCTTATATGAATTTTTACATGCATTTAATAGAATTTTTTTTTTAATTGTAGGTTGTTTTTCATCATATCACGACGTCATATTCAATACATTAGTTTATTAAGCAGCATTGATATCAACACGAAATAAGGCATATCTATAAACAGACTTGTATCTCTCCATACAAAATTAGATGGTTTCACAAATCTGACCCACTCCAAAATGGGACCACTTTCAGTCAGTCCCATGGGTGGTCCGATTTCCGGGTCTCCACTGTACATTTATATAATGTTTTTTGTGTTGTTTTTATACAAATCGACCATCCTGATTCCAAATCCGATGAGTGCCAGATTGTAGCTGTTGAGCATTTTCAGTAATAGGCAAAAATCATAATGGCCGCCATACGAAAATAGTTAAAAGGAAACATTTCCCCGCAAAATGTTTTTTTCTCGTACTAATAGTGTCTTTCAAGGCATATGCAATATTTGACATTGACTTGAATTGACCGTTGGATATATGAATCCGCAGACCCCCATTTGGAGTATCAGGCTGGGGATATAGTGCTGATCAAGCAACTCAACTAGTCATTAAATTGTATAATACCGTTGCTGATCTAGATTAACCCTTTAACTGCCAAATTATTCAATCTGAATTATCACCCACTTGAAGTTATGTCTCGCTGACGCGATCCACAACTTCAAGTGAGTGAAAATAATTCAGATTTAACAAAATGGAGGTCAACTGTTTTCAAATATTGCTGATTGTTGTCATATTTTATCTATAACTTGTTCAAAAGGTGGTACTTAAAGGGACTGGCCCACGCTAAAATCATAAAAAAATCGGTGATTTTATTTCGGGTTCTTAATATGACCATATGATGTAAACATGTACATAGACTAGAACTGCAAATTTTTATATTTTTTGTGCTGCGCATTCACCAGTTAGGCTAGATATAGAGACGAAATTCCTGATTTCTAATTATTTTCATTATTAATAATGTCAAAAATAGGAAATGCGGGAATTTCGTCTCTATATCTAGTCTAACTGATGAATGCGCAGCACAAAAATTATAAAAATTTGCAGTTCTAGTCTATGTACATGTTTACATCATATGGTCATATTAAGAACCCGAAATAAAATCACCGATTTTTTGATGATTTTAGCCTGGGCCAGTCCCTTTAATGTGCTAATAAAAAATGAAAACCTGAATATATGCGGCCCCTTGCAGTTAAAGGGTTAAATAACAGCTAGTGGAAGTAGATTTCACTTGGCCACTATAGTCTATAGTCTTGCTCAAAAAACAATTTTATTGATGATTTCGAGTATCAGGCAGTTGGACTTATCGTTCACTAGCAACTTGGGGTTTATGATGACGTAGGCCTATACTTTTGTACAGCAAATCTGTAAATATGTTTTTTTTTTAATTTATGTTTCCTCTAATCTTTTTTATTGACTAGGCCCCACGAGCTATATTTCTCTGTTATGATTAACATATCTAAGGCCCCTATATATAAAGGCCACAGACAGAAGCATCGACTATTCCATTTAAATATGATGGGATTTTGCTGTTTCCCTAACGTTTTTTAAACTTGTATCAGTGTATACATAACGTAAATTTAGTATGAAAACAGGTCCACTTGATTTGTGGAGATTTTTCGATAAATTGTGAAGCAGCTCTTTGAATAATGCACAATTTATTATCAATGTGATTAAATCAAAAATATGCATAATTAACCTAAATATTTTTCATTCTTTTGTTACAAATAACTATATCAACCTCATAAAAAACACAAGCTGAACAAAATAAGAATGTACGGGTTATCGCAGATAATTTTGCTAATCAGGTCATCACAGACCTGTATAACACAGGAACATTTCACTGAAACAAAGCATGCCATTTGCCTTGGTATGGGTCTTTGAGTAACATGTACAGCATAATCTTGGTTTTCTCATTGACGTAATGCTTAAGGATTAACCCTTATCGGACCACCCCCGCTATTCGGGATATGGACCACTTTTTTGCACAGAACCAGTCTCGAACCTCGCTAATCGGACCACTTGGGACATCAGAAGTCAATTATTCGAGCCTATTGGATCAGCGACAGAGCATTCACACCTACGGTGAAAGTCGCGCCTCCACGCTTAGATGCCTACACTACAAACAATGATTATCTGGATAAGACCTTGTAACCTCTATGGTCCTTGTGAGCTGAGCGCCTTGCACCCCCGTGATATTTATCTGGACGTCTTGATGAGGCATTAAAATTGCCATAGGCCCTATATGGTGGACATCGCGCCTTCACGCTTGCTTGAACACAAGCGAAAACCCTCTAATTGCTCAGAACAAATTTTATTTCCTGTTAATTTTAATCTATTGGTAGCTTTCAATAAAGTAAGGCTGATAACTATAATCTTTGTATTCAGTATCTTTGCAAGATAATTTATTGTATACCGTTCTTCTTGTATCTATTTTAGAAAATTGAATCGCAATTAGCTAATAAATAATATTATAATATGATTATCGTGATTAATTGGAAGTAGCAACACTATTGTCACTTCCTCCGAATATCAGACAGTTGGCCGACATTAAACAAACATCGGGTCAACATCACACGTCATAGTACAGTGTTGTACTGCTCCTAGTCATATTTAGCTTGTTTGGCGACATCACAGAAGCGTCAAGAATCACCTCTAAAGACAACTTTTTTACCAGTAGAACTGTCGGCCTTCATTTGATTATCGCCTCTGGTATTGTATTTTTAATGCTCAATTGTGTTCAATGGCTAACAGAATAAACAGAAGAACAGCTTACCAAGATATAAAAAGCGGATATGATTTTAGTAAGTCATTCAACGTTGTTATCAACATGGCAAAAGCTAGACGTAATAAGCTCAGACTAAAAGAAAAAATAAATCTCATAGAGATACAAGGCGCACTCACAGTCAACAACAATTAACAGATTAAGATGAAGAATCTGATGACCAACGAGATCTGTCTTCTACTCCTAAAATATGTTTACATGCTCCACAATGGATAGATTCTATACCAGAGTTATATGTGGAAAAAACTGATGAACAGTTGATGACTGCTCAAGATAGTTTGCGTGTTGCTGCTGTAAGAGGCAGCATACAAACTGCGGCAAACTTCAATAAATGTAAAATAAATGTTTTTATTTTAATCATGATTTTTAGTGCTAATTGAATAACGATATTTATTATTGTATGTGTTTGTTTTATGTTTGTTTTATGTTTGTTTTATATCTTATACACGTAGCTAATAGTACACATACTGTACTTAGAGCATGGAAATGTTCATTATAAGGTAGAATGTATACCTACAATTTTACTTAAGGGACCACCTCGCTAATTGGACCACTTTTGCTAAGTCCCTTGGGTGGTCCGTTCAGCGAGGTTCTACTGTATTTATTTTTTTCTCATTTTGTCCAAGTGATGCATATTTGAACAAATAATATGTCTCGATATTTTCTAGGTAATTCACACTTGCTGAGATATATTGTTAATTTTCTTCCATTTTAGATATTGAACACAGTGAAGCATGCTGGGTAAACTGATAAAAAAATTATTTTCCCTACTTTGTCCATGCGTGATTTTAGGTATTTCTCTAAGTAAAATTTGCTAGCATATATTATCACTCAGTCTAAGTGATGTAGGCTTATACTTATCAAACATTCCACATTTTTTTCTTGAAATATTCCACACTCAGACAGATATTTATTGATATTCTTGTATGTGTTTTAAACTTATTGAAATATTTTATGACATATATGGTATTCTTCTTAATTTTCCAATTTTTTTAAAGAAACACTTGTTAAAATATAGTCTCACTTTTGTTGGGTGATGTGGACTTGTAAATTTTTTTTCATTTTGATATAGTATACTAACTACTAATATATTCCACACTTAGTCAAATATTTTTCAATCTTTGTTTTTTAAATTCATAGGCCTACTTATTGAACTATTCTGATACATTTGGCTAAGTTTTGCATCTTGTTATTGAATGTGTGATGTGTATGAACTACGTGACGGCCAATGCACATTATTTAATTAATTTGTGATGTGTATGAGCTGAATGATGGTCAATGCACTTTAATTATTTATTGTGTGATGTGCATCAACTAAATGATAGTCAATGTAGCCTAGGCCTACATTAATAATTTAATTTTGTGATGTGCACCAACGAAATGACGGCCAATCAATGTACATTAATTATTTAATTTGTGATGTGCACCAGCTAAATAACAGTAAATTTACACTCACAGCCGTCATTTAGTTCAAAAAGTTAGCAACATCATCAAGGTAGTGATTACGTGAGCCTATGCTCATATATACATTCAGAAAAGTGTAAAGTCTTTTCAAAATCAACCCGTCATTTAGGTCAAAACTCTGATTAGTAGGGAGGCTTAATCAAATAATCGTTCACTTCGTTGCAAAAGTCTGAAATTTTTGTCATAAGCTGATATGACTTGGCTATTTCAGAATCTGCCGACAGACAAGCGATCTTTCTCCTTTAGCGGCCATATTGGGCAATTTCAAAATGGCCGCCACTGCAATGCATTACACATGCTCACTTTTCAACTTATCATCACAGAACCACATGTAATACCTCTTTTCCAGAGTATTTGAGGTCGGGGATGACGATTATGACATCAGTTTCCATCAAAACTTGAAAGGGCAAGGTCAAATAACAACATCAAGGTCAAAATCGTTTAGAATTTGCCTATTACTGTTTCTCTCATTGTGTCGATGTTTAAAAAGCCGACTAAATTTGTATATTTCAGAATCTTGAATATTTCAGAATCTGCCGACAAACAAGTGATTTTTTTTCTCTAGCGGCCATATTGGGGAATTTAAAAATGGCCGCCACTGTAATGGATTAGGCCTACTCATGCTAACTTTTTAACTAATCATCAGAGAACCACATGTAATACCTCTTTTCTGGGGTATTTGAGGTCGAGGATGTTGATTATGACGTCATTTTTTATCAAAAGGTGAAATGCCAAGGTTAAATAACAACACCAAGGTCAAAATCGTTTAAAATTTGCGTATTACAGTTTTTCTCATAGGTCGATGTTTAAAAAGCTGAATAAATCGGTAGTTTTAAAATAATTTTATAACTTTGATAATGTTATGGGTCAGAGATCTTAAGTAGCGTGTGTTGTTGGTCAGGTGATGATATAAAATACAAATAAATAGGGCTCTCCCTCTCAGTCCACTGTCCAAATACGCCACAGTAGAGAGTTGGAAACTTCCCAACAACTGTATGCTTACATAGGTATTGAATTAAACAATAATAATCATCTCAAACACCAGTCCTTATTGGCACGCTCACCTCCTAGGCCTCAGTGTATCGTATGATATACCCCCGTCATTGTACCCCATGCAGTTAATCTCAGCCGCATGGATTTATTTATGCCAAAAATTGAGGATGGTAATGTGGCAAGGCCTTCATATTATAGGACCCCTGGTCTGAGATAAGAAAACAGTTTGGATAAAGCACGTTTGTGAACTCCTAACTAAAGAGGAGATTGATAACAACATTATGACAACCTGGTCAGGTTATCATTCTCGTATGAAAGAATAAAGCTCTATCGAACCTTGAGCATAAATTGACATTTTACCTCTCTTTCCTGACAAATCCTTTCCTGCAATTTCCTTGAATCCTTGGTGACGTCAAGTACGTAATTTTGATAGGCTGACTTCATATTAAAGATAAAGCTCATTTTATCTGTGGCTCTGGATGGGGAGTGGGTGATGTCTGAGGCTGGGATGTTCACCTGTGCAGAGCTCTGTATCAACGCTGGCTGAGCACCATATTAAGCGCACTCGGAATGATCATCAAGTTTCATTGGTGGCCCTCTATCTCCTTCAGCACTGCGAGTAGCATACCTATAGTCACGGAGTAATACAGACCTAATTGAATAATGATTTGACAAGTAGTCGAGGGAGGGACGTATGTGTAAGTACTGTTCACGAGGTGGAAATTCTCATTTGTCGTTTGCACACTCTCTGAGAGATGGTGATTTTGAGCTCAATGCTATGGATGAATTGTGTCGCTGATTACTAGCATTTGACTACACCATTTTTTCCAGATGGTTACCGAACCATGTAAATGATTTAGTGATGTGGTTTTCTGTACATTTTGATATTTTAGTTTTTCAACGGTCTAATTATAATTTTTATTTGATGGATCAGTCTCATGCACACAGCTATCGGTAGTACAAGCAGGTGGTGGTTGCTTATCAGATCTGTATGGCTATACTGCTTCTATTGCATTGTACATGCTAGCTGCACTTGATTTTCTGACATTCATTAATGAATTTGAAAGTGTACAAAACCATCGTAACTCATCAGATGTACATCACAAAGAATCTCTATAAGCTCTAGAACGACACTTTGTCATTGACGTCGCAAGTTTCATGACCCGTAGATCATACAAGTCCATTCTTGGATGCTGTCCTTGTAGTAATTGGCACTGGTGATGTTATGGAAGCATGAAGTTACAATCAAAGAGATTGGATGTGATCTACTTGAATAGTGTGTGCATGAAATAATCTAACAAGTACAATTCCAAGAATATAGGAATAATGATGCAAAATGCTACACTTCTTATGTTTATGTCTCTCCAGTCCCAAAATAATTGAAATATGTCAGAATTTCTCACCATTCCTTGCTGAGCGTGGTACGCTCATGCTCAGTCCATGTTCTCGATGTGGCTGCTTTAATGCACATCGTACGTTCAGTTCGTGCAGCAACATTTAATGATTGCATACACATGCATCTAGTGCCCAATCTGAAGAGCCAAATCACCCCCTCTGCGAATGATGAGATGAATAAGATCACACTGCCTTCCAGACATAGGATTCGAAATTCGAGCCCTGGCGGTCTGAGGCCGAGCACGTCACTTCTCAGTCATGGAGGCTCCAGTGCTCCACACAATATTTACGAGTGAGCGGGAAAGAAAACTTTGTTTCTCTGAAACCTGAATGCCAGAGCGGGGGACGATCACGCGACTTTTCAAGCAGACCGCTTTAAAACCACTGCATCAGCAGAAAATAATATAACTCCATATGACTCTGTGCTGTCCAACAGAACATGTGCCATGTTAGATTTTCAGATACATTAAATGACCAAATTTAATTGCACTCCAGACAAACCTAGGTCACTCAAGTCAGAGTCTGTCAACATGACGCGATTGGAATGTTTCTGTGTGCTTATACCTGTTATATGTATAGTAAGAGTTGTATTGTTTCATCTTTTAAAGAAGCAAGACAGCAGCTTTTTCACATAGACCTCACGCTCCCTTGAGAGCATACCTTACACATGCAGCTCTGTTTGTCAAAAGCTCTGTTTGTCATGCACGTCAAAAGATCATTCTTACATGCTTCCTATATATAGAAGCAGGCAAACATGCCATCAGGTGGTACCAGACTTTTCCAATTGGGGATAGGAATGTGATGGAAACAGGTGGTTGTCATTCAGGACGAAACTAGCTGATGCTAGTAAGTCGGGTTTACGGTGCACCTCCATAATTATGCAAGTGTGAGGGAGGTTGTGTGAATAACGAAACTGCTGACCAGTAACTAAACACATGATTGCACTGAAAACATTTCCACTTTTTATTATTAGTTTTTCATTTGTTTCTTTATTTTTCGTATTATTCCATGACATACGAAGTGTACAGACAGTTCAAATTTCAGAAGGTACTATATATTATCTATTATTTTTGTTATCGCATTGCCTTTGTCAATTGTCCATGGAAAAAAATTGAATTTAGTAGCTTTTTTATCATGTCAAGCTTTGTACTTTGTGATACTTTATCTGGTTATTCGGAAAGGCCTAATAATAGTGACAGTAATATTAGTCATTGCTGCAATAGAAGGCATGTGTATATTCTTGTTGCACTGGTTTGCAATTCGTGTGCAGAGTTAACATAATTAATTGTAAATGTGCAAAAGTATTCAGATAAATGGTTGTGGAGTCAATTAAAAATCATCCATTCTTACTGTTTTAGTATTACGTAATAATTTAATGATGCGACATGTTTCTTAAAGTTTTGGAATTTCCTTTACTACGTTAACGTGTTTATCCCCCTTGAAGACCATTTGTAAAATTATTCTTATGGCGAAATAGACTAATAATTGATATTCAGAACAAAAACAATGAAAGACCTATGTCAGAATTTTTTTTTAAAAAAAACAAGAAGTTTTGGAGCGCTTTAAAATTTGCGGAAAATATAAATAATTTTAAATTTTTACGCTTATATCGTCATATGACCTCGATTTGGTCATTTTAGATTGAAAATGACATCATAATTGTGATCCTTGGTCTCAAATACCTCAGAATAGAGGTATCAAAAGTTATTCTGTGATTTTATCTTGCACAAGGTTTTTAGTGGCGGCCATTTTGAATCGTCCAATGTGGCGCTAGGGGGCACATTTTACTTGTCTGTCGGCAGATTCTGAAATGTCTAGGTCATGTCAGCATGTGACAATTAAAATTTCAGACTTTTGCAATGGAGTGAACGATTCGACCATTTTTTGAGGTTAAGCTCCCCTACTAGATCAATTAAGATTCAATGAAGTCTACAGCAAGCAGCATATTTCCGTGCATTTCTACATAATTTTTGGTAAGTAGAACGCTTGCTTTGTCATATTCTTGCAGCACAAAACACGTAAAATTCAATTCATACTCGGACCAGATCCAGACGAAACACACTGACACATGATTCAAACAGACGAATCTTTTTATTGAAAGTCATTCACCAGGTGTCGCTTCAGTGAAACGGTACAATCGCGTGGGCCATGTACCCGGATTTTGCCGTCGCCTTAATTTGTAATCTGGAAGAAATAGTCCTAATATTTTTGTTCGTATGATGATAGTTTCATCGGCAATTAGGGACATGTTTTTCAATGCTGGATTTAGAAAAGTCAGCCTATTTCGAAGTGAATGTGGGATTTCGTTCCGTTCCGTGAATCTGACTCATTTTCCGGATACAATAAATGCACTAGCTTAATGATTGATTTATTAATTGAATGAATAATTATGGCCGACCAACGTCAACGAAAGCTGCATTTTATGTGACATTTTATCTCTTTTCTTTGAATTGTTGGTCATTACGTTGAATTTTTATTGAGAAACATATCAGTGGGTATATAGCGTAGACTCATCTGTACTTTTATACAAATAATTATACACGAGCTTTTAGAAAAATGAGCGAGACTGGCAGGCTGGCCTGAAGATTGATGATCTCGCCGCCGGTCTCGAGAATCGAGTCAGTCTCCCCAGACATGCCAGACAAGACTAGCCAGAGTCAGTCTCACAGTCTGTTTCACCTGATAGATCCTGGGAGTAGCCTTTTTTCAATTTGCTGGGTCGCTATTTAAATTTTTTGAACAACATTTTCTAGGATAATTTTTTTATCTTCCCCTAGAGGGCCTAGTCTAAGTAACATCGCTGGAAATTTGGTGGAATTTTGTTGCGTATTTTGTAAGTTAGACCATTTCGGCATTTGCCATGATTTGTCATGTAATAAAATTTTTGTTTCACGATAATGGTGTTGAAGAGAGCTGTGACTTTAAAAAAATATACAAGCCAAATGGTCTAACTTTAATAATACACAAACAAAACCACCAAATTGACAGGGATGTTGGGGGAAGATGGGAAAATGATCATAGAAAAATTTTGTTGAAAAATTTTAAACAGCGATCGAGCAAATTTAAAAAAGGTAGCCAACATTGTCAACTGGTCGAGCCCCCGGTTGACAAGCTGCCTATTGAAAACACAGACGAGGCATCAGAGTGATGTCTGCACACCCTCATCTGACTGTCTAGTGGTGTACAATCAATTTGTGACGCTGAAAAAGTGTATGGCCGCCACCGTTAATAAGTTTTTAAGGTCGCGTCAGGAAAATATTACCTATTGAAAATTCGAATCTCGAGCTGGTATAAACAGTATAAATGGCGACCATTTTGTTTGAATTTCTGGAGTCTAAATGACCAGGGAAGAAACAAAGAAGAGGGAGAGGGACTGATCCAAGGGTGTGGACCCCATTAACGCAATGTAAGCGGGGGGAGTAAAGTGGATATAAAAATTAGAAAGTGGGAGGGGGTACGGGAGTGGGGAAATAGATGGATGCTCGCTTCTCCAGGCCCGTGGAGGCTTGGAGCCGCTGTAGCCCTGCGGAGCAGGTCACCACAGACAGCTGCGGAATTAGCTCGCAGCGGGTCAATAAGATTCTATTCTATAAACAACATCCAGCTCCCCGTCTGGAAACGAAGTGCCAGACAGGTGCCCCGTCTAGAAAGAAAGCTACTCCCACTGTCCCAGGTATTGGTGAAACAGACTGTAGTCTTAGTGCTGAATTGAGTACAACCATGATAACGGACAATATCGATGCTCAGTTAGACTTCAAATCGCACATTCACCGACTTATTTAAAGTTATCATAGTTACTAAGTTTGGCAGTGGCTGATGGTCGTTTGTGATTCTTTATAATGTCAATGTAACTCAATACTAATCATATGGGCAGCCTCTTTCACAAAATGACGGGCGCTTATCGACTGCCATTATAACATTCCCGTACGGTTAGCCACTCCGTTAGTTATTGAGACTGAGTGGGCGGCTATCCGTACGGCAACGCTGGTGAAAGTCGACTGCAACAAGTCTATATAGTCTATACTCGCCGTTAAATTAAAAATAATCAATTAGAATCGCATGTTTTTCTGTGATTTCTCTGTCAATTTTTAACCGATTTCCTAAAAATTTTGCAAAGGCCCTTTTCTATTAAATCCTAACAGCTGTTAAAAATTCGTTAAATTAGATTTAATATTTTCAAAGTTAAACCATTTGCCATGTAATAAAATTCTAGAACTACCGTAAAATTTCAAATTGTAGCCGCAGCTTTAATTAGAATGAAAAAAATAATTTTTCAGTACCCAATGCCAAAAGTCCAGTTGCGGCTTCTATTGGAGGTTTTGCCTGAAGAATTGAATCACCCACCGCGTGGCTGTCAATCTCAACTGCTTGTAGCAAGACCCAACCCTTCCTGTCCAATGCTCATATAAAGATATATATGCCATATGAATCGATTTGATGCTCACATTAGTCGGGAAGTTTATTTTACATAGCGCTAATTAAGCATGTTTTACATTGCAAATCGTTCAGAGAATCTAATAAAAAGATACGCCATGCCTAATTTTATCAAATAATAATGTCTATAGCACACTGAATGTCAGCGTGTGGTATTCGGTATGTTGTGTCCTAGACAGTGCGGCGCCGTGTAGACAGTGGTAGACACCGTCATAATCTGATAATAATTGTGTTACAACACAGCCTTGTCAGTCGGCAACAACACCCCTCTCCAGACGTGAGCTGTCAGTCATGGGAGAGGTGAGCGCGTAGTCACTTGACCAGTTGCTGACTGTACAGCTTGCACGAGATGTCGACGCAGAGTCGGCTAAATGTTGACAAATGATGTCTACAGTAAACCAGCAGTTGGCGTTGCCCAAATAAGCATACAGTCACGCGCCCACTCCTAATGTTGATGAACTGCGTGGGAAAATATCAACTTTAGCCATTCACTGTTCGTGTAGGCCGACATGGCTGGTCCACACACGGTGATGCTGACTTAACCGTGAAGATCACAGTGTTTACCGGTATATATGTAATTGCCATTTGTATTTTATAAAGGACAGGTATTACATATTACTATTAGACTGAGTAAGTAGGCTTAACCATGTTAACATGGCAACAACTAGGCCTACAGCACTTGTAGGGTTACATTACCTGCCCTATCGTCACACATTGTATGTGAATATAACACCCCATGTCTGTAAAGGGTTAGAAGCTATCTGGGCTTATACAGTGTGTGCTCTATTAGCGCGTTTAGCGAAGCTAGCGGCCGTCTTGATAAACACCTGGTCATTGTCCTTTTTATAAGATATGAAAATAGTTTTGATTCTTGACAAATCACAAAAGTCGCCATGCGGCTTCAATTGGAGGTTTTCAAAGTAGGAAACTTTTTGTAAAAAAATTGAAATTTTTTGAAAGTTCGGGGGGCGGCTTCTAATGGAGATGCGGCTACAATTAGAAATTTTACGGTAGTTTAATGACGTCGTAATTTGAATTTACTACATGCCAAATTGTCTAACTTTTAAAATACGCTATATAACTCTACGAAATTTTTTTGGGCTGTGAGGATTTGAATAGAAAATAGCCTTTGCAAAATTTGAAGGAAATCGGCTTAGAATTGACAGAGAAATCGCTGAAAATCCAGGGCTGACCAATTGTCGCGCATCAGAGCGACAGACAAGGTAAAAACTCACCAAAGGGTTATTTTGCGCTACAAGAAATGACTCCAGAAATCGCTCACATACATATAGGCAGGCTACATAATGGAATTATATGGATGCAAAGTGATCCAAGTCCCCACAGGCTGCAGGCATTTTTTTCTGGTGCCCATTTTAATCAGTGTAGAGCACCAATCAATACAACTTTTGGCCAGCTCTGAAATCATGCGATCCTGGTTGATCATTTTTAATTTGACGGCGAATACAGTCTGTTTGATCGATGGTGGGAGATGGCCCCAAATGAAAGGTAGCTTTTTCCTGGTCTACTCAGTCATTTCTCATGCGATTTTCATGATTTTTTATAAATCCTATTTTTTTAGTCGTTTGGCATCTATCCTGAAAATTATGTAAAAAAATATCGTATAGTTCAAAAGTTAGAATAGACCATTTGACATGTAGTAAATTTATGATGCTCCTCCATAAACCCATTACCATGATTACCTTCATTCCAGTTTATTCTCAGAATTGCATTACATATCAAATGGACTAGCTTTTTAAAAACTCAAATGAATTTAACAGACCTGATCTACATATGACCTATGTCACTGGGCTATTCTTCCGATATTTTTTTTTGGGGGGGGGGGCACTGAGCCATAAACGGCCATTTTCCAAGATGGCCGCATAAAAAGCTTGTGGGCACGAAAACCTATGAACCGTTGGTTGGATTGCATTCATATTTGGTAGAGACTTTGTTCTCTAGGTATTTCTGATGATCTGATTAACTTTTGGGATTGATCCTTTCAAAACAAAATGGCTGCCGCAGCCATTTGAAAAAATAATTGGGGGTGGTGGGTCCTTATTTTTATATATATACTTGAGTGGTCATGAACTGATCTGGGAATTCTGTGAAACGCAGTGACGTCACTCAGTGAAAACAAGGTTATATAAGACCCCCTCCCCCATACTTCATTGTATTAGCCAGCTCGGTGAAAACAATTGAGTTCCACAGAATATCTACACTCCTTTAGCAGTGTCACCTGTCCACACTGCTAACCTTCGTCTCTGGCTTGAATAATAATGCAGTGATCAAAAACCAGGTCAGTAGGAATTCCCCTTCTACCAAACCCATGGGGAGAGTTTCAGAATTTTTCAGATGCCGCCAGAGGTGGTCGCTGAGTGGACCTGGCAACCTGTCAACTCGAGCAAACACCTTGAGTTGGCAAGCTGCCATTATTCACAGGAGACCCTAACCTTTCCAGTCCTTGAGCTGAGTGAAAGGGTTGGTTTCGAGTCTAGGAAATAGGCCTATCTAACGGGGATGCTTTTAATGTTTTCGTATCTAGTTATATAAATAACTGGAAAATGCCAGCTAGATAGACCATTACTCTAAAAAATCAATATACATGCAGTTTCAGGGATATGCCCTGCAAAATTTCGACTTGATCAAATTCACACATATGCGGCCATCATTGACTTTAATATCTGTAATGTGCATGGAAAACTGTTGTACGATAGCCATTCTATAATATTTCTGTAACACAAATGTAAGAGTTAAGGGAAGGATGCACCCTTAAAAAAATTATATCACCCTGGCGTACTTGTCTCCTAAAGCATGTAAAGCTTGTGTATAATTGTATATTTACTGAACTCATTAGTTCAATCATTATTAAGTATTTAATTAAAATGCAGTTTTTATTGTTTTGTTGTAGACATTTTTTGTGGTCATGATGCATGCTAGGAAGACGTCTACACAGTCTCCGGCTGTTCAGAAGGTATACATGACCGTGGTGGAGGATGTCATCGCTAACGTACGTGAATCCTTCTTAGATGAAGGTATGGATGAGCAAGTGCTGATAGACCTGAAAGATCTGTGGCAGGGAAAACTAAACCAGTCACGAGCACTGGACCCAGCAGCAGCTGCCTTAGCACAAGCCCCTCAGCAATCTGCGGGTAGGGCTACTGAACCTGCTGCCACCCAAATGATACTACAGCAGCCTGTAGCAGGTAATGTGGTACAACCGCAGATTAATGCCGCTCAGCTTCCCCAAGGTATCACAATGATGGCTGCTAACCAGGGAAGTGCGTATGAAATGAGTGGTGCAGCCCAGACAGCCACACTCGCCCTCCCCCCTGGCCTATACCCTCAACATCTTGCCACCGCCCTGCAGAATAACACAGTTATGCAGGCCGTGGGACAGGATGGGACCCAGTACATTATACAGCCAGCCATGGGAGGTCAACAGCAGCAGGTCTTTCAGGTGCAATCTACCCCAGGTGTACAGCATGCAATACAACCTCCTCAGTTACAGACTCGTGGTGTACAACAAGTCCAACAAACACTTACAATGCAAACACAAATTAAACCAGATGGTTCTCGCGGCCAGCTGGATGGACAATGTGACACTAGCTCTGATGACGATGATGATGATGATGACGACGACGATAAAGTTGATGATGATGATGAAGATCAAAATGAGGAAGATCTTGTAGGAGATGAGGAGGAGCCATTGAACTCAGATGACGACATCAGTGAAAATGAGGACCCCTCTGAATTATTTGATACAGACAATGTTGTGGTCTGTCAGTTTGACAAGATAAACAGAAATAAAAATAAGTGGAAGTTTCATTTGAAAGATGGCATCATGAATCTCAATGGTAAAGATTTTGTATTTCAAAGAGCCAATGGTGAGGCTGAGTGGTAACACTAAATTTCTTTAAATTTTTCCACGATTACAAATGTCATCATATATTGCTCCAATTATTGAAACACTAATTCCACGTGGGTCATTATATCCTGTCCCAACTATCATTGCTTTGCATAGCATATCTCCACTTCATGATAAACAATTGTACTTCTTATTTGTGATGGGTTTATCTTTCCATTGACAGCGTCATGGAAAAATATACCATTGACCTGTAGGTCACAGAGTAGTGTGGATGTTTTTTGTTCTCAAATGTTGTGCCATATGACACAAAGCTTAAGTTCTCATTTTTTTCCTATATTGTACTATATGGATTAAACGGCTTAACACATGTGCAAAGTGAGAAATATACATGTATATGAATAAATTGTACATAACAAGCATGTCTTTCATGAATTAGAGGAAAAATGTCACGTACTGCAGCTGGTTATTCAGTGTAGTTGCTTTGCAACTGGAGTAATAACATGAGTGGTTTCTAGGAAGTTTTGGCTGTATTTTTAGGCCTAAGATGAGCTTATGCCATCGTGTTGCGTCTGTTGTCGTCTGTCCACCATTCACAAGAAAAAGATAGT
This sequence comes from Flabesymbios commensalis, assembly GCA_964017125.1. NCBI lineage: Eukaryota > Metazoa > Annelida > Polychaeta > Terebellida > Flabelligeridae > Flabesymbios > Flabesymbios commensalis. The sequence goes on from OZ024917.1 coordinate 8,663,196, forward strand.
CCTCCCTCAGTTCTTATCCGATTTCAATTTTGTTTGTTTTGTTTGTAAGAGCTCGTGCCTGTGCATAAAAAGATCTCACGGATTTCAGAAATTTTCTTTATTAATTAACTTATGACCTGATTAAGACCTAATTAGGACACTTTTCCCACAATTTACAAGAAATGCTTCTCCTCCCTCAATTCTTATCCGATTTCAATTTTGTTTGGTTTGTTTGAAAGAGCTCGGGCCTGTGCATTAAACTCCCTCACGGATTTCATAAATTGTAATTATTAATTAACTTGTGACCCAATTAAGATCTAATCAGGGCACTCTGTCCGCAATTCATTAGAAATGTTTCTCCTCCCTCAATTCTTCTCCGATTTTAATTTTGTTTGAAAGAGCTTGTGCCTGTGCATTAAATTCCTCTCGGATTTCAGACATTTTAATCATTAATCAACTTATGACCAATCAAGGACCTAATTAGGGCACTATGTCCACTATTCACAAGGAATGCTTCTCCTCCCTCAATTCTTATCCAATTTTAATTTGGTTTGGTTTGTTTGACAGAGCTTGTGCCTGTGTAGTAAACTTTTGGCGGACTTCAGAAATTGTAATTATTAATTAATTTATGACCTAATTAGGATCTAACTAGGGCACTCTGTCCACAATTCACAAGAAATGCTTCTCCTCCATCAATTCTTATCCGATTTCAATTTTGTTTGAAAGAGCTGGTGCCTGTGTATTAAACTTCCTCACGAATTACAGAAATTTCAATTATGAATTAACTTATGATCTAATTAAGATCTAATTAGGGCACTTTGTTCACAAGAAATGCTTCTCCCTCAATTCTTACCTGATTTTAATTTTGTTTGGTTTATTTGAAAGAGCTCGTGCCTGTGCATAGAACTGCCTCACGGATTTCAGAAATTTTAATTCGTAATGAACTTACCCTAATTAAGGATGAGCCTCTGTATCATTGACACTCTGGTCTATAATAGCACACATTTTTATTCTCGTCTGTCTGTCCGGATTTTGTTTCCGAGATCTGCTTGGTAACCCATAGCACAGCCATTGACATTAACGTTCGATCGGCCGCCTGAGGCAGGTTAAGAAGGCCTAGGTCGGATAAACTGTCCACACCGGCCGCCCGAGTGGTCTTGTAAAGTTCTCATATATTCTATTCGCCGTACCACTTCCAGATCCAGTTAAGAGTTACCAGTGCAGACAAAAATCACAGTTTTACCTGCCCTGTTGTCTAGTATAAAAAAATCCCAATGCCAATGGCTGATAAGGGGTCCCACACACATCCGTTAGGGGCTGTAGATGTGCCTTTTGGTGTTTATGACCTTTGATCTACTTAAATGGCCGACCTGATCTGAATAATTTTAACTCGATCAAATTTAAAATGCCCGACTATCAGCCATAATTAACTTTGATATCTGGCAAGCCATGCCAGATGGCTAGACAATTAATATAAAACAAAATGTGCGGTTTCACGGAACAATATACCCTGCGAAATGCCAACTCAATCAACTTTAAAAATGGCCGACTTGTGGCCCTTATTGACTGATGTGCGTAATTATCCGTAATATCTGGAAAACTATGCCAGATAGCTGGACCATTCCTATCAAACAAGATTTGAAGTTTTAGGGAGGGATATACCCTGCAAAATTTCAACTTGATTATATTCAAAATGGACCACTATCGGCCAATATCTACTTTAATATTCCTGATATTTTGCAGACTGTGCCATATAGTTAGACCAATACTATAGAACAAAATGTGCTGTTTCAGGGAGGGATATTTCTGAAAAATTTGAAATCTATTCAATTGAAAATACCAGACTATCGGCCATTATTGACTTTAATATGCTTGATATCTACAGATAGAGCTAGACCATTACTATATCGGGGGCGTGCGCAGCTTTCCCCCCATAGGGGAGTCGAGTGGTAAATTTCGAGGGTATGTAGAAATATATGGGGGTTCTGGAAATGCACAGAAATTTTATAAAACTGGCAGCTCGGGGGGGGGGGGGGAGCGGCAGGACAGCCCCCCCCCCCCCTCCCCCCTGTTCACGCCCATGTGCTATATACGTGCGGTTTGAGGGAGGAATGTGACGTGAAAAATGTCAACTCCCATCAAATTCAATATGTCCAAGTACGGTACTGACTGGTATAGGCCTATAATGACCTTTAACCCTTGTGCTGCTGGACCCGGATATATCCGGATTCAAGTAAGTTTCAGAGGAAATAAAATGACACTGATTGTGATAGATGCTCAGTTAATCAAAATGTTAATTTTCACACATATTTATTTTTCATAAATAGTCATATTTTTCGTCATTTGAAGCTGGAAATTGCGTTAGCAATTCCAGCTTCAAATAACGAAAAAAACAATTGAAGCAATTCAGCAGGACAAGGGTTAATATGACTGATAGCCTATCTGGCAAACGGTACCAGATGGCTGTATCATTAGGCCAACTATAAAACAAAATGTGCGGTTTCATGGAGAAATATGCCCTGAGCATTGTCAACTTGATCAAATTAAAAAATAAATGACTGACTTACGGTCATCATTGACTGTAATATCTGTAATATACATGGCGAACTGTGCTAGATAGGTAAACCATCACTGGGGATTATGGTGACAGGCTGGCCTCTCGTTAAAAAAAAAAAAAATCAATATTGCCAACCATCGGCATAATTAACTGTAATATGCCTGATATCTGGCAAAATACGTGGTTATTACTAACAGTACTACATATTACTATTACCCCATCCCTGCCACTGACCACCTCTTTTACCAGCCTTTCATTCAGTAAGTAACAATGAAATAGAAAACGAACAAAATTGGCCAAATGTATTCGTGCTAACTTACAGTACCATAAGCCATTGCATTATTTTGAGTGCGGTTTTATTTGGCTGGGAAACAACTAAATGGAATGGTCTAAGCAAGAAAAAAAGTAGATGAAAACGTGTCGATTTATTGTGTTTGTCGGTCCTAATATCCTCGCATAAGATACAGTTACAGTGCCACATGAAGGCTCATAGGCCCCGCCTACATGTAGCCCTAGCTTAGCCTTATCACGGAAAACCACCCAGATCGGTCCCTGTTCTTATGTTATAACAAGCGTAGTAGGCCTAAGGATAGTTTCAATGAAGAACCATGCATGTGCATACTCACGTGGAGATCAGATAATGACTGCGCTAGCGTCATCAACGAATTTGGTGGGCAATAGTAATATAACTAGCTTGAGCCTGTGCAAATAAAGAAAGGCATATTCTGCCCTTACATGTGTAGGACTACCCTCATGAGCACAAAGTAGCGTATACCAGGCAAACTATTGCTACAAAATAATCAGGATTGTGGGTTCCCTTACACATTTTACATGCATAGGACTAATACCCCCGTGAACAACTAATTTAATTTTTCCTCATTCACCACATCACCATGATCACCTCCAACAATCACCACTACCAATCACCACCTGGCACATTACCTCCCACAATCACCACCACTATGCACCACCAAACACAATCACCATATCAGAACCTACAATCACTACAACCATGCACTACCGTTTACAACCATTCACAACACAATGTTCACACCACCAGACATCACATCACTGCACACGAATAATAACGGCATATCAACACCCTTGTATGAAGATGGCATCAGTAACATATATGTATACGTAACTCCCTTAAATTGCTTGATCATGCTCATAACAGCGTTTTTACCGAGAGGTTTGATTTTCTAACAAATAAAACACTTAAAAAGAAACGGGATGCCCCATTGTATTCAATGACCTATTACTGGCTTCCCAGGTCACATGCAGCTTCAATGTCAAATAAACACTTGTTCAGTATTGTGTCAAATAAACACTAAACATTGCAATACTAATTAATTATTACGCTTACCTCTTTAGATTTTGTTACTTTGCTATATTTCACGTAGATATATTTTTATCTTCCTTTAATATTTCAAGAATGGGTAATCCCCAAATACAAAAACTGACGACGTCATGTCGTATTCCTCCTTTCATTATTCTATAAATAACCTTTGATCCACTCTGCCCCGCGACTCACTGCGCCCTGGTTTCTTCTATTCCAGAATTAGATATTACATGACCAAGAAATGGAAGACAAATTTACAGAATATGAATTCACTAGGCTTCAATTTCAGAACGGCATCAATCAATCGATCAAGAACCATCTCCAGACGTATCAGAGTCTCCCGATAAAAAAACAATAACGTCATCCATGTATCCTTCATATTATTTAATTTGATGGAGCCCTGAAGCGAGATCCACCGTATAAAAATATTTGTCATTTATTACAGGTAGTGGATAGGAATTAAAATAATAAGATAGTAGTCTATATGCAAAATCTTGGTGTCTTTTCCTTCTGATGTACAATTACAAGAGGACCAAGTTGAGATACTTGGTTGTATTTTACCCTCTTCTAACAAATGGTCATCTTCATTTTCTAATAACCTGTTGATTCTCATTGGTCGTTCTACAGCAAGGTTCCCTGGAAGGTTTCGTTTTACCGTATCAATTTTGTGACATCTTGTCACAAAAACTTACGGCTCATTCTGAAGTTTAAATGCTCCAATCTTTTGCATTAGTATATATCTAAGAGCTGATTGTTATCTTTCTAGTCAGACAGATCAGATTTTTAGTTTGTCGACTCGACAAACTTTTAAGCTGGTTTTCCATACAAACGTCTGTCGTTAACTTCCGTTACTATCTGTTCTGTCTGTGCAATGTCAGAAGGCAATATCTGCTCCCTGGTATACTAGGCATTTACTGCTTTTTAACTGGCGTCCCGTCTCTTCCTGCCATAGCGCTGCCAAAAGGCCGTATTTGTTCACTTGTAAATCAAGTATATACTTCCTTTCCGCTGATGTCACTGCCTCTTTTTGGATGCACTGACGCAATGTTGGTTAAATGTTGTGCCATCATCTATGACACTCTTCCAACATTGTGTCAGGGTATTGAGTTGCCTGTGTTCCCTGCAAAAATGAGACCTTTAGCCAATGCTGTTTTACAGCTGAGCCATGGTGTAGACGATGGGCCGCCAGTAAGCTAGCATTGGGTGAACGTTTATCTTGTTAAGGCCTATATACTGGTATGCCAATGCTGGGCTAATGCCGGCCCAGTGTTGTAAACGGTGGGCCACTATCAGGCTAACATTGTGTCAATGACTCGAGTTTGCTGATCAGCTGTGACCGCAACCCAGCAGACACGAGACATAGACCCAATGTTGTTTTAATGCTGGCCCGCCGTCTTCTACGTTGGCACAACATTAAAACAATATTGGGTCAATGCCTTGTGATAGCTGGGTAGGTGTTCATGAATGCCAACAGTCTGTCGAGGTACGGCTAGCCACCTTCTCCCACCCCTCTCTGCCTCACTTGACACAACCGTGTTATGTTACGCAATATAACAATTAGGTCTTGGCTAAGATATTTATCTCCAAAAATTGCAAATTTTGTATTATTAAAATTGGATTTTTGGACTTGGCAGTGAAAGGCATTGCACATTGATATAATTTATACAGCTCTGGTGTGAAAAATGACCGGATAATGTAATTTATTGCAATGCCCGATCATGTGGTAAGTTAACCCTTTCATTACGACCATCTGACATGAAAAGGGGACAAAGTATAGTGAACTATACATTTTTATTTATTAAGTTTATTTTGCCTGAGTTTGTGTCCTATTTAGGGGAAATAGGGGTGCTGTGTGTGAGAAACGGTTGACATTTCTGTACACCAGTCCTTGTGAATATGTCCAATATAACGTTCGGGGTTCCTAGGTTAGGTAGGCCTACTTTCGTCTTTAAGAAGTGTTCAGATAAAATATATGATCATGATTAAACATAGTGATTAGACCGTAAAGGGTTTTGATTGGAATAATATTGGCCAAGCGTCGCAGACAGTGGCCCAGCATTACATCAGCATTGGGCCAATGTATCGTGTTATCTGGTGTTTCTCGCCCTGATGTAAAGAATACCCAGTGCCTGACTTATAAAGAGTGGGCATAATTGTGGGATACCCACAAAAAATAAAAGTAGCAAAACATCATTCTATCGCTGCGCCACACTTTGAGCAATATCTTTGTTTTTGACGCAACAAGTTAATTTTACAGGGCCATAGGATTTTTGAAGATGAGGCCCTGCCTGCTGAATTAAAGGGACTGGCTCAGGCTAAAATCATAAAAAAATCAGTGATTCTATTTTGGCTTATTAATATGACCATATAATGTAAACATGTCCATAGAATAGAACTGCAAAAGTTTTTTTAATTGTTGTGCTGTGCATTTACCAGTTAGGCTAGATATAGAGACGAAATTACGGCCCACACTGTCAAATTGTGAGCTGTGTATCGCTGTATCAGTTTCAGTATTAGTATTCAGCGTTGTTAGAACAGAGTCAAGGTTCGGTATCCCATGATCCAAAACATAGGCCTATATGCTTACCAATACAATTTAAATGAAGTATGGCAGAAAACGAGCTACTGAAACCAAAATGTAGTTGAAATGTTGCTGATTCCAACGAAATATTGGACTGTCACCTGTAACCTGACTGTAACCTCGCCACAAGGTAACCTCGCCACAGGTAATCTCGCCACAGATTTGGTAACCTCGCCACAGAAGGCTGAGTAACCTCGCCACATCTTTGGTGACCTCGCCACATGGGGCTAAGTAACCTCGCCACAACTTTGCCACACCTGTTGTATCCGCATTTATCAATGTATTTTCAAAGGGAAATCTCTACCTTGAACACGGTGTAGATGTATATATAGACTTAGACTATATGTGCCATTAAAATCAAAAGCAAAAAAAAATCTAAAAAAATGGACCAATATATAACGAATAATAATAGGCCTACAAATTTATTTTGTACAGCCAATATTGTAGACAATTTGTTCATTGTGACTAATAATAATAATATATTAACCCTTAAACCGCTGAATTAAATAATTTAAATTTTAATACACTTGGAGTTGTGTCTCACCACCTTGACCCACAACTAGTGAGAGAAAACAACTCGTATTTGATTAATTTGTAATTTAAGACTAAGCAATTTACAAATCTTTATGTTTAAATGGCTAATAAAACGGATTGAAGCGACTACAGTCGCGCTTAGCGGCTTAAGGTGAATAGGTGTAGGCCTAGCGGCAACAACAGAGGAAGTTGATGACACTGCCCCAAGAAGAGATCCGACAGCACACGAGGAAGACAATGAGTAGCACTCAAGCTATGTGATCGACTCCAATAACACTCGATATTGTTGACGCAATTGATTGACACAAGTGATATTAACTCATGTAAGTGCGTGGTGACGTGAAGTCGATTGGGCCTACTTGCAAACGCTGAATGTTAAACCATTTTTTCTTCTTCCGGTTTTAATAATAGCTTAACCGCCAATATGAATCTTTGATATTTCTATCAGCATGAACACCTGATGAACGTTTAATATGGAATATGAGGTGATATGAAGGACCCTTAAGTGTTTTATTTGTTGTTGGGAAAATGCCCCCCTTTTGAAATGATAATGGGTCACATGCCCCATCGTCTAAGGCCAATGCCCCCCCCCCCCCTCCGAAAAATATCATGGGCCCTTTGGCCCCCTTTTTCCAATTTATAAATCGGGCACTGAATATGTAATAGTACCAATCTCATACATATAATTTTAACTATTTATATTGCCGTATATTAACCGTCTGCGTCCCTATGTTTGGGCTATATTCAAGTTAAACTGAACGTAGATTTTAACCTAAGTCTATGCTAAAAACACAAATAGTAGGCCTAATTTATGTTCTTGTATTATGGACCCTATCGATGGAAGCTGTTATTCAACATCACATTGTAATAAAGGCCTAAATATCACGCTAATAGGGATCTAATTAGAAGTTACTTAAATGTGTGGTACCAAAGCCATAACTTTATTTTGAATTGAATTTACAGATAGTAATATTATTAATAAATGATGTTCCTTTAATGCTGGGTAAACGATGTAGAGGGCGGCACAACAATAAACTAAATATCCAGTTATCCCTGGCTAGTCCACCGTCTGCACTGCTGGCCCAACATTAAACTAACATTAAGTCGATGTAGCTTCTGTGGAAAGTATAGCGTACATAGCCAGTGTAATATATTATGAGATTATGCTTTGTACGCATCGCGTTGACTACTACGATGAGGCAAGACCGCTGGAATACAATCACACGTGTCTTGCCATAGAGTTAACTCTGGTCTGGCTAAACTTCTGAAATTCGAAACCTTTGAGTGTTGATCCACTGTTCGCCGTATCGTATTTGCTGGGATGCACCTAAAAGTGTGCATACTTTAGAAGTGGATATATGTATATTAGAAACATTTCTCGAAGTAATAATATGTAGGGCTATAAAGTATCTATAAAGCAGCTGGGCCAATAGTGTTTTTTTTAATGACACAGCATCATAGTTGAATTCACGCTTTCCCATTCATTGATTGTTTTCTACAAATTACTGGCCAACCGTCAATGATGAAGACGAGGACCAGCCGTGCATGTGGATTATAAAACTTTAAAATATATATTTTTCATTTTTGCAATAAATGAAAATCAAAGTGGAACAGGGAACACTATTATGGCAGAACCAGAGTAAAAACATACCTGTCAATTATCACAGGTAAGGGATAGCAATGACATGACCAATATATATTATGCACATTTAATATGTTGTGCAAAATAAAATATGAAAAATGTTGGGCAGCGCCCCTGACGGTGAACCAATATTAAATCCACAGGTAATGTGTTTGTATATATGTAATAATAATACCGAAGGGTGGGGGGGGGGTGGGGGTGGGGGTCCTGGTGCCTGCTAGGAAAGTCAGAGATCGCGGATTCGTCTTCTGCTCTGGCATTCAAGTTTCAAAGAAACAAAATGTTTCCTCCCTGTTCAATCGTGAATATTGAATATTGTGGCCTCCGTGTCCGAGAGTTAGTGTGCTCGGCTGTAGACCAACAGGGCTCAATTTCGAATCCTGTGTCTGGAGGGCAGTAACACCTCAATCATCTCACCATCGTCAGGTTCTCCTTACCCAGTTTAGCCTATATGTGTACAAATGTGGTGTAGAACCCCATTAATTTCATTCCATAGCATTTGATACAGCCAACTAACACCTGACTCAACGTTGGCCTGACAACATTACAGCAACATTTCAGCAAAGATCGTGTGAGTTGAGAAAGCCTTCATGGGTCTTTATCCTTAGGTCTACTGTGTGTATTGTGATTTCCATAATTGGCATTACGTAAGAGGGTGCAGTGAAAGTGCATTACGTCCACATGTGATAATGATGGATTATGGCTACTGTATATTTCATGGCTGAGTAAGAAACATTAAAAGCTGATAATTTACAACTTTGTTAGGCCTATTTTAGACAGAAGAATTAAAATTGAAAATTAAAGATTTCGTGAAAATTCCTGGCTAACTGGGGCATTATAAAAGTCCCAGAAGAAGTAATAATTGCACTTTTGTAATATTAACATTGAAGTCCTGTGAAATGATTCTTTGTCAAGCATATTTCATTAGGTGCAGTACTTCAGAACGTGTGTAAAATCAGCAAAATGTATTATGGGAACCGAACATAATAATATATATGACAATGATCGATATAAAGGATATACATATTTTCATGATAATGCATCTTAGAGTATAGATATACATTCCCTGACACATATAGCTGATTTTTTGCAATGCTGTTGACAAACGTCAAGGCCCCTGGGCCTCTTGTTCCATTATGTCCTGAATTTCAGGGGGAACATCGATAAAAGGATTTCTTTGGTAGGCCCATATATAACATATGTGGATGCGGTCGATGAAATTTGAGATGTATTTAATTGCCCAAAGTATGTTCATCAGCATGGGCACTAGCTAGCGAAATCGTTCATCCAAAGTATATAAGTTGTATAAGTTGGATTGGTACACATACTCGCTCGTGTTGATTATTTAAATTGCCTTGACATTTGCCAAATACCGTATTTTTTCGTTCACCGCATTGAAATGATTTATATCCAGAACGTCAATGTCATTTGTGTCCAAGTGAAGTGTGTTTTCCAGGGGTGGGCAGGGGCGAATCTGGCTTTTCAGCGAGGGGGGGGGGAAGGGATTTAAAATTTGACAAAAAAAATTACGGTAAAAAGGCCCGCCCCCGGGGAAATTTTTGATTTCCAAAGGTTTTATCATGCAATCTAAGGTATATTGGGCAGTGTTTCTCACTCAGTATGTCACCAAATCATAAGGAAACCCCTAAATAAGATGATGATTTTTTTCTGAGGGGGTGTTTAAACCCCTCAACTCCCCCCCCCCTTTGATCCGCCACTGGTGGGGGTAGGGGGATGGGTTTTAGTTATGGACCATGCACATCACTGGAACCAAATCTATAAATGGATTGATTTGAATGAATGGATGAATTAATAAATGAATGAATGTGGTAAAATAATAGTTCATTTTCACTGGTATGTGTTGATTTATTTTAATGAATGAATGAATGGATGAATGAATGAATGAGGAACGAACGAACGAGCGAACAAACGAATGAATGAATGAACGTAATGTTTCAAATTTCAGCCCAGGTTAGATACACATTTTTCTCATAAAAGGCTGCTATATGCTTCCGTAAAAAAATATATGACATTTATTATTATAAGCAACAGTCATTTAAGCAAACAGAATATTTTTCTATAGCCATAGATGTGTCTATATCAATTGGTTTCAGATCGATTTCCAGCAATGGCTGCCTAAGTAGGCCCTACATTAATTAGGTATTTTTCACATTTTATGCTTTCATTTATATCTTAATCCTTGACCATGACACTTCTGGCAATGGAAACTGCATTTTTCTGGGTTCATTTGTATTGATAATTCTTTGAAAAATGGTTTCCGTGTGGTAACAAAAATTCTCCCCCACTGTGAAATGTTGTCATTTGGCCACTAGGCGACGTCGAGGGCTCCAGGACTTTTCGCACCATAGACGTTTCGCCCCCCAAGACGTTTCGCACCCATCTTCAAGACGTTTCGCCCCCGTCGCCGTGACGACTTGTCCCAGTTTAAGACGTTTCTGTGAGACGTTTCGCACCCACGGAAGACGTTTCGCCCCCCTATGTGAGACGTTTCGCCCCCTATGTGAGACGTTTCGCACCCTATGTGAGACGTTTCACCCCCTATTGAGACGTTTCACCCCCTATTGAGACGTTTCGCCCCCTCTCTAAATTTCGAGCCCTTATATGAGACGTTTTGCCCCTATTCTTATAGGACGTCTCGCACCCTAGGCAAGTCGTTTCGCCCCCGTTCTCATAAGACGTTTCGCACCCTACGGCCTAAAGAAGACGTTTCGCCCCCGTTCTTATAGGACGTTTTGCACCCCAGAGAAGACGTTTCGCCCCTCCCCCAGTTCAGATACCTAACCCCTATATTATGTTTCTAAAAATAAATAATCAGCCTTCAAATTTATATGCGCTAATGAAATGAAATGAAATGAATCGGGCTTTAGGCCACCTTTGTGCACATATAGGCTAAACTGGGCCAGGAGAACCTCCTGAGGATGGTGAGATGATTGAGATGACACTGTCCTCCAGACACAGGACGCGAAATTCGAGCCCTGGCGGTATGAGGCCGAGCACGCTACCTCTCGGTCACGGAGGCTCCCCACAATACTGACTTTCACACGTGGATGGGGAAGAAACATTTTTGTTTCTTTCAAACCGCCGAGACCGGGAACCAAACCCCGAACTCTGGCGTGAAAGGCAGCGGTGATAACCACTACCCTAGGGCCCCCGCCCATATGCGCTAATGTAATACAACTTACAATATTGCAGTAAATTATTTATGTTTCAAGTTTAGGTCGGCGATCAGATCGATAGCACAACAAATTAAAGTGGCTGAATCAAGGAATGAAAACGGTAAGTGATAATAAAATGCATGAACAACAAGGTAGCCTAAGTGAACAAACACACATGTCTTGCCTAATAATAAAAGGGACGACAATCTTCACAATTTTATGCTGTTTTGTGATTAGGGTGCGAAACGTCTTTCCTAAAAATGAATATCATGCTGATTTATGAATAGCAATTAAGCGAAACGTATTTTCTAATTATGAAAAGGGTGCGAAACGTCCTTCCAAATTATGACTATAGGGGGCGAAATGTCTTTCTGATTAGGGGGCGAAACGTCTTTCCAAAATATGAAGTGGGGCGAAACGTCTTTCCTAATAATGAAATGGGTGCGAAACTCCTTTCCTAAATATTATTTGTGGGCGAAACGTCTTTCTGAAATATGGTTTGGGTGCGAAACGTCTTTCTGAAATATGGTTTGGGTGCGAAACGTCTTTCTGAAATATCGTTTGGGTGCGAAACGTCTTTCTGAAATATGGTTTGAGTGCGAAACGTCTTTCCCATTTATGGGGAGGGGGCGAAACGTCTTTTCTAAGTATGAGTTGGGGGCGAAACGTCTCACCAAAAAATGGTGCGAACTGACTATGGGGCGAAAAGTCTGTGTACCTTAATCATACCATGTCGAGATAGTCACACACTTATAAAGTCATGCATAATTACAGCAACAATACGGTTAGTTCGATGTCAGACAGACAGGTGGATCACTGAGGGGAGTAGCATATGGTTTGATTGATGATTTTATCAAATATACAGGTTTCAAGGGTGCACAGCAATAATCTAGCTGTACATGCTGGGATTTCTACCAGCATGTACTTAGAAAACGTGTATAATTAATCAATCAAACCACACTACTTTCCTACAGTCAGGTGGATTGCTTTTAATTTTAAAAATAAAATCCGATTTAAAGTTATGTTTTGACATTTTTTGCAAAAAAACTAAAACATTGATATTTCACGACTAGGCCGATGATTTAAGAATTGATGATCATATATATAATTGAATATATAATTGAATTGACTTAACGCAACATGTTGAAAAGTTCTAGGCCCTTTTATATAAAGATCTTGGCCCTTTTACCAATACGTTCTGGGCTTGTCCAGGTCCCCCAACTCGTGGGTAGGCTGCGTTGGGTGAGAGAATAAAACAACACTCTTTTCTGGATCAAAAATGAAAACTGAAATTTTATTGTGGTTTCGTACATTATATAGTATCGGTATATCCGGCCTACTATCGGGCCAGCTGCGCGTAACATAATTCGCCATAATTTACGGCTGGTAAAACATAATGTCATTTAGTGTAATGTCGTAGGGTCGGTAAACATACTCATATATTTCCTTGATTATGCTGTGGATTTATTACACCTGCCACTCAGGCCGGGCTTTGTTACAACGACTCAATAATCTCCATTTTCCTTTTTATAAGTTTGGCATTTCTTTAGATCCACTATGTCGTTCACAGTAAATATACAGTCTGATATAACATCGTATATATATTATATATATTTATACCTTTCTATATAATAGTTACTACTTCCCGTAGGCTAGGTGTTCTTATTAATATGGTTACCAAATATCATATTGTTCTCTCTACTTAACCAGTCCGGAGAGGGTTTGTTTTTGACCCTCGTATAATTCAGATAAATTTTGTTATGTAAGCTTCTTAACAGTCATTGCGTACCCGTGATATACTTTAACACCTAGAGTTAACACCTAGCGTACGGAAGTGTGGCAAACCGATTACTCAGTCCATTATTAATATAAGCTGCGGCTAATAGTTGTCTGCCTGGGGAGTAATAACACTCACGGCCTGTGCCCAGCTTATCCGCGGTCTGGCCTGTCTTTAAACCAATTAGTCCTTTATATAGATATTTATTAAAACCGTTACAACCAGACTAAACCTATTTGGAGGACGAATATATTTTTCACGCCTGGCACTTATGCCGTCAGTACGGGATATCCCACTAGAAACGGGATATCCAGATATCCTGACACTCAGTATCAGTGCACGGTGCGCGTGTCGCAGAAACCAGCCGAAACAATCAACCCTTCTTTCCCAGGGCTTACCATGCTGTAATTTTCATTTATATTAGATCGGAATATTTTACAATGTGACTAAGGGTAACTCTTTTGTGTGTATACAGATTCTCCGTTGCAAATGAATAGCCTGTTATGCACTAAATGTTTTACCCTCTATAAATAAAACTATTACCTCCGCAGTTTGGCGCACTCCGGATTTCCTCCTGCTGCGAAACTGCAACATAAATGTATTTGTGGACGCGATATATGTTTGTTGTTGTTATCACTAAAATTAAAAGGTAATTCGCATTTGAATATTTAAAAGAAGAAAATCAGACGATGTCGGCTTGTTAAACCTAGGCTATTTACACTTATGTAGCTTCCAAGTAAACATAGACCCGTTGTTGCTACAATGTTGGTCCACCGTCATCGACGCTGGCCCAACATTGTAGCAACAATGGTTTATTGTATCTTGTTTATCGAGTTCTCAGAAGTGTCTCCGACCCTGAGTTTTGAATTGTGGTTCACAACTACAATATAATGATAGTGATTTGTGGAGGCAACTGAGCGATGAGAAGAACAGAAAAGTACGGGCCTTCCATTATCACTGATTAGCATGATTAAGTTATACCCCCCTCTACTCCAGACAAACTCAACAACAAACACAATATGTATATCCAGCGTCGAACGCCGAAGATGATGGACCAAAATTAAAAAAGCAATGGTTAAATGTGTTCAATTTGTTGGGTGGTAAATCAAAATGTTTTTATATGGCGGAATGCTGAGAGCTCGAATAGCAAGAACTTTCTAAATATTATGTTTCCTTATAATTACCTGGAATATATCATATAATTTAAATACCGCAACTTCGATTGAGTAAAATAACCAATATTTTTTCCTTTTAGACCAGTCATTGGCTAATCTGGATCATTAAAAAACACACATTTCATTCCTCACGACCGTAATTCACCCTTGTGAAAATAATAAAATCAGATTTATATCGTTTCTAGCGTAGAATTGTTCAAAAACAAAAATCAACCATTGACCTAGCTATAGCTAGGTGACTCAGTATAGAATTTATTAGAACTACGTATTTTCTCTGTTTTATGTGAGCGCGTGCATTATATAAAGGCCGCGCATTACCAAAAAAATTCCAGAAATTGGTCCAAAATTTTTTGCCCGCCATCATTAACTTTTTAAGAAATAGGTCCATTTTTTTCTCAAGTGTTTTTTCCGTTCTCCCTCATTAGATGTTTTTCTCATCTGAAACAGATAAATTAATCATATTGGCCTATTAAGGGGTCCACTGAATCCTCTCAGACTGCCTTCATCGTACTCGGCTCTGCTTCTCACCACAAACGCCTACTAACTAGTGTTAATTCCTTATCTTTCAGCGCTGAGACCGACTTTAGACGTCAGATTCTGACGTCTAAAGTCGGTCTCAGCGCTGGAAGCGTTAAAACAAAATTTGTCATATTATTGGATCACATGTATCAGTTTAATTTAGCACCACATGTGCTTATGTAGACATGGTATATACATTAAATAGTGTCACGGGCTAAAATAGCAATTTTACATTTTCTGTATAAAAAATTTACAAAAAAATCAGAAAATGCTATTTTCTGAGGAAACGCAGCGTCTGTGGCATTTACGAAATGTTTTTTCAAAATCATCATAAAGTTCTAAGTTGGAAAAAATCTTCAAACCTCTTGGTTTAGACACGTAATTAACCCTTTCAGTACGGGAACCGTCTTTATATGACGTCTTTATGACGTCTGTAGACGACAGATTCTGACGTCTAAGGTCTTCATACGTCTAAATTCGATCCCCGCACTGTCATGAAAGAGTAAAATATTGTATAATGGTCGTAGACCCTTAACATAAGTATTCAAATGAAGCGGGAACAGCCAAATGAGACATTTATAATAATTTCAAATTAAAAAAACCGTTGGTTTCCATGGTTTATATAAAAATATTTCAGCGCTTCAAGGGTTAGAAGTGGTTCATCTCACACTTTAACCCTTGTCCTGCTGAATTGTTTCAAATTATTTTTCATTCATTTAAAGCTGGAATTGCTAACGCAATTTCCAGCTTCAAATGACGAAAAATATTTATATTTATGAAAAATAAACATCTCCCATATTGAAATATTTGATTAGCTGAGCATCTACCACTGAATATTTTATCAATTTCAGTGGCATTTTATTTGGGTTGAAACTTTCTTGAAAACGTATATCCGGGTCCAGCAGGACAAGGGTTAACAAGTGGAGTGAAGAATGTTAATTAAGTTATTCCTCCAAGGCCACAAGATGAATAGGCCTACACCGCCTCAGCCTAACCGCAGCACCACACTAAATCAATCATACCAAGTGCAAAATGACAGTTTGATCAGATAGTCTGATAAATTCACATTCACTGGCAACAGTAGGCAGAATCTGACTGTAGACTTCAGAATTTGACGTCTACAGTCGATGCCCTGTAACGGTAGAATGAATCGTGAGTGGCGCTGGAAACGTGAGAGGCACCTGAATTAGAGTTAACATGGCTTGGTAAATGAAATGAAATGCATGGGGTTTTAAGCCACATTTGTGCACATATAGGCTAAACGGGGCCAGGGGACATCCTGAGGATAGTGAGATGGCTGGCGGTCTGAGGCCGAGCACGCTACCTCTCGGTCACGGAGGCTCCCCACAATGCTGACTTTTACACGTGGATGGGGAAGAAACATTTTTTGTTTTTTTCAAACCGCCGAGACCGGGAACCGAACCCCGAAATCTAGCGTGAAAGGCTGCGGTGCTAACCACTACTCTAGGGCCCCCGCCCAGCAACAGTTGGTAGTCATAGCGATTTACCCATGTCACTGATACCCATCTCTCTATATGCACGTGTGAAATCAAAGGTGAGTATAGGCCTACTGTATTATATTCAACATACAAAATTCAGCTTCTGACGCTTATATTACCACGCATACCTCATTTCGTCCCCTTGATATTAGAATGTCGTTGTATCTGCCACTTTGCAAAGTGGCAGATACAACGACACTCTAATATCAAGGTGACGATTTTATACACGCAAATTTGCCACAAATTGTTTCCTGTACTTTACAGCCATCATTAGCAGTGAGTAAACAGCCTCTATCAAACCCTCTATTTGCCAACCACGCCTATAATCCCCGCCAATCCTTACAACGATAAATTATACTTAGGCCTATGCCTATTAATATGCTCAATGAGACACGTGTCATGTCATATGACCTATTTAGAAATACTTTAGTTGTATTCCTTGACCTAAGAAATGGTAAATTCAACTTTAAGACCAAGACTCTAAGTTCATTAAAAGTAAAAATATCGCAAAAATAATGACTCCATGCCGGGCATTTTGAAAACCCAAGATGGCTGCCATAGGCTGTTCAGAAAAATGGAAACATTGTTTTTTGGATTCTGTAGATATCAAAGCTTTAAAAAATGTATGGTTTGCGATTTCCCCACGAAATATCAACGAAACTATAACTATTGACATAGTGAACCCGACAATTTAAAGCAAAATGAAATGAAAATAACGGCCACCTTTGTGCACTAATAGGCTAAATTGGGCCAGGGGAACCTCTTGAGGATAATGAGATAAATGAGATGACACTGCCCTCCAGATACAGGATTCAAAATTCGAGCACTGGAGGTCTGAGTTTGAGCACGCTACCTCACGAGCACAGAAGCTCACCACAATATTGAATTTTAACGAGTGAGCGGAGAAGAAACATTTTGTTTTTTGAAACTTGAAGGCCATATCGAGTGGGGTTTTAACCCGCGACCTCCGACTTTCCAAGCATAACATGTAGCTTTTCATTTAAAAGAATGCCAGGAGAAAGGCAAAAGTCCATGTGAACGGTGTGCCGTGTTCTTCGCTGTTTAATTGTTAACTCACTTGTGGTTGTAGGTCGCGGTAGCGAGACACAAAAAGTGGGTAAAAATATTATATTTGTACATTTCAAAACATATTATATTCTAATTTTTATCATTGTAAATCTTCATGTCTCCTTCAAATGGTCTTATTTGAAGGTCAAATAAAGACGGACATAGACGCACTTTGACCCTTACAGCGCTGAAATATTTGTCCTATTAACCATGGAAACCAAAGGGTTTTTTGATTTGAAATCATCATATATTTCTTTATTAGCTCTTTCTGGCTCATTTGAATACCTATGTTATGGGTCTACATCCATTAGAAAATAATTTGATTCTTTCAGTGCGGGAACCGTCCTCTATACGTCAGAATCTGACGTCTACAGACGTCAGATTCTGACGTATGAAGACGGTCCCGCACTGAAAGGGTTATGGTTCAAAGCGACAGGATCATTACTTTTATTGTTGCTCCTTGATTTGCCATAGTATGTCACCATGTCCACAGACTATAATTGCGTAAATTTTAAAAAAATTCGTTGCGCATTAACCAGTTAAAAGACACATAAGGACATTTAATTTCAAATATGCATGTCCAAGATAGAAATACAAGAATAACTGATAAATAGGGTTTTCGGTACACTTGTTACGTTGCCACATCAACCCAAAATGTAAAAGACTTACGTGATTCTAGTCTATTGACATGTTGACATATTATGGACATTATTAAAAATGGTAATTCCCAAATTTAGGATTGATGACAACAACAAAAAAGTTGTTGAAAATTTTTCATTTCTTTCTCTGAATATTGAAAAATATTTGGAAACTAAACTAATCATATTGAATGCATCATATATTTTTCGCAATTTGAATTTTGTTTGTTTTTACGCCCAAAAGATTTAATTTATGAAGTACAATAACATGGTCAAGAGCGTCGAATGCCTTTGAGAGATCTAATGGGCTAAGGGGGCCACTATTAGACTCCCAGGGGGGGGGGGGCAGGAATATTTTTGAAAAAAAATATTTTGGGCGGACTCTGCGTGAAATAAATAATTTACTTCAAGAACTGTTCCATATAAATATGTGAAAAAATGTGAAATTTTCAGCGCGCCGCCGAGCCCGGTTGAAATTAATAATTTGCCCGCGACAAATACCCTCCCCCCCCCCCCTGGGAATCTAATGGTGGCCCCCTAAACCCTTCAGCCGTTTAATTATTTAATTGTCTTTTTATCCACTCGAAGTTGTGTCCCGCTGACGCGATTCACAACTTCAAGTGGATGAAACTTATTCCAATTTTACAAAATGTAGGTCAACGATTTTGAAATCTTATTGATTGATGTCACATCTTATCCTTTCAGCGCGGGGATCGTCTTTATACGTCAGAATCTGACGTCTGTAGACGTCAGATTCTGACGTCTAAAGACGTCTAAAGTCTATAGTCATATAGTGCTCAGGACAAGGACATTAACAATACCGAACATTATCAGTGAATACTTGGTCCTACAAGAACACTATCCAGCAATTACAATACATCGAACCAATGTTTGATTAATGCTGGCCCAGCGTCGCAAACGGTGGGCCAACATTAACCCACCATTGGGTCAAGGTCTCGTGTTTGCCGGGTGTCCTAATGTCGATCTAATGCTGACCCGTAGTCAGCTATGTCGACCCATCGTTAAAACAGCATTGAATAAACGTCATGTGTTTTCTGTAAGCAATTAAAGCTCGGTTTAAACTATCATGCTTTCAGACCTCGGATCTTTCCTCCATTTAACCCTTAAAGCGCTGAATTATTTGTAAAAGAACCCCATCGCAATTGAAGTGATTTTTTTAAATTCGAAATGATCATAAATGTCTTAGTTAGCTCTTTGTGATTCATTTGAATACCTGTGTTATGGGTCTCGACCATTATAAATATGTTGATACTTACAGTGCGGGGATCGTCATTAGTCGTCAGAATCTGACGTCTGCAGATTAAAGTCGATCCCCGCGCTGTGAGAGTTAAAGCTGGAAATTGCGTTGAATTGAAAAACTACGATGTCTAAACGACAAAAATCTGATAGTGTGAATCGATCGCAAGGGGGTAGCTGGTGGCGTGAACAGTAAATTTTCACAGGAAATAATGTTTCAGGCGAAAAATACCATTACAATTTCCAATATGTGTTACGCTGTACAAAACAACCATTCTTGGGACAATGATGTATGACTTGTTTTATCTTACCACATCGCATCAGTTTTGTCAAAGTAATATATGTTCACGAAATAATAGTAAAGCAGCATTGGGTGGTAATTTATGGAGGTGAACAAAAGAAGGTAAGTGGTAACATGGCTCAAAATGCTGAAGAGCGAAACAAAAACAAGGGTGCAAAGTTAAAAGTTAAAGAACATTAACCCTGCCTCTCTAAGATTCTTGCTGGCGAAATAAATCATCGAAAAAGTTTCTGTGTAAAGCTTACCCAGAAAACATAAAACACATGTATAACATATATACAACGTCAGCCTAACGTCTTGAACGTTGGTCCAACATTGTACAAATGTTATACAAATGTTTTGTGTTTGCTTGGTAGGACTCACTAGGAGATATTAACCTAGACAGTCGCACATCATCATCATCATCACCATCGTCATCGTCATCGTCATCGTCATCGTCATCGTCATCGTCATCGTCATCGTCATCGTCATCGTCATCGTCATCGTCATCATCATCATCATCATCATCATCATCATCATCATCATCATCATCATCATCATCATCATCATCATCATCATCATCATCATCATCATCATCATCATCATCATCATCATCATCATCATCATCATCATCATCATCATCATCATCATCATCATCATCATCACTATCATCATTATCATCATCATCACCACCACCATCACCACCACCATCACCACCACCATCACCACCACCACCACAAACCACCACCACAACCACCACCACCAACAACACCAACACCACCACAACCACCACCACAACCACCACCACTACCATCACCACCACAACCACCACCACAACCACCACCAACACCACACCACCAACACCTCACCACCATCACCACCACCACCACCACCAACATCACCACCACCACCAACAACAACACCACACCACCACCACCAACACCACACCACCATCACCACCACCAACACCACACCACAACCACCACCACAACAACAACAACAACCACCACCATCATCATCATCATTATCATCATCACCACCAGCACCACCATCACCTCCACCACCACTAGCACCACATCTTCCTCTCCGCCGCGAACGCCACCAACATCATCACCACCACTACCACACCGCCGCCACCACCATCACTCATTAGAGACTTATTTGTCATAGGGATGAGAGATATATATGTACATGTATATAGAAGATGGTTAATTTGCTAAAATCACATCACAATATACATATTATCACATACAGAATTAAAATCATGGTAAATGATATTGTCATAATAAAACACTGGATATTTCGATAATATAAAAGATTACTACTTGAAAAAACATTAAAATGCATTGCCAGGACTTGAACATAGGAGTCTATCATTCTGTTTCCCGCACCATAGCCAGACATAAAATAGCTATGTATAACAAACAAATTTAGCAAAAACACCAATTCTTTCTGATTTTATAAGATCTTAAACTTTTTAGTTTTAGCTATACGTAGACAATAATTTGACTTATTAAAATATATAGAATGACTTTTGTTAACTCTTCACTCCCTAATGTATTTTATCAAATTTCTGGCACTCGCAGTTGTGTCTCTCTACGGCTCTCCACAACTTCAAGTGGGGCGACAATTACTTATATTTCTTCAATTTGAGAATAACCACCAGCTAATCGTGATGCCAGCCTATACTTCCTGTTCAATCCTAATGACTGCTTGACCCTGCCAATACAACATATTAACAACTATTATATTCGTTATTAGCGCTTAAATTGTTTACTAGAGGTATTCTGAAGGAGGCCAAGATAATAAACCCTTACAGCGTGGGGGTCGACTTTAGTCGTCAGAATCTGACGTCATTAGACGTCAGATTCTGACGTCTAAAGTTGATCCCCGCACTGTAAGAGTAAAACTTTTTATAATGACCGTAGACCCTTAGCTAACTAAGACATTTGTGATGATTTCAAATTGAAAAAAACCCTTTGATCTCCATGGTTTATACAAAAATATTTCAGCGTTCTAAGGATTAAATTGTTCACTGGAGCCCAACTGAAGGAAACCAAGATCATAATTAAATCGCTGAGCATCCATGTGTGTCCAAGGTAGCTCTGAATGCTGAGGTGAGAAAATGTAATCTTTCAGCTGTCACAGAAGGCGTGTCTAAGTGACATCCCACGCCAGAATACCTGGCCTACAATTACCTTGTTATTAAGAGCTCGCAGACTCACGGCAGCGGCGCATTGGACAACACGGAGCATAGGAAACAAGAAGTGTGAGTATTCTTACTTCTATAAACCGGCATACCGGCGCACGACATATTAGCCTATAAGCTCATGCTGTTTCTCTTATTGTGACATTAAACATCGTTAAATGTAAGAAAGCACAAGAAAAAAATGAGTAATTATTGTCTCAAAACGTGTTAGTAACGCAGTGGAAACTGCCAAGTAGCCTACGAGAGATGGAGGATCGTTATGAGCTACATGTGTTGGGCTTGTAGGAAGTAAGCGCCGAGGTTTGGCCCTCTGACAAGATCGGTCTAATGACGTACTACAGTCGTAGTGCTGAAGTTCAAGTGTTTATTCTTTAAGCCTCACATGGAGGAATACAAGAAAATAACAGTGAATATAATGAGCAAAACATATAATATAACACATAATAATGTATCCATTACTATGCAATCAATTACAGTTTTTTCACTTCACACTTTATAAAATAATCTTAATGAAATTCGCCAAACTACGTTATTTTGTTTTATCATTCATTATGCGTTTGAATTTGGGTGCCGAAGGGTGTATATCACAATACTTCGGTAGGTATGTGCGTCTCTGATCAGCAAAAAATGGACAGTTAAATATATAATGAAATTCATCACCAATTTCTGACTGAGTACATTTAACCCATACTCTTTCAGATCTTGGGATATTTTTATAAATGCCAGTTTCTACAGGTAATTTGTGATTTCTGCACCTAAAACGACTAAAAACGGTTCTTAATTTCATAGGTAGAAAAGTAATGTAGAATTCTAACGATATATCCGACTTATACATACGGTAATTTATACATTTTGCATTTGATGCTACATCATCTGTCCAAGTCTGTAGGTATTGATCCTTAAGTCTAGTTTTAAAAACTTTTTTAAAATATTCAAGTGTACGGGGTATCTTTTGATCTCGCCAAACATATCCAAACCCAGCAGACAATAAAGTAGATTTGACAAAAGATAGCCAGGGTGAATTATAAATACCTTGATTATACATTTTATACAATAAATTATACATTTTTACTGACAGTTTTGAAACTGGGCTTGAAATAATACGTGCCCAAAATAAAATACATTTTGATGTGTATTCAATATTCAATGGATAACGGCCCAATTCGCCGTATACCATCGAAGATGTGGTGCTTTTATTAACACTTAATATATATTTACTATATCTCAAATGGAGCTTTTCGATGATATCGTTATTTTCATAGGCCCAAGTCTCACCTCCATATAAAAGTATTGGTGTGACAAGCTTGTCAAAAAGGTCTAGCTGTAAATCAATCAGTAAATTCAACATTCTAGATTTCTTTAAAAGTGAAAACATAGCTCTACTGGCTTTATTAAAAACATTTTTTTTAGCTTTGCCAAACTTTCCATTATAATTAAATACAATACCAAGGTAGGTGAAATTGTCTATGACATCAATACTTGAATTTCGGAAGTTAAACTTACTATTACTATTACTATTTTTGTTTTGCTGGTATTAATATTTACCTTCCATATATTACAGTACGACTGCATAGCATCTAATGACATTTGAAGCTCTGTTGGTGACTCGGCGAGAATAACTGTGTCGTCTGCATATAAAATAATGTACATTTTAATATATTCGTAAAGATCATCATCATTTTCTGTCAGTTCGGAAATATATGCTAAACCACCGTATTTCGAACTAAGGAAACTTTCTGATAAATAAATCGAGAATAACAAAGGAGATAAATTATCACCTTGTCTGATCACTATCTCTGACCTAAATACATTTGATAATTTACCATTCATTTTTATATAGCATTTGGCATTTGAGTACAGGTTTTTTATTACGTTTACTATTTGGCCATTTATATTCAAAGATAGCATTTTTGTCCATAGATTAACTCGGGAAACATTGTCGAAAGCTTTTTTGTAATCTATAAAACAACAATATATACGTTTCCGTTTATTGAGATATAAATCAATAAGTGTTTTGAGGACAAAAGCGTGATCAATGGTAGAATGTCCTTTTCTGAAACCACCTTGCTCGGAACCAATTAGGCCATAGCCATCAATAAATATGCCTAACCTTTGGTTTAGGACTGACGTAAATAATTTTCCGAAACAACTAACAATTGAAATACCCCTGTAATTATCAGGGTTACATATGTCGCCTTTGTTCTTGTACAAAGGTATAATATTACTAATACACCACTCTTCTGGGACTATTCCCGTTTGTAATACCAAATTAAAAAGTTTAGTAAACACATTAATCATAGAATCACATGACGATTAATACTTGATCATTGCCACAAGCTTTATTTTTTTTCAATTTTTTAATAGATTTTTTAACTTAATCTGGTTTAAAAGGTTTGTTTAATTCTACATTTAAATTGTCAATATTTGTGTTATCAGTTACATCTCCTTCGTCGCTTTTACTGTCATTAGTGTTAATCATAATCACATAATTATATTAGTTGATGTGTGACAGTAGTACGCTTAGTAACCCTTACAGCGCGGGGACCGTCTTTATACGTCAGAATCTGACGTCTGCAGACGTCATATTCTGACGTAGGCCTATAAAGACGGTCATTAAGAATTAAAATATGTATATTGGCCGTAAACCCATAAGATAGACCTGTATTAAAAAAATGGATCGAAAAAAGCTAACTAAGACATTTATGAATATTTCAATTTGAAAAACCCTTTAGTCTCCAACGTTTCAACAAATTCAGCGTTATAAGGGTTAAAATAGGTTTGCTCAGCAAGTTGCTATTATGACCCAACGTCTACGACACATATTGACTTACACACAGATTGGTACAAATGCAACTGACAACGGTGGTACAAATATGTAATTTTACTTAGCAATAATTTATTTCACTGTCATCTGTCATCCGTTAATTATAATCGTTCATCCAAATATCATGTCATTTTATCAAACTTTTAATTAACGATTTCATTTATTTCATTAGTCATTGACTATATTTAGTTGATTATATTTAGTAAAATAAATATAGGCCCTCTATTTTTTCTTTTTCGCAGCCACTTCTGTATGCATGACCTATATTGACAGAGTGAGCCTAAAATAAATGTTTTACCACTACTACTATATATCATTTTAAGAAATCAAACGCAATAGATACGAGAAGCATTACAAGCATAGACCCCTATACTTTTTTTCTGAGCGAGTTGTAGACGTATTGTTAGAGCAGTAGGCCTACGTGAAATCGAATTGAGAGCTACTTCGGATGCACTGAGAGCGCACACAGCGCAGTGCATGGGCGGTACATTTTAAGCGCACTGATGATCGAAAGGAAAACCCAGGAACAACATTATTTTGTGCGATTTCACTGCACTTTGGCCAAAATCTGAAATTCTGGGAGTGCGATAGCTAATTCGTGCGCTGCTCTTTTTTAACATAATCATTCGTATAAGGCTGGAATTGCTAACGGAATTTTCAGCTTCAATTGACGAAACATGTTTTCATTACCAGTATTCGACTGGGCTGTTTAGGTGTAGCACTTTTTTTGGTGCAGCACTTTTTCTATTTGAGTGGACTTACACCCAAATTGGTGCAGCAAATTCTTCCACCCATCAAAAAGAGGGTGCACAACGGTGCAATAAAGTCACGTGGTCAGTTCAACTATAATCTAAGGACGTTATTGGTTGCCGCATTCTACTTTTATCAAATCTTATTCGGCTGGTACAGCACTTTTTATCCACTGCGCAGTTGCGTGTGGTGCAATTATTTTGAACCCAAAATACCCATTTAAATGGGCCAATCATCCAAATTGTATTGATTACAAAAAATGAACGTCTACCACAAAAAATAAAGCAATTCCAGTTTCATTGTTTTTGTTAAAACCGTATTATATGCAACTCCAGCAGCTCACAGGTTGACTCTTTGTCTTTATTTTATTTACATTATTCGTTCGGTCTCGCTACCGCGACCCACTATTTCAAGTGAGTGAAAATGTGCTTAATTTGAAATATTTAAACACCAATAACGGTCAGTTATTTGATCAGCTGAGAAAAAAAATGGTCGTTCTTTATAGCCCTGACCTCTTTCAAGGCGGGGACCGAGTTTAGACGTCAGAATCTGACGATTTAATACATTTATCATGATTTGGACATGTGAAAAAAAATATTAATAATCTATTTAACATAAATACAAAATGGCCGCCACTGACAATAGGCACGATAAATTATTAAGCCACCATTCAGTCTACAGAGGGGGGGGGGGGTGGAGTTTTTGTCGCAGCTGGGTTTATCTCAGCACGGTTCGGCGGTTCGGAGCTGAATATTTCAAATTTTAGTATATGTTTTTATAGAAAAGTTTTTTTTACAGAGGGTCCGCCCGAAATTATTTATTTAAAAAATAATTCACCGCCCCCCCCCTGGAGATTGAATAATGGCCCCCTAATAGACTGACCTGGATGACATGGTTGGCCATTACCCTCATAAGTAAATAAACCCTCCGTGGAAAATGTAAAACTTTCCGCGGATAATTAAAAACCTTCCGCGGATAGTTAAAAACCTGTTGCGGAGAGATTGAAACCATCCGCGGAGAATTAAAAACCTTTTGCGGAGAGTTTAAATCCATCCGCGGATAATTAAGAACCTTTCGGGGATATTAAAAACCTTCCGCGGAGAGTTTATATCCTTCTGCGGAGAATTTAAAACCTTCCGCAGAGAATTAAAAACCTTCCGCGGAGAGATTAATGTTTTTAATTCTCCGCGGAAGGTTTATTTACTTATGAGGGTAATGGCCAACCATAGATGACAGGGCGCACACGTGACTGAGGAGGGCGAAAATCTTATTTCCTGCTCCTGTCCATTCACGCCCTGCTCATGAATGTCATGTCTCTTAATATGCAACAGTGACCTATATATCGACAATACTATAACAATAACATGATTTTCGAGAGCGATATGCTTTTTTATTGGCCCGACACAGATGTCAGCAGCCAAAGGCAGAGCCGCAGGCAGAGCCGCGGGCGGCTGACATCTGTGTCGGGCAAATAAAACCTAGCTAAATATCACAGCTCATCCTTCTTCAGCCAGATGTCAGCCCGTATAGTAGCCCAGTAAACCGGCCACAACTCCCCCCCCTCCCCCGTATTGTCGATCAGCGCTACCCACATAGAACAGGCGTGCACCTTTAGGCTACTTCTGTACAAGCCGAAAACACTGCCTGTTATAGGCAGGCAACAGTGCGTACACGCAGATAGTCTGGCAACCCTGAGAGTAGGGCTGATAGCAAAATCTTACACCGCATAAAGTAGCAAAATTCTACTAGTAGCACCTACTCAAGTGATAATAAAAATCAAAAATGTTTGATTAAGTTTTCTCTTTCATACATGGTGTTTGATTCAATTGTTTTTATCACACCTCTTCCACACCCAACATGATTTTTTTCAGGGCCTGTGTAATAGGCATATACTGATCTTACTTATCTGTCTTAAAATGGTATATTCTGTAGAAAATGACAATATTATCCCAGTACATTGATTGATCTGATACGTTTTTGTTTGTTTTCAGATGAAGTTGTTATTTGTGCTGCTGGTGGCAGTTATCGGCAGTGTGTCTGCGTCTAGTAAGTTACCCTTTGTTACCTTAGTTTAATTAGCCCTTACAACGCTGAATTATTTTTGTTTAAACCATGGAGACCAAAGGGTTTTTTCAATTTGAAATCATCATAAATATCTTAGTCGATTTATTTTAATACCTATGTTGTGGGTCTACGACCACAAATATTTTTATTCTTTCAGTGCGGGGACCGTCTTTATACGTCAGAATCTGACGTCTGCAGACGTCAGATTATGACGTATAAAGACAGTCTACGCACTGAAAGGGTTAAGAAATTAATTGAGTGCAAATGAAAGTGATCTGTATATTGTGGTACATACCGCACTACACAGCAACCCCTGTAGTGTAACATTATTTAGCTCTTTGTCCAAAGAGGTCCAAAAACATACTTTAAAAAATAATAAGTAAAGAAATAAATTAAAAAGGTAAAAAAGATTTGTCGGATTTTGTCTAAATCTTCAAATAAATTGTATTTGTATTTGAAATACTGTATTGTATTTGTATTTGATATTAACCCTAACAATGCTGAAATATGTTTGTATAAGCCATGAAGACCAAAGGTTTTATTTTCAATTTGAAATCATCATAAATGTCTTAGTTAGCTCTTTTCGCTTCATTTGAATACCTATATGCTATGGGTCTACGGCTATTATAAATATTTTAATTCTTTCAGTGCGGGCAACGTTTTTATAGATTGGAATCTGACGTCTGTGAGGTCAGATTTTGACGTATAAAGACGGTCCCCGCGCTAAAATGGCTAAGGCACCGTATTTGTATTTGAAAATTTGACACCATCACCCCACTCATCATATTATAATTATATACTTTTAAGTTTTTCCGGTACTTGCTACAAGTGTGAAGACTTTAACAACGATGGCCAAGGTTTCATGGAGCACTCCAACCAGACCATGTGCTGTTATTACTACGAGTGTTGGAGAGTGGATGGATCGACAGTAATTGACGAGGTCTTGAGGACCTGTCCACCAGGCACCTGGTTTAACGATGGTCCTGGACATCGTGGTGCTCCATGTACTGCAAACAAACCGTACGATGAGTGTGTGTCACAATGTGGCTCCTCTGAACCAATCACAAGTAAGTCGCTACTGTGTCGATCCTTGTATATATATATATATGTCTTCACATGTCTATATAAAAACAGGATGTGCTACAAAAATTGAATTGTATCACTTTAGATTCAAATAATAGAGTTCAAATATCACAACATGATATTGTAACCATGGTAACTGCGGGTTACAACACAATTATTTACCATGATTACTTTACGCTAAATCTACAGTTAAAAAACACGAACAAAGAAGTCATTTCTTTTTGTGTACATGGGCATTGACCAGTGCCATTTTAGTCATGTAAATCATCTTGTTGAGAATCGTGTTTTCCTTAATAACGATTTAGGGGTACATGAATTCAATGTAACCTGACATTGAATCTGAAAATTAAATATCATAACCACAGTACGCATATATTGCTGGTGGATGTACGTTAACATGGTTAAGGCATTCTAGGGCTATTATATGTGGAATTCTCCAGTTCCCGCTTGGAACATTCCACTAATGATTGTTCTTGGGAAAATATAAACGTTTTGCTTCTTCGCAGCCTCACCTGTTGTACAGAAGTTTAGATGTTGTTGTTGAAGAAGATGCATTCATTTGAATCAGAAAAGAAAAACCATAGACAAGTACAATAATTTAAAATAAACGTGTTGGTAGTATAATTGAATTCTGGTGCAGGAGGCCTCCATAAGACTCCAAAAGAAGAGTCGCTTTCAAGGAGGTCAGCTATCAAAAAATGCTAAACATATGGTCAATATACAGATATAGTGTCTACAGTGATCTGTAAATGAAAAGGACATGGGAATAAGATTTTTAGCTGTGGTAATCGGTATCGGTCTTTTTCACAGCTAAGAATGTAGAGTTCCTCGGGCTTTATCTTATACGTATATATATAGCAGGTGAACACGCTGTGTGTTACAGGACCAATGTGCCACCTCTACCCCAACCCCGCTAATGCCCAGCAGTTTGGAACTCTGAACCCACCTCCTGGCGGACCATGGGAATACGAAGGAGAATGCATGACAAACTTTGTGTTCGATCACAGCTCCTGTACATGTGTACCTCTTCAATTAGGTGAGTTAACTCTGCTCGTCACATGTATAATAGTGTAAACACCGACAATTGTTCCAGTTCAGCTGAAAATAAAACGTGTTTATACGTCAGAATACGCCGGCTACAGACGGCAAATTGTGACGTATAAATAAAGGATGGTCCCCGTGCTGAAAGGGTTAAAGGGATTTTCTTTTTTATCGTTATTCATTTACCATGATGCTCAAATAAAAGCTACTTCCTAGCTCTATTACAACGCATTGACCATCGTCATCATACTGTTACATTGGTGTACACCTAAACTTTCAGGGGTTAAGTGAAAACACAAATGTCAAATGTCCCATAAATCAATCAAGTCAACTAATGGAAGTAACATAACAGTACAGTTTTCGAGTCGCTTAGGCCTCTATTATAATAGATATAATGACACTTAGTTGTATTTCTATTTGTATTTGTTAATTACATAAAAAAAGTGTTACATTTGCTTTTAGATTTATTTGTTGAAAAATCATATATAAAAAACTGTAATCCGAAAATGAAGTAGTCTCGAGTTTGCTCTCGGTAAGTGTTCTGAATGGAGGCCATGGCGATTTAGACTTATACAGTGATATG
This sequence comes from Flabesymbios commensalis, assembly GCA_964017125.1. NCBI lineage: Eukaryota > Metazoa > Annelida > Polychaeta > Terebellida > Flabelligeridae > Flabesymbios > Flabesymbios commensalis. The sequence continues at coordinate 8,693,774 of OZ024917.1, forward strand.
GGCTTGCATTTTAAAACTAGACAGTTTGATAAATAAAAATATAAAATTATTTTAAAGCTGGGCAGAACATTATCCCTGAGATAAACTTTTTTTAAATGAGAGGTAGGCTTCAAAGGGATTTTTGGAACATGTTCCCCCACTTATATTTTTGTAGACTTTTTCTGCAATCCTTGAATGCTTTCTGAATAGTTTGCCATAAATAATAATTATGTTGCAATTTGTGCTAGATCGGGTCGTTTTAGATCGTTTATCGACTGGATTATTATATAATAGTTTGCTCGCAACATATAGGAATAAAGTGTTCTGTAATCTTTACTAGTATAGGCACCAATGAATGAATAACAAAGGCACTTCCTGACCGTCCAATAAGATACGTTAAGCAACTTTCTTACTCACATTACCGGCCTATATGTATATTTTATATATAATATATAATGTAATTCATTGTTTATCATTGTTGTAGGGTGGCTCCTTTAATAGCGATATGTGCTTATGTCTTAAAAGGAGTCTCCCTCACCATATTGTATTATATATTGGTGGAATAAAGCTATCTGTCTGTCTGTCTGTCTGTCTGTCTGTCTGTCTCTGTCTGTCTGTCTGTCTGTCTGTCCAAAAGCACGTTATAGGAGCTGCTAACTGGGGATAATGGGTGACACTTGTATTCTAGCTTGCATGTTAAAAATTGACGTTAGAAATGTGGGTACCTTAACAGGAAGCTGTCACTGCAAGCTGGACATTGACTTTGTGGGTGGCGTGGGAGATGACAGTTGCATGAATGCTGATGTCATCAACGACGCTGACAATCCTGTCACTGTAGAAGCTGATGCATCAGTACCCGATGGAAGTGTCGCTGTCTTTGATGGTACCCAACATCTCGCGGTAAGCTATACAAATCATCACTTGTATTCCAGCTTGCATGGTAAAATATATACATTAAAGGTGATCTATCACCCCTTATATGGTATGAATAATTATGTCCTTATATGGGGTTATTGGCTATCATGTGACCCTCTCAGAGGGTCACATGATGGACAATCACCCCATATATGGGGTGACTGGCTATCATGTGACTCTCTCAGAGGGTCACATGATAGCCAATCACCCCATATAAGGAAACACAGTCACTTGTGCCCCATCTTGTGGCAACTTTGATTTATTTGTCACAAATTTATTCATACTATATAAGAGGTGATATGTCACCTTTAACATAAAAATATATTAGAAGCAAATGGTAAACGAGCGTCTTTTAACTTATAATTATTATTCGCATTGTTCTCGTTTAATAAATTAATTGAGTTATGACCTTTCACTCAATATCAGTGCCTCTCCCCACGAGGGAGATACCGCCAAAGATCTTAAAGCAGCCCCTTGGGATCACATCAATTTTCGTTTTTAATTCCGTACTGAAATAGTGTATCCCACGGATCATGTTTTTATTTTTTTCAGAATTTTCATATTTTTACAAATATTTTTAATCAACATTTCTATGAATCCAGAAGTAACCCAAACAAACTATTTGTATACCTGAAGGACGATTGACTGCTCTGATCTTACCGTCTGATACGTGGGAATATGTGATGTAAAGTGCTGAAAATCGCCGACTTGTTTTGTTTACATGGCAATATACGACCTGAAAATACAACTATTTCACTCTTTTTCGGTGCTTTAAAATTGTTTTTTGACTTTTTCGTATTTTTAGTTAAGATCAGTGGGCTTTATAGCTTCATATAAATTAAATTTTCAAAATTGACAACATTGAAAATGTCTCATCCCAAGGGGTCCCTTTAATTTAAGATTACTCTACCTTTCTCCCATTCACGTTTGAAAAATTAAGATTATCTTAATTGTACTAATGTAAATAATACAAACAACTGACATTCCACACTGCATGTGATACGGTTTGCTTCTTTGTTAAACTTCAGATTCCAATGTTCAGTGGTTTAGACGAGCGTGGTGAGTGTAGAGGCTGCTTGAGCTTTGGTCTTTTCTTCAAAGCAACTGCGGACCCGGCCCAAGGAACGCTTATACAGAACGCAGATTGCGGAGGTGGCGAGACGTGGAAAATAGTTCTTGACAGCGGCACCATCACCTGGGTTGTCCAAGCTCAAACCTCAGACCCAAAACCTGTAAGAATAAATGCATACGGCATCGTTGGGAAGGCGAGATAGGCTCATCTCAGCACTAGTCACCACATGCTGAGATCAGCCCATATCGCCGTATCCAACGATGCAGTATGTATTTTTTCCTACGAATATATTTCTGGGACGGCAAAATGAAACTGAGCAGTGAAGCTCATAGGAGAGAGTGCGAGATGGGCTGATCTCACCATATACGACGCCTCGTAGTGAAAACCAACATCATGAGTGTGAGAATACAATGAGAGGTTAACCCCTATAGCACTGATAGCACTGTGTGACCATCTTTTTAACGTAAAAAATTCAATTTTAGACCAAAAATTTGCAAATATAGTGATGTTTAATTAAGCACTATGTTCATTCCCACAACAGTGATTTGTTCGGCTATTAAAATGAGCTACAAACGACTATACTCGCCGTCAAATTAAAAATAAGGATCGCGAGATTTTCGGCGATTTTTCCATCAATATTGAACCGATTTCTTTGCAATAATTTTGCAAAGGACATTTTCTATTAAAATCCAAACAGCGGTAAAAAATTTGCAAAATTATATTTAATATTTTAAAAGTTAGACCATTTGCCATGTAATAAAACTCTAGAAGTAGTTTAATCGGGGTTATAGAGGGACGTCGTAATTTCAATTTACTACATGTCAAATGGTCTAACTTTTGAAATACGCTATTTAATTTCACGAAATTTTCAGGGCTGTTAGGATTTACATAGAAAATAGCCTTTGCAAAATTTGAAGAAAATCGGATCAGAATTAAAGGTGATATCGCCAAAATCATGCGATCCTGGTTGATCATTTTTAATTTGACGGCAGCTTGTTGTGCTTTGTGCTTAAAGGGCTAATATTTTGTATACTTTTTTTCATATGTGCAGATAACTACCGGCACTTGGTACTACGCGTCAGCTGTGTTCAAATATATCAAGGGAAGGAGGTCAAACTTTTTAAAGGTGTATCTGATGACCGTCGCCGAAGCCATTGAATGTCAAAACAACTGTGACTGCCCGATTCGTGCAGACCAGGAAGAATTGTACTTGCCATCCAGTGAGTTATATTATTCGGGTCTGAGTATTATAAAGTGACCTCACAAATACAATAAGCAATCAGAGAGAAGGGGACGTGGCGCAATGGATAGAGCTCCTGACTGCCTCGTCCGTCATGCATGCGTCCCGGTTTCGAGCCCCGCTGTTTCCGTGTGGTGTTTTCAGAGAAACAGCATTGTTTCTCCCTTCTCAATGTGACTAAGCGATCACGTTGATGGCGGCCTCGTAGCTTTAAGGTTGAAACCAGTGTATCGACGTTAATTTCGCGCAGGGCCCCGCGCTGCGCGCTCCTCATACAATAATTGATAAGTAGGCCTACAATTCTGGCGTTGAGATGCTTAACATTGGCTCAGAATATACTCAGAATATATAAGTCTGAGACGTGAGACACTTAAACCTATCAAGCCTGAATTTATCATTCTAATCTTCATCCACTACAAACCTGCAAACCAAGTATTTTTTATTTTTAACATGCATGTCCGAAATAAAAAATCGGAAATTTCGTCTCTATCTCGCTTATAAGTTATAACTGGTAAATGCGGAACACAAATATTCAAAAACTTTTGCAGTTCTAGTCTATGGACATGTTTACATCATATGGTCATATTAAAGGGACTGGCCCAGGTCTATAATCATCAAAAAAATCGGTGATTTTATTTTATTTTAATAATATGACCATATGATGAAAACATTTCCATAGACTAGAACTGCAAAAAAATATATTTTTTTTGCTGCGCATTCACCAGTTAGGCTAGATATAGAGATGGAATTCCCGTATTTCTTATTTTTGACATGGTTGTCAATAATTAGAAATCGGGAATTTCTTCTCTATATCTAGCCTAACTGGTGAATGCGCAGCACAAAAATTAAAAACTTTTGCAGTTCTACTCCATGGACATGTTTACATCATATGGTTATATTAAGAAGCCAAAATAAAATCACCGATTTTTTTACGATTTTAGCCTGGGCCAGTCCCTTTAAAAAGCCAAAATAAAATCACCAATTTGTTTATGATTTCACCCTGATTGTGTCGCTTTAACACGGGGCTCATATAGTAGATAGTCTGGCTGTTTTGTACATTGCATGCTCATGGATTTGTTTGAGGGGATTACATTATTATGGTCACATACGATAGCATTATTATTAAATGTGTTTTATATTTCAACAGAATTGCTGAAGTGGACTAAACTAGTTATCTTGTAATGTTCTTTACAGGTACATGTGTCAATGGCAAATCATGTGGAGTCGCTATTGGTCGAGGAGCTGACAATGACTTTGAGGGTATGATAGGACGGGTAAGTTCCTCACTACACTTTCCTTATCTCAGATATTGCTGGTAAATTTAATCACTACTTGACCAAATTCTATATTGGCCCCAACCCTCTCTCTGGAATAGAGGCACCTGAAAATGGGTTATCCACAAAACTGTCCAAGAATATTGCTCCGAATATAATCAAACGTCATTACATGAGGAATAAATATTGCTTTCTAATTCGAAAAGTGAAAAAAAAGTAGTCAATTCGCTACGTTTTATTTGAGTTCGTGATTTTTTATACTACTCACAATAATGATAATGTACACTAAAATATATAGAGCGGCATGAATTGTATTGATTTGAAATAATTATATTTTGCAGGTACAAGTTTCGCACAAATGTCACCCAATGGCTTGTGCGGGAGAACATTGTAAGAAGAAAGGAAAAAGGAACCGATTTTAAAATGTGATGAAGGCTAAGCTGAGATGGCATGTGCTCACTATTTAAACTATTATTTTGCATTAGCCTTTTGACCGGAAATGATAAATATTCTCAAATAACGTTTACAAATATATTTAGACAGTTCAATAAAATGTGTATGTTTAGAGAATTGATATTTTCGTATATTGCTACCGGGACATAAAATATATATATTCAAGAGAAAATCCGGATTGACCTAGAATCATATTCCATAGTTTTAAGTGTGATTGTGTGTGAGCATAAGAGCAACACATGCCGAACTGAGCCGGTACATTTGTTTTTGCATATTGAGGGATTTTATGTGGGATTTATAATTATAAGTAAGGTTACTTATATATACATAATGATCATTGTATGTTGTTCTTTACCTGTATATCACGTATGACCCAATGTTGTTTCAATGTTGGTCCAGCGTCTGTGACGCCGGCCCAACATGAAAACAGCATTCATTAGAATGTTGTGTTTTTTTGTATCTTTGTTTCGACTTTGCAAGATGAAAGCCTGTCCTTATTTTGTACTTAACGCAATCAAGTTACACATCGTGGGCTGCTATATTTATCTAGGGAGTTACAATAATATTATAAGTAAGGTTACTTATATATTGTGTATGTTTGTGTGGACTATTTTAAATGTTGATTTATTGATATGTTTTATATTGAGAGGAATGTTATATTCCGGGATGTTGTATTTGACTGTCATGGACAGCAAACAATAACTTAAATGTACCATTTTGATTAAAATAAAACATTAAAATATTAATGAATGTTTTATTCAATTTTTACTTACTCGTATTTCATAAACTTAGTAATGGTCATGCTATTTTATATTACGGGCAAGATTTTCGACATAATGAGAAAAAAACATTAAGGATGAGCGCCTGTCGACCATTTTAAATTTTTTTCTGCAAAATTTTTCATGGGTTATCCTTATGTGATACCTTGCATTTTGTTTTATATTCATGATACAGCTAATATGTATTGTCTTTGAGCTACGTAAATATAACAAAACTACCCAAATTCTAAAATAGAGAGTTACTGCATGTAAAATGAGTGTACAGGAACAGTGAACATGAATATAATTTATTTTGTACGGTTTCAAACTGTGGGGACAAGATGTTTGGACAACACTTGGCCATAGTTGTGTCAACATTTCTTTCAGGCTGGTTGAAGTTGGGCGATGTAGTTATATAGTTACTTTTAGTAAACTTTTCAGGACAATAAACAATATCAGCTTCAAAGGAACGAAAAAAAGTAACAATTAAGCACTCATGAGTCACAGACATTTATATATTATCTTTGCTGCACAGTGTCAATTTATCATATATGTCTGTGAACAGTATCAAGCACCTTTTTTACGGACCGTCGCATAAGTTCACATACTCAAAAATACGTAGAGCATTTCCAATAAGCTGGGTGTTCCCAGTAAACACAAAACAATTGTATAACATCTGTGCAATGCTGGACCAAAGTCAAAGACGTTGGTACGAAGTTGTACAAAAGTTATATAAATATATTGTGTGTGCTGGATCGTTACGTTTTGAGGTATGGGTGATCTAAATGATATACCGTATTTATTCAAATAAACGCCAGGGGTGTTAATTGGAAAACCGTCCTGAAATTACAGGGCGGAAGGGCGCTCACTAGAGTAGTTTTCTAATGATCATATATAGTGTACATGATCGTGGGTTTAATTTTTGATTCAAGGAGAGGGGTGCGAGTTTATAAGAATATGGGCGTTGATCAGAATAAATACGGTACGTTTTTTATGTGTGAGAGCTTTTGAGACGGCCCCTTAGAGTTGTTTGAGAAGGAGATTCACAACTCAGTTAACCTTTATAATCACTGCAGATGAAGGTTCTCTACAATTCACAACAGGGCAATTCTGTTACACTTCACAAAATGCATAACAAACCTTTCATACACTCGTCAACATTGATTAAAGCGCTTAGTTCAAAAATATTTTTAATATACATAATTTTTTGCCGACATTAACAAATAATGATTATTCAGTATTAGGACTCCGTAACTCTCAAAATTTGGTCTAAAATTGTGCAATGGCAATGTTGTTATAATGTCAAGGTAGCGTTGCAGATGGTGGGCCACCATTATAACAGAAGATCCAACGCTGTATTATTGTTGGGCCAGAGTCGCAGACAGTGGGCCAACATTAACCCAGCATTGAGTTAAAATCTAGAGTGTGTTGGTTGACCACAAGTACATAATGTCATATAAAATACTTAAATATATCACGGTTCACTTCACAATTCAGGTACACAACTAGGAATTACTCTAAGTATTACATCTGGTGTACACATCAGGTGTACACATCATGTACACATCTGGTGTACACATTGTGTACACACCGTGTACACATCTGGTGAGCACAAAAAGTCACTTCAAAAGTGCATAGCAATAAATAGACATATAGTAAGCCTTCATATCATCAAAAACAATAAAAAAATTCTGACATAATCATGTTGACTGTATTGAATTGGAGAATTCCACCTTGGAGTTCTCCATTGGAATATGTTTACCATGATTATGCCAATTTTCACATTTACTGAGAATTGCTACAGCAATTTCCACCTTGTGAAATCTACCTATCCTAAATATTGTATTTACCCCCTTAGGGCTGTTCCAGCAAATATCTGGACCCTCTCAGAATAATATTTTACCTGGGGTCTGTGTTATACAGATTTTTTTTATTCCGGAAGGGGTGTGGTCTTCAATATACAATTTTCCAGTGTTTTATTTTGTCAATAACTATAATTTCCGAGGTGGTGGTTTACCAACAGTATTTGAGCCATGAAGAAATTCCAGGGACTGTGGTGCGAAAAAACTCGGGAAATCCGGAATCTGTGGTGGCCCAAGATTTCCGGGAGGGGTGGGGGTAGTTTTTCAATTGCCGTCTCCAATTGGAGGCCCCCGGATTTTTACTGGGACAGCCCTTACCTGTGATTTCTTATATTTTTCACTCAACTGAAGTGGTTAAGTGGTTGAAAATTTAAATAAATTAACTTAGCGGGATACGGAATTAGCTGAGTGCTGCTGTACAAAGTCAAAAGGCAGTATCTGCTTACTCTACAATCGAGAAATAGCAAATACTGGCTTTTGGCTTAGCACGGCAGAGTTGATTGCCCAGCATTGAGAGAGATTTGTCTCGTTGAAAAATTGAAGTGCAAACGCTATATCGTCCTCTTTCATATAAAAGGCAGGGTGTATCTACTACTTCCCAAAGTGGCAGATACACTCTTTCATATGCAAGAGGACGATGTAAGCTCAAAGGGATGCAACACTCGATGCCGAAACTGAAATATACAGGGAGTCTCTAGTCGACATTACTGTCACAAAATTCCACATGCTGAGAATGACAAAATTAAAAGATTTTAAGGACGAAGTAAAACATCAAAAGCAACATTAAGTTGAGCTTGGAACGAATGTTTGGCCAGCGTCGTAGACGGTAGCTCAACGTTGGGTGGATGTCTCGTTTTTACTGGATAGTAGGCATATTTGCTGTGATACTTTGAAAAAATTCTCAGATAATAATATATATCACTGTTGTATATTCCATGAAGGATCCATTGATTGAATCAAAATTCATGTATTTTCAAGTATCGTACTTGTTACTGTATATATAATTATTCAAGTACTTCTAGGATCTTGATAATCTCTGTTTTAGAATTCAAGCACTTTCATGATTTTCAAGCACTCATACGAATCCTGAATATCTGTCAGATATCATGGCAAATTGTGAATCCCTTCAACTTGAGTGAATCGCCTATGTAGGTCATACTTCAATCTCACTTCTCTTGCTGACTGTGAATATTTCTAGTTTCTACTTTTCACCCAGTGAAAGAACCAGTCCACCTTAGTAGTCCAGGCGCCATTATGCGCCTCGTTGAGTTGTTGCTGGAAATACTGCAGGGCTTTCTCCTCGTTGTGCTCGACAGCTAGTGTTTTTCTCAGATATTCTATGTCATCCATTGACGGTGGCTCAGGAATACCGCACGATAACATCATAGTGAACAGGTTGATGAACACATTAGCATGCTTTCTCAGCGAAAGGTAAGCCATCCCACAAAGCTCCATGAATCTGTATTAATTGGAATGACAAACAGATTAGCAAACATTTTTACCACAAAGTTAATGTTTTTTAAAATCAGGGTTGCATTATTTTCACATTTATTTTGGCAAATTTACGGAAATAACCTAGTTAGTTTTGTTAGTTATGTTAGTTTTGTTTAGTTTTGTTAGTTCCGTTAGTTTTGTAAGTTTTGTTAGTTATGTTATTTCCTTTAGTTTTGTTAGTTTTGTCAGTTTTGTTAGTTTGATTAGTTTTGTTAGTTTTGTTAGTTATTTTAGTTTGGTTAGTTATGCTAGTTATGTTGGTTCCTTTAATTTTGTTAGTTCCGTTATTTTTGATATTTTTTTTGTTTTGTTAGTTCTGTTAGTTCCGTTGATTTTGTCAGTTTTGTTAGTTTTGTTTGTTATTTTAGTTCGATTAGTTATGCTAGTTATTTTAGTTTTGTTAGTTTTATTAGCTTTGCTAGTTCCGTTAGATCCTTTAGTTTTGTTACTTCTGCTAGTTCCGTTGATTTTGTTAGTTTTGTTGGTTTTGTTAGTTATGTTAGCTTTGTTAGTTTTGTTAGTTTTGTTAGTTTTGCTAATTTGGTTAGTTTTGTTAGTTTTGCAAGTTTTGCAAGTTTTGTTAGTTATGTTAGTTATTTTAGTTTGGTTAGTTATGCTAGTTATGTTATTACGTTAATTTTGTTAGTTCCGTTAGTTTCTTTAGTTTTGATAGTTTTGTTAGTTCCGTTAATTGTGTTAGCTTTGTTAGTTACGTTTATATTGTTAGTTCTGTTAGTTTTATTAGTTTTGTTAGTTCCGTTAATTGTGTTAGTTTTGTTAGTTCCGTTTATATTGTTAGTTCCGTTAGTTTTTGTTAGTTTTGCTAGTTCCGTTAATTTTGTTAGTTCCGTTAGTTTTGTTAGTTTTGTTAGTTCTGTTAGTTGTGTTAGTTCTGTTAGTTTTGTTAGTTATGTTAGTTTGTTAGTTTTGTTAGTTTGTTAGTTCTGCTATTTATGTTAGTTTTGTTAGTTATGTTAGTACCGTTAGTTTTGTTAGTTTGCTTAGTTTTGTTAGTTTTGTTAGTTCTGCTATTTATGTTAGTTTTGCAAGTTTCTTTAGTTTTGATAGTTATGTTAGTTCCGTTAGTTTTGTTAGTTCCGCTAGTTTTGTTGGGTCCGTTGGTTTTGTTAGTTTTGTTAGTTATTTTAGCTATGTTAGTTTTGTAAGTTTGTCTAGTTTTGTTAGTTTTGTTAGTTTTGCTATTTATGTTAGTTTTGCTAGTTTGTTTAGTTTTGTTAGTTATGTTAGCTCCGTTAGTTTTGTTAGGTCCGTTAGTTTTGCTAGTTTTGTTAGTTCCGTTAATTTTGTTAGTTTTGTTAGTTCCGTTAATTGTGTTAGTTTTGTTAGTTCCGTTTATATTGTTAGTTCCGTTAGTTTTATTAGTTTTGTTAGTTCTGTTAATTGTGTTAGTTTTGTTAGTTCGGTTTATCTTGTTAGTTCCGTTAGTTTTGTTAGTTTTGTTAGTTCCGTTAGTTCCGTTAGTTTTGTTAGTTCCGTAATTGTGTCAGTTTTGTTAGTTCCGTTAATTTTGTTAGTTCCGTTAGTTTTGTTAGTTTGTTTAGTTTTGTTAGTTTTTATTAGTTCTGTTAGTTCCGTTGTTTTTTTTAGTTTTGTTAGTTTTGTTAGTTATGTTAGTTATTTCAGTTTGGCTAGTTATGCTAGTTATGTTAGTTTTGTTAGTTTTTTTATTCCGTTAATTTTGTTAGTTCCGTTAGATTCGTTAGTTCTCTTAGTTCCGTTAGTTTTTTCAGTTTTGTTAATCCTGTTAGTTCTGTTAGTTTTGTTAGTTTTGTTAATTCTGCTAGTTTTGTTAGTTTTTGTTAGTTTTGTTAGTTATTTTAGTTATGTTAGTTCTGTTAGTTTTGTTAGTTTTGTTAGTTTTGTTAGTTCCGTTAGTTCCGTTAGTTTTGTTAGTTCCGTTTATTTTGTTAGTTCCGCTAGTTTTGTTAGTTTTGTCAGTTCCGTTAATTTTGTTAGTTCCGTAAGTTTTGTAATTTTTGTTAATTTTGTTTAGTTTTGTTAGTTATGTTAGTTCCGTTAATTTTGTTAGTTACGTTATTTTTGTTAGTTTTGTTAGTTATGTTAATTTTGTTAGTTCCGTTAGTTTTGTTAGTTTTGTCAGTTCCGTTAATTTTGTTAGTTCCGTAAGTTTTGTAATTTTTGTTAATTTTGTTTAGTTTTGTTAGTTATGTTAGTTCCGTTAATTTTGTTAGTTACGTTATTTTTGTTAGTTTTGTTAGTTATGTTAGTTTTGTTAGTTCCGTTAGTTTTGTTAGTTCCGTTAGTTCCGTTAGTTCCGCTAGTTTTCTTAGTTCTGTTAGTTCCGTTGGTTTTGTTAGTTTTATTAGTTTTGCTAGTTTTGTTAGTTCCGTTGGTTTTGTTAGTTTTGTTAGTTATGTTAGTTTTGTTAGTTCCGTTAGTTTTGTTAGTTCCGTTAGTTCCGTTAGTTCCGCTAGTTTTCTTAGTTCTGTTAGTTTCGTTGGTTTTGTTAGTTTTATTAGTTATGTTAGTTATTTTAGTTTGGCTAGTTATGCTAGTTATGTTAGTTTTGTTAGTTTTTTTATTCCGTTAATTTTGTTAGTTCCGTTAGATTCGTTAGTTCTCTTAGTTCCGTTAGTTTTTTCAGTTTTGTTAATCCTGTTAGTTCTGTTAGTTTTGTTAGTTTTGTTAATTCTGCTAGTTTTGTTAGTTTTGTTAGTTATTTTAGTTATGTTAGTTCTGTTAGTTTTGTTAGTTTTGTTAGTTTTGTTAGTTCCGTTAATTTTGTTAGTTCCGTTAGTTTTGTTAGTTTTGTCAGTTCCGTTAATTTTGTTAGTTCCGTAAGTTTTGTAATTTTTGTTAATTTTGTTTAGTTTTGTTAGTTATGTTAGTTCCGTTAATTTTGTTAGTTACGTTATTTTTGTTAGTTTTGTTAGTTATGTTAATTTTGTTAGTTCCGTTAGTTTTGTTAGTTTTGTCAGTTCCGTTAATTTTGTTAGTTCCGTAAGTTTTGTAATTTTTGTTAATTTTGTTCAGTTTTGTTAGTTATGTTAGTTCCGCTAATTTTGTTAGTTACGTTATTTTTGTTAGTTTTGTTAGTTATGTTAGTTTTGTTAGTTCCGTTAGTTTTGTTAGTTCCGTTAGTTCCGTTAGTTCCGCTAGTTTTCTTAGTTCTGTTAGTTCCGTTGGTTTTGTTAGTTTTATTAGTTTTGCTAGTTTTGTTAGTTCCGTTGGTTTTGTTAGTTTTGTTAGTTATGTTAGTTTTGTTAGTTCCGTTAGTTTTGTTAGTTCCGTTAGTTCCGTTAGTTCCGCTAGTTTTCTTAGTTCTGTTAGTTTCGTTGGTTTTGTTAGTTTTATTAGTTATGTTAGTTATTTTAGTTTGGCTAGTTATGCTAGTTATGTTAGTTTTGTTAGTTTTTTTATTCCGTTAATTTTGTTAGTTCCGTTAGATTCGTTAGTTCTCTTAGTTCCGTTAGTTTTTTCAGTTTTGTTAATCCTGTTAGTTCTGTTAGTTTTGTTAGTTTTGTTAATTCTGCTAGTTTTGTTAGTTATTTTAGTTATGTTAGTTCTGTTAGTTTTGTTAGTTTTGTTAGTTTTGTTAGTTCCGTTAGTTCCGTTAGTTTTGTTAGTTCCGTTAATTTTGTTAGTTCCGTTAGTTTTGTTAGTTTTGTCAGTTCCGTTAATTTTGTTAGTTCCGTAAGTTTTGTAATTTTTGTTAATTTTGTTTAGTTTTGTTAGTTATGTTAGTTCCGTTAATTTTGTTAGTTACGTTATTTTTGTTAGTTTTGTTAGTTATGTTAATTTTGTTAGTTCCGTTAGTTTTGTTAGTTTTGTCAGTTCCGTTAATTTTGTTAGTTCCGTAAGTTTTGTAATTTTTGTTAATTTTGTTTAGTTTTGTTAGTTATGTTAGTTCCGCTAATTTTGTTAGTTACGTTATTTTTGTTAGTTTTGTTAGTTATGTTAGTTTTGTTAGTTCCGTTAGTTTTGTTAGTTCCGTTAGTTCCGTTAGTTCCGCTAGTTTTCTTAGTTCTGTTAGTTCCGTTGGTTTTGTTAGTTTTATTAGTTTTGCTAGTTTTGTTAGTTCCGTTGGTTTTGTTAGTTTTGTTAGTTATGTTAGTTTCGTTAGTTCCGTTAGTTTTGTTAGTTCCGTTAGTTCCGTTAGTTCCGCTAGTTTTCTTAGTTCTGTTAGTTTCGTTGGTTTTGTTAGTTTTATTAGTTTTGCTAGTTTTGTTAGTTCCGTTAGTTTTCTTAGTTCCGTTAGTTTTGTTGGTTTTGTTAGTTCCGTTAGTTTTGTTAGTTCTGTCAGTTATGTTAGTTCTGTTAGTTCTGTTAGTTATGCTAGTTTTGTTAGTAATGTACGAACTAACATAATAAATAATATCTAACCAAAAAACTAACATACTAACTAACTAACTAACTAACTAAAGTACTAACTAACATTAACTAATAACTAACATCCTAACAAACTAACATACAAACTAGCATACTAACTAACGTACTATAACGTACTAACGAACATACGAACTAACACAGCAACTAAAAACTAACATCCTAACAAACTAACGTACTAACTAACGAACTAACTGACATATTAACTAATACCTAACATACTAACAAACGAGACTAACTAACATAATAACTAACGTACCAACTAACATACTAACTAACATATTAACAAACTAACATACTCACTAAGATACTAAATAACGTACTAACTAACATACTAGCAACCTACCTTACGAACTAATACAATAACTAATAACTTACATACTTACAAATACTTAAATACTAACTAACAAATTAACAAACTAACATGCGAACTAACATGCGAACTAACATATGAGCTAACTTGTTAACTAATCACTAACATACTAGCTAACGTAACGTATTAACTAACGTAGTAACTAACGTACTAACTAACATACTAACTAACATACTAACTAACGTACTAGCTAACGTACTAACTAGCTAACTAGCTAACTAACTAACTAACTAACTAACTAACTAACTAACTAACTAACTAACTAACTAACTAACTAACTAGCTAACTAACTAACTAACTAACTAACTAACTAACTAACTAACTAACTAACTAACTAACTAACTAACTAGCTAGCTAACTAACTAACTAACTAACTAACTAACTAACTAACTAACTAACTAACTAACTAACTAACTAACTAACTAACTAACTAACTAACTAACTAGCTAACTAACTAACACATTAACTAATAACTAACATACTAACAAAATAACATACTAACTAAAATACTAACTAACATACGAACTAACATCAATTAATAACTAATATACTAACAAACTAACATACTAACCAACCTACTAACTAACGTACTAACTAACATAATAACTAAAATACTAACTAACATACTAACTGACGTACTAAGTAACATACTAACTAACATACGAACTAACATATCAACTAATAACTAACATACTAACAAACTAACATACTAACTAACGTACTAACTAACGTACCAACCAACGTACTGACTAACTAACGTACTAACTAACATAATACCTAACATACTAAATAACATACTAACTAACATACAAACTAACGTACTAACTAACGTACTAACTAACGTGATCTCTTGGTGAGAAGTAGATTGGGAAAAGCCCCACTGGACAACCCCACTATTACCGGATCCGACTCAAGTCAGGATCTGACTACATTAATAAATATATTAGATGAGGTATACTTTATATCAAATTACTATGATTGTTTTCCTTTTTATAAATCAGGCTATACTTCTCCTCGGTCAGTGCAATAGGTTGGAAACATGGAAAGGCATGCCATTGAAGGGGTGACGAAAGACAGACCCTTGAGGGAATGATGAGAGTACAGTTGACACATCGATACAGGATTTTTAAGGGAAACCAGGTATTGGAAACCTTACCCGACCCGAACCATGGACTCTTACTCTCATCCTAACCACAAATACTACCAACTAACCAACCAAATAACTAACTAAAATAACTAAATAACTAGTCTAGCTAGCTAGCTGTGTCTCAAGGCGGGCGGCGATAAATAACTAGAGGTCAATAAAAAGTATAGCATTTTATAATTAGACAGTGTCATGATCTGTTTCGTAGGTACTTTGAGTGTCGCCACATAACCGGCGCTGTTGTCACTCACTGTCACCACCTCGTCACCGCCCAGCACATCACAGCACAACCTGCCTAAAGCAGCGGCGGCGTGCAACTAACAGTCAGTACACTATAAAAAGGCCCACAAATTAGCCTACCCCCCCCCCCCTTAAAGCACTGAAATATTTTTTTATATAAACCAAGAGACCAAAAGGGTTATTCTTAATTTGAAATCATCAGACATTCATTTGAATATCCGTGTTATGGGTCTAGTACGTCCATTATAAATAGTTTATTCTTTTTAGTGCTTTAGACTACGGAATGTGACGTCTATAGACGTCACATTCCGAAGTCTAAAGTTGGCTGCCGTGCTGAAAGGGTGAGCCTTAACTCGCTAGGCACGACTTAAGTTGTTTTGAATCCATTTTATTAGCCGAAATGTGCGTTTAAACATCAAGATTTGCAAATCTTTGTTCTCATATTAAACAAATATTAGTCATTTTCATTCACTTGAAGTTGTGGATAGCGGTAAGGAGACACAACTTCACCACGGAATCAGCTAGTCACTGCCACCTTCTCTAAGTAAATCACATAATCATGTATTTGGTACAATAATGAAAGGGCACACCAACGTTTTCTTAAATTTACACAAACACTGATAACCCTGTCTTCAGCATAATTTACAATTAAAACACAATGTTTGACAGGAGGAGCGGGGGGCAGAATGTCATCTGTTATGAAACAGCACAGCCTCACAGGCAGCAGTGATTGCCTGGTGTACATCCCAGGTGTACACGGGGAAGCCCCTCAGTAGTCAGTGATACAGCCACCCCACTTGGACGGGGGTACGTCCACAATACAAACAACAGCCTCTGCACAGTCACTGGGCGGTGTCACACTCACAGATTCATGCGTATTTAATATATGCTGATGTCGCGGTCTGGGTCTATTATCTCCTCAAAAAATGACTGATTCTCATTGAGATGATTTATACGAGGTTTACTATCCCCCAAGATCACACTAAAACCTCATTTAGAACATGTAAAAATGGACCTCTTTAATTCTTAAACAAACTAATCATATGCCCAACGTCCCAGACGCCGGCCCAGCATTAGACCACCCTCTCAGTAAAGTAGGCCCTCTCAGTATACAGTACACTGCCAGTACACAAGTCAGTCACCAATGGCGGCACGACCACTCTCGTCTCTCACATTATATCTTATTTACATGGCCACCCACCGTCATACCGGCCCACGACATATTAGCCTATAGGCTCATGCTGTTTTTCTTATTGTGACACAAAACATCGTTAAATGTAAGAAAGCGCAAGAAAAAAAAGGTAAATGTTTCTCAGAACGAGTTAGTATCGCAGTGGAAACTGCCAAGTACGAGAGACGGAGGATCGCTATGAGCTACTTGTGTTGGGCTTGTAGGCCTACGAAGTAAGCGCCGATGTATGGCCCTAATAATCACATATTATATTAGTTGCTGTGTGACAGTAGTAGGCTGTGTAGTCTGTAGAGTCAGATTCTGACGAATAAAGACTGTCCTCGCACTCAAAGAATTAAAAGTGTAGGGCCTATAATGACCGTGAACAAATAACATAGGTATTCAAATGAATAGAAAAGAGTTAACTAAGACAGTTATGATGATTTCAATTTGCAAAACCCTTTAGTATCCATGATTTACAGGGGCGGATCCAAGGTAGAAGAAGGGCAGGGTCACCGAAAGATAAAAAGGGCACCAACATATAAAACAGGAGGCAAGCGCCGGAGGCGCTAGGAATTTTTTGCTAATAAATACACTATTTCTATGTATCTAAGGAATAACAAATAGGAAAATAACTCGCATTAGCATCTAATCTAATTATTATATATGTACAGATTTTTTTTCTAGATTTCGAAAAGGGCATTTAAAATTTAGGGGGGGGGGGTCACGTGACCTCTGTGAACCCTCCCCCCTGTATCCCCTCCTGGTTTAAACAAAAAGAATTCAGCGTTGTAAGGGTTGAAATAGGTTTAAGCCGCGAGTTGATAACACACAGATTGTTATAAATGCAACTGACAACAGGACAAAGATGTTATGGAGTTTATTAGTACAACAACGATGAAAGTCAGGCAACGCCTGTTCACTGGTAGTTTATTCAGCTGAATGACAGAATGATTCAATAACGAATATATATCCACTCCACCTACCACTGGAGAGTCGTCTCTCGTGATAGGTGGAGCCGATTTGTAATGTACAATATAATTGGCCAAGTAAAACCGCATGCTATTCCAACAGAGGAATAGCACACAGACAGAGCATGGAACAGCCCATAGCATTATGTCAAATGATATATAACTGATGCCACAATGTTATTGTACTTAACAATAATTTATTTCACTGTCATCTGGCATTCATCCAATTATCATACCATTTTATCAAACTTTTAATTATTTCACTCATTTCATTAGTCATTGACATAATCATATAATGATTATAATTATTTAGTAAAATAAATGTATATTTTTTTCTTTTAAAAAGGTATTTCGAACTTCTTTATGTATGACCTGTATTGACAAAGTGAGACTAAAATAAATATATATATCATTCCAAAGAAGCGAACGCAATAGGCCACGACAAGCATTACATACACATTTTTTTATGAGCGAGTTGTAGACGTATTGTTTGAGCAGTGAAGACATTTAATACAATTTTTAAAAGATTCACATACTTTGTCCAGGTGGAGTTTTTGTCGCAGACAAATTATTTATCTCAACCCGGCTTGTAGAACCGTATAATGTAACCGGACGTAAAATGGAACCTGTTACATTTTACGGCGCCGTATAATGTAACCTGTTACATTTTACGGCGACTGGTTAAATTATACGGTCACAGCGTCAACGTATAATGTAACCAGGGAAAAAAGGTACCATACGACCGTATGATGTGACCAGTGCCGTATAATGTAACCGGGATAGATTTCCAAAACGTATATGTTTTGGAGATTATACTCCGGGAAGTTTTATTCTAACTAACTTAGTATGTTTAAATTAGGCTGAGTGAGTGGTTATGTCTTCAAGCGACTTTTGTTCGTTCCTGATCGATTATAAGTTCGTGCTTCTACTGGCTCGTTCGTCCGCCCGTCCGTCCGCTCGCTCGTAATAAATTAAATTGTTATCAATATTCCCATGTTGCGTTACATTAAAAGCCAATGCCGGGTTAATGTAACGTAGCAAACACTTTGGCTTAATGTTTCATGTATACTGGGAGGAGCCAATAGTGGACCTTAGGTGGCTACAGATTGAAAAGAGACGTCAACCCTTGACGCCATCCGGACGCCAACACGACACGGCGGACGGCAAAGGGCTGGTTTCAATCTAGACTCCAGGTCCCTTCAACTCCTTTCTTCTAGGAAACCGTCGTGTTTATTTCTCCTCGACTGTGTAGAACACATTTAATATACAAATACAGTTACATAGTCAGTTTACTCGACCCAACGTGGCAGAGAAACCTAACCCAGCTTGGTTCTAAACTAGAGCACGCACCATCGTGCCTTTGACAGCACTCTGGCCCGCCTCAACCTCGCATCAAGCCCGCTCTCGTACCGCTCTCCTGTGCCCACCGACGTCTGTCCCTTATTTCACCTTTACATCAACATAATCACAACATTGATTCAACATATACTTAGGCATCATCATAATCGGAACATGGATTTAACATACATTTACCGGCCCGTAGGCCTCCCTCTGCCCAGCCCACGCGGACGCCAGTCTGTCTGAGTGGACAGCCTATCTTGATGATCCCGCCGACCTCTGGCGGCATCTGCCGGGACCGTCTGTGTTACAAACTGGATTACAGCCTGAATTACAAATGAGTAATTCATTGTAATTCATTGTAACACGCCAACCCGCAACGCGATCAGCCAGCGCGCGGCTTGTCCTGTTTGAAGGTGTCCTGGTCAGAAAGATCAATGATAGCATCATAGCTATGCATACTTTTACAAGATGTTCAGCGAAAATGAAAAGTCGGTCTTGCATTGATTGGGTGGATGGATGGATTGAATTAAATAATTATTGCATCAACGAATTAAGGAACGGACGAGCGAGCGAACGAACAAACGAACGAGCGAACAAACGAATGAATAATCTGTGGAAGATATAAGGCATGACTAGAAACAAAACAATTGTTGCGGTTGGTTCTATATTGACTGGACTACAAATACACCGATCACGTTATGTTATGCATGTTATGAGAGACGCAACTAATTACGACTCCTTTTTTCAGAGGGTTCAAAAATATTATGGTACCAATCAATAAATAATAATTTAAATATCATTTGAAATTTTTGACCTTCCTTCCTAATTAATAAATTACCTCATTCATCAGCTACAGCCGTTCTACGTTGCCATAAAAAGGAAAAAGGCAGTAATATATCTGCTTACTTTACAGGTAAGTGATCATTATTGCCTTTCGAATTTGCAGAGCAGTATGGTCCTCTTGTGACGAATGATAACCGACATGTATACACCAACCCATGGTGCCATTAAATAGTTGTTGTTTTATCTACGAGGTAAAAAAGTGAGCTATCACAAACCTGATATGGTGGTTTTGTGAAAACAATCAGTTCGAATTAAAACAACAAAATAACATTCAAATCGATCACAATTTAAATCATTGTTGACATTTCACTGAAATCAGTAACCAATCAATCAATCAGTTATTTTTTCTCAAATAAATAATAGCAAAATACCCTTTAAATCTTTCAGTATGGGAAAATGCGTTCAGATCGATTATGACGTATCAGGCCTAACGTTATTGTGGTATATGTCATTCAACTGAAGCGGAAATTTGCGTCATCAATGTCAGTTTCAAATGAATGAAAAATGTTATATGACAATGCAACACTTACATGTAATCAGTCAAACTACTTTTGTTATTTCGATAGATAGAGCTGTTTTATGGACTCGTCTCGTCTCATCGCTATTCATCACGACAGTAATAATACTTTTTGTTGATCCTCTTTTTGGATATCAAACATATGTCGTAGTATCGGCCTGTATCTGTGCCACACTTCCTCTCCCAAATGAGCATTTAACAGCAGGCACTTTATTTCGAGCGATTAAACATGCCAAACGGACAGTGAAAATGAATGAATGGGGTTTATAAATGAATGGAGTTTCAGGTTACATTTGTTCATATATAGGCTAAATTGGGTCAGGAGAACCCACAAAATTCGAAATTCGTACCCCGGTGATCCCAGCACAAGCACGCTACCTCTCTGTCACGGAGGCTCCCACAATATTGAATCTTTACCAGTGAGCGAGGAAGAAATATCTTGTTTCTTTGAAACCTGAATGTCACAGCGAGGGACGAAACCCGCGATCTCCGACTTTCCAAGCACGCAGCTTTAACCACTGCACCAGACCACCCGCAATTATGTGACATAGAGTCTGAAATGCAAATTGAGTTTGAATGACACAAAATCTGAAATCTGAAGTATGTAACTCCAACATTTTATGCTGTAACTTTTTTAACATCTGGATGGTCTCACATAATTAAATTAAAGACACGTAATTAAAAAACGACAAATGTAAATTTACACCGCTTTATATATATGGTCTTAACACCCTACATCAGCCGAAATCACAACAATTGTCTACTGTTTGCTGTTCCAACCTCTGTTGAGTTAAAAACAAATGCAATCATGTTATAATTTTGTCTATATTTAATAATTACACAGTGTCTCATTCATGCAGGATAACATATGTGACTATTTCGTGATTATCTGGCACGTATACAGTGGGTTAAAAGGACGTGTGTCTGGTTTTAACCCAACTTGAACTGTGATGACATTTTTAGACACTAGGGGGTGTAGCTCAAAATCTGTCTGGGTAGTGTCAGGCAGTTTACATGTATTTCGATTGGACTGGCATTTGGGGTGGTGGGAATATTATTATGAGAAAATTATTCGAGAAATTCGGTATCAGAAATAACTAAATGAAGACATGTCTCATTTAAAACGAATACTTTTTGGGCGTCGACCGCATAATGTAACCAGACGTATAATGTAACCGGCTACATTATACATCTGGTTACATAATACGGTTCTACAGGATCGGCGGCGAGCTGAAGATTTCAAATTTCAGTACACTTGTAGACTACTTCTGTACAAGCTGATAACACTGCCTGTTATAGGCAGTCAACAGTGCGTACACTCAGATAGTCTGTCAACCCTGAGAGTAGGGCTGAGAGCTAAATCTTACACCGAATAAAGTAGCAATACTCTACTAGTAGCACCCACTCAAGTGATAATAAAAATCAAAAATGTTTGATTCAGTTTTCTCTTTCATACATGGTGTTTGATTCAATTGTTTTTATCACACCTCTTCCACACTCAACATGATTTTTTTCAGGGCCTGTGTAATAGGCATACCCTGATCTTACTTATCTGTATTTATAAATGTTATATTCTGTAGAAAATGACAATATTATCCCAGTACATTGATTGATCTGATACGTTTTTGTTTGTTTTCAGATGAAGTTGTTATTTGTGCTGCTGGTGGCAGTTATCGGCAGTGTGTCTGCGTCTAGTAAGTTACCCTTTGTTACCTTAGTTTAATTAGCCCTTACAACGCTGAATTATTTTTGTTTAAACCATGGAGACCAAAGGGTTTTTTCAATTTGAAATCATCATAAATATCTTAGTCGATTTATTTTAATACCTATGTTGTGGGTCTACGACCACAAATATTTTTATTCTTTCAGTGCGGGGACCGTCTTTATACGTCAGAATCTGACGTCTGCAGACGTCAGATTATGACGTATAAAGACAGTCTACGCACTGAAAGGGTTAAGAAATTAATTGAGTGCAAATGAAAGTGATCTGTATATTGTGGTACATACCGCACTACACAGCAACCCCTGTAGTGTAACATTATTTAGCTCTTTGTCCAAAGAGGTCCAAAAACATACTTTAAAAAATAATAAGTAAAGAAATAAATTAAAAAGGTAAAAAAGATTTGTCGGATTTTGTCTAAATCTTCAAATAAATTGTATTTGTATTTGAAATACTGTATTGTATTTGTATTTGATATTAACCCTAACAATGCTGAAATATGTTTGTATAAGCCATGAAGACCAAAGGTTTTATTTTCAATTTGAAATCATCATAAATGTCTTAGTTAGCTCTTTTCGCTTCATTTGAATACCTATATGCTATGGGTCTACGGCTATTATAAATATTTTAATTCTTTCAGTGCGGGCAACGTTTTTATAGATTGGAATCTGACGTCTGTGAGGTCAGATTTTGACGTATAAAGACGGTCCCCGCGCTAAAATGGCTAAGGCACCGTATTTGTATTTGAAAATTTGACACCATCACCCCACTCATCATATTATAATTATATACTTTTAAGATAGTTTTTCCGGTACTTGCTACAAGTGTGAAGACTTTAACAACGATGGCCAAGGTTTCATGGAGCACTCCAACCAGACCATGTGCTGTTATTACTACGAGTGTTGGAGAGTGGATGGATCGACAGTAATTGACGAGGTCTTGAGGACCTGTCCACCAGGCACCTGGTTTAACGATGGTCCTGGACATCGTGGTGCTCCATGTACTGCAAACAAACCGTACGATGAGTGTGTGTCACAATGTGGCTCCTCTGAACCAATCACAAGTAAGTCGCTACTGTGTCGATCCTTGTATATATATATATATGTCTTCACATGTCTATATAAAAACAGGATGTGCTACAAAAATTGAATTGTATCACTTTAGATTCAAATAATAGAGTTCAAATATCACAACATGATATTGTAACCATGGTAACTGCGGGTTACAACACAATTATTTACCATGATTACTTTACGCTAAATCTACAGTTAAAAAACACGAACAAAGAAGTCATTTCTTTTTGTGTACATGGGCATTGACCAGTGCCATTTTAGTCATGTAAATCATCTTGTTGAGAATCGTGTTTTCCTTAATAACGATTTAGGGGTACATGAATTCAATGTAACCTGACATTGAATCTGAAAATTAAATATCATAACCACAGTACGCATATATTGCTGGTGGATGTACGTTAACATGGTTAAGGCATTCTAGGGCTATTATATGTGGAATTCTCCAGTTCCCGCTTGGAACATTCCACTAATGATTGTTCTTGGGAAAATATAAACGTTTTGCTTCTTCGCAGCCTCACCTGTTGTACAGAAGTTTAGATGTTGTTGTTGAAGAAGATGCATTCATTTGAATCAGAAAAGAAAAACCATAGACAAGTACAATAATTTAAAATAAACGTGTTGGTAGTATAATTGAATTCTGGTGCAGGAGGCCTCCATAAGACTCCAAAAGAAGAGTCGCTTTCAAGGAGGTCAGCTATCAAAAAATGCTAAACATATGGTCAATATACAGATATAGTGTCTACAGTGATCTGTAAATGAAAAGGACATGGGAATAAGATTTTTAGCTGTGGTAATCGGTATCGGTCTTTTTCACAGCTAAGAATGTAGAGTTCCTCGGGCTTTATCTTATACGTATATATATAGCAGGTGAACACGCTGTGTGTTACAGGACCAATGTGCCACCTCTACCCCAACCCCGCTAATGCCCAGCAGTTTGGAACTCTGAACCCACCTCCTGGCGGACCATGGGAATACGAAGGAGAATGCATGACAAACTTTGTGTTCGATCACAGCTCCTGTACATGTGTACCTCTTCAATTAGGTGAGTTAACTCTGCTCGTCACATGTATAATAGTGTAAACACCGACAATTGTTCCAGTTCAGCTGAAAATAAAACGTGTTTATACGTCAGAATACGCCGGCTACAGACGGCAAATTGTGACGTATAAATAAAGGATGGTCCCCGTGCTGAAAGGGTTAAAGGGATTTTCTTTTTTATCGTTATTCATTTACCATGATGCTCAAATAAAAGCTACTTCCTAGCTCTATTACAACGCATTGACCATCGTCATCATACTGTTACATTGGTGTACACCTAAACTTTCAGGGGTTAAGTGAAAACACAAATGTCAAATGTCCCATAAATCAATCAAGTCAACTAATGGAAGTAACATAACAGTACAGTTTTCGAGTCGCTTAGGCCTCTATTATAATAGATATAATGACACTTAGTTGTATTTCTATTTGTATTTGTTAATTTTATAAAAAAAGTGTTACATTTGCTTTTAGATTTATTTGTTGAAAAATCATATATAAAAAACTGTAATCCGAAAATGAAGTAGTCTCGAGTTTGCTCTCGGTAAGTGTTCTGAATGGAGGCCATGGCGATTTAGACTTATACAGTGATATGGGCTTGCATTTTAAAACTAGACAGTTTGATAAATAAAAATATAAAATTATTTTAAAGCTGGGCAGAACATTATCCCTGAGATAAACTTTTTTTAAATGAGAGGTAGGCTTCAAAGGGATTTTTGGAACATGTTCCCCCACTTATATTTTTGTAGACTTTTTCTGCAATCCTTGAATGCTTTCTGAATAGTTTGCCATAAATAATAATTATGTTGCAATTTGTGCTAGATCGGGTCGTTTTAGATCGTTTATCGACTGGATTATTATATAATAGTTTGCTCGCAACATATAGGAATAAAGTGTTCTGTAATCTTTACTAGTATAGGCACCAATGAATGAATAACAAAGGCACTTCCTGACCGTCCAATAAGATACGTTAAGCAACTTTCTTACTCACATTACCGGCCTATATGTATATATTATATATAATATATAATGTAATTCATTGTTTATCATTGTTGTAGGGTGGCTCCTTTAATAGCGATATGTGCTTATGTCTTAAAAGGAGTCTCCCTCACCATATTGTATTATATATTGGTGGAATAAAGCTATCTGTCTGTCTGTCTGTCTGTCTGTCTGTCTGTCTCTGTCTGTCTGTCTGTCTGTCTGTCCAAAAGCACGTTATAGGAGCTGCTAACTGGGGATAATGGGTGACACTTGTATTCTAGCTTGCATGTTAAAAATTGACGTTAGAAATGTGGGTACCTTAACAGGAAGCTGTCACTGCAAGCTGGACATTGACTTTGTGGGTGGCGTGGG
Source organism: Flabesymbios commensalis (assembly GCA_964017125.1). NCBI lineage: Eukaryota > Metazoa > Annelida > Polychaeta > Terebellida > Flabelligeridae > Flabesymbios > Flabesymbios commensalis. The sequence goes on from OZ024917.1 coordinate 8,718,970, forward strand.
AGATGACAGTTGCATGAATGCTGATGTCATCAACGACGCTGACAATCCTGTCACTGTAGAAGCTGATGCATCAGTACCCGATGGAAGTGTCGCTGTCTTTGATGGTACCCAACATCTCGCGGTAAGCTATACAAATCATCACTTGTATTCCAGCTTGCATGGTAAAATATATACATTAAAGGTGATCTATCACCCTTATATGGTATGAATAATTATGTCCTTATATGGGGTTATTGGCTATCATGTGACCCTCTCAGAGGGTCACATGATGGACAATCACCCCATATATGGGGTGACTGGCTATCATGTGACTCTCTCAGAGGGTCACATGATAGCCAATCACCCCATATAAGGAAACACAGTCACTTGTGCCCCATCTTGTGGCAACTTTGATTTATTTGTCACAAATTTATTCATACTATATAAGAGGTGATATGTCACCTTTAACATAAAAATATATTAGAAGCAAATGGTAAATGAGCGTCTTTTAACTTATAATTATTATTCGCATTGTTCTCGTTTAATAAATTAATTGAGTTATGACCTTTCACTCAATATCAGTGCCTCTCCCCACGAGGGAGATACCGCCAAAGATCTTAAAGCAGCCCCTTGGGATCACATCAATTTTCGTTTTTAATTCCGTACTGAAATAGTGTATCCCACGGATCATGTTTTTATTTTTTTCAGAATTTTCATATTTTTACAAATATTTTTAATCAACATTTCTATGAATCCAGAAGTAACCCAAACAAACTATTTGTATACCTGAAGGACGATTGACTGCTCTGATCTTACCGTCTGATACGTGGGAATATGTGATGTAAAGTGCTGAAAATCGCCGACTTGTTTTGTTTACATGGCAATATACGACCTGAAAATACAACTATTTCACTCTTTTTCGGTGCTTTAAAATTGTTTTTTGACTTTTTCGTATTTTTAGTTAAGATCAGTGGGCTTTATAGCTTCATATAAATTAAATTTTCAAAATTGACAACATTGAAAATGTCTCATCCCAAGGGGTCCCTTTAATTTAAGATTACTCTACCTTTCTCCCATTCACGTTAGAAAAATTAAGATTATCTTAATTGTACTAATGTAAATAATACAAACAACTGACATTCCACACTGCATGTGATACGGTTTGCTTCTTTGTTAAACTTCAGATTCCAATGTTCAGTGGTTTAGACGAGCGTGGTGAGTGTAGAGGCTGCTTGAGCTTTGGTCTTTTCTTCAAAGCAACTGCGGACCCGGCCCAAGGAACGCTTATACAGAACGCAGATTGCGGAGGTGGCGAGACGTGGAAAATAGTTCTTGACAGCGGCACCATCACCTGGGTTGTCCAAGCTCAAACCTCAGACCCAAAACCTGTAAGAATAAATGCATACGGCATCGTTGGGAAGGCGAGATAGGCTCATCTCAGCACTAGTCACCACATGCTGAGATCAGCCCATATCGCCGTATCCAACGATGCAGTATGTATTTTTTCCTACGAATATATTTCTGGGACGGCAAAATGAAACTGAGCAGTGAAGCTCATAGGAGAGAGTGCGAGATGGGCTGATCTCACCATATACGACGCCTCGTAGTGAAAACCAACATCATGAGTGTGAGAATACAATGAGAGGTTAACCCCTATAGCACTGATAGCACTGTGTGACCATCTTTTTAACGTAAAAAATTCAATTTTAGACCAAAAATTTGCAAATATAGTGATGTTTAATTAAGCACTATGTTCATTCCCACAACAGTGATTTGTTCGGCTATTAAAATGAGCTACAAACGACTATACTCGCCGTCAAATTAAAAATAAGGATCGCGAGATTTTCGGCGATTTTTCCATCAATATTGAACCGATTTCTTTGCAATAATTTTGCAAAGGACATTTTCTATTAAAATCCAAACAGCGGTAAAAAATTTGCAAAATTATATTTAATATTTTAAAAGTTAGACCATTTGCCATGTAATAAAACTCTAGAAGTAGTTTAATCGGGGTTATAGAGGGACGTCGTAATTTCAATTTACTACATGTCAAATGGTCTAACTTTTGAAATACGCTATTTAATTTCACGAAATTTTCAGGGCTGTTAGGATTTACATAGAAAATAGCCTTTGCAAAATTTGAAGAAAATCGGATCAGAATTAAAGGTGATATCGCCAAAATCATGCGATCCTGGTTGATCATTTTTAATTTGACGGCAGCTTGTTGTGCTTTGTGCTTAAAGGGCTAATATTTTGTATACTTTTTTTCATATGTGCAGATAACTACCGGCACTTGGTACTACGCGTCAGCTGTGTTCAAATATATCAAGGGAAGGAGGTCAAACTTTTTAAAGGTGTATCTGATGACCGTCGCCGAAGCCATTGAATGTCAAAACAACTGTGACTGCCCGATTCGTGCAGACCAGGAAGAATTGTACTTGCCATCCAGTGAGTTATATTATTCGGGTCTGAGTATTATAAAGTGACCTCACAAATACAATAAGCAATCAGAGAGAAGGGGACGTGGCGCAATGGATAGAGCTCCTGACTGCCTCGTCCGTCATGCATGCGTCCCGGTTTCGAGCCCCGCTGTTTCCGTGTGGTGTTTTCAGAGAAACAGCATTGTTTCTCCCTTCTCAATGTGACTAAGCGATCACGTTGATGGCGGCCTCGTAGCTTTAAGGTTGAAACCAGTGTATCGACGTTAATTTCGCGCAGGGCCCCGCGCTGCGCGCTCCTCATACAATAATTGATAAGTAGGCCTACAATTCTGGCGTTGAGATGCTTAACATTGGCTCAGAATATACTCAGAATATATAAGTCTGAGACGTGAGACACTTAAACCTATCAAGCCTGAATTTATCATTCTAATCTTCATCCACTACAAACCTGCAAACCAAGTATTTTTTATTTTTAACATGCATGTCCGAAATAAAAAATCGGAAATTTCGTCTCTATCTCGCTTATAAGTTATAACTGGTAAATGCGGAACACAAATATTCAAAAACTTTTGCAGTTCTAGTCTATGGACATGTTTACATCATATGGTCATATTAAAGGGACTGGCCCAGGTCTATAATCATCAAAAAAATCGGTGATTTTATTTTATTTTAATAATATGACCATATGATGAAAACATTTCCATAGACTAGAACTGCAAAAAAATATATTTTTTTTGCTGCGCATTCACCAGTTAGGCTAGATATAGAGATGGAATTCCCGTATTTCTTATTTTTGACATGGTTGTCAATAATTAGAAATCGGGAATTTCTTCTCTATATCTAGCCTAACTGGTGAATGCGCAGCACAAAAATTAAAAACTTTTGCAGTTCTACTCCATGGACATGTTTACATCATATGGTTATATTAAGAAGCCAAAATAAAATCACCGATTTTTTTACGATTTTAGCCTGGGCCAGTCCCTTTAAAAAGCCAAAATAAAATCACCAATTTGTTTATGATTTCACCCTGATTGTGTCGCTTTAACACGGGGCTCATATAGTAGATAGTCTGGCTGTTTTGTACATTGCATGCTCATGGATTTGTTTGAGGGGATTACATTATTATGGTCACATACGATAGCATTATTATTAAATGTGTTTTATATTTCAACAGAATTGCTGAAGTGGACTAAACTAGTTATCTTGTAATGTTCTTTACAGGTACATGTGTCAATGGCAAATCATGTGGAGTCGCTATTGGTCGAGGAGCTGACAATGACTTTGAGGGTATGATAGGACGGGTAAGTTCCTCACTACACTTTCCTTATCTCAGATATTGCTGGTAAATTTAATCACTACTTGACCAAATTCTATATTGGCCCCAACCCTCTCTCTGGAATAGAGGCACCTGAAAATGGGTTATCCACAAAACTGTCCAAGAATATTGCTCCGAATATAATCAAACGTCATTACATGAGGAATAAATATTGCTTTCTAATTCGAAAAGTGAAAAAAAAGTAGTCAATTCGCTACGTTTTATTTGAGTTCGTGATTTTTTATACTACTCACAATAATGATAATGTACACTAAAATATATGAATTGTATTGATTTGAAATAATTATATTTTGCAGGTACAAGTTTCGCACAAATGTCACCCAATGGCTTGTGCGGGAGAACATTGTAAGAAGAAAGGAAAAAGGAACCGATTTTAAAATGTGATGAAGGCTAAGCTGAGATGGCATGTGCTCACTATTTAACTATTATTTTGCATTAGCCTTTTGACCGGAAATGATAAATATTCTCAAATACCGTTTACAAATATATTTAGACAGTTCAATAAAATGTGTATGTTTAGAGAATTGATATTTTCGTATATTGCTACCGGGACATAAAATATATATATTCAAGAGAAAATCCGGATTGACCTAGAATCATATTCCATAGTTTTAAGTGTGATTGTGTGTGAGCATAAGAGCAACACATGCCGAACTGAGCCGGTACATTTGTTTTTGCATATTGAGGGATTTTATGTGGGATTTATAATTATAAGTAAGGTTACTTATATATACATAATGATCATTGTATGTTGTTCTTTACCTGTATATCACGTATGACCCAATGTTGTTTCAATGTTGGTCCAGCGTCTGTGACGCCGGCCCAACATGAAAACAGCATTCATTAGAATGTTGTGTTTTTTTGTATCTTTGTTTCGACTTTGCAAGATGAAAGCCTGTCCTTATTTTGTACTTAACGCAATCAAGTTACACATCGTGGGCTGCTATATTTATCTAGGGAGTTACAATAATATTATAAGTAAGGTTACTTATATATTGTGTATGTTTGTGTGGACTATTTTAAATGTTGATTTATTGATATGTTTTATATTGAGAGGAATGTTATATTCCGGGATGTTGTATTTGACTGTCATGGACAGCAAACAATAACTTAAATGTACCATTTTGATTAAAATAAAACATTAAAATATTAATGAATGTTTTATTCAATTTTTACTTACTCGTATTTCATAAACTTAGTAATGGTCATGCTATTTTATATTACGGGCAAGATTTTCGACATAATGAGAAAAAAACATTAAGGATGAGCGCCTGTCGACCATTTTAAATTTTTTTCTGCAAAATTTTTCATGGGTTATCCTTATGTGATACCTTGCATTTTGTTTTATATTCATGATACAGCTAATATGTATTGTCTTTGAGCTACGTAAATATAACAAAACTACCCAAATTCTAAAATAGAGAGTTACTGCATGTAAAATGAGTGTACAGGAACAGTGAACATGAATATAATTTATTTTGTACGGTTTCAAACTGTGGGGACAAGATGTTTGGACAACACTTGGCCATAGTTGTGTCAACATTTCTTTCAGGCTGGTTGAAGTTGGGCGATGTAGTTATATAGTTACTTTTAGTAAACTTTTCAGGACAATAAACAATATCAGCTTCAAAGGAACGAAAAAAAGTAACAATTAAGCACTCATGAGTCACAGACATTTATATATTATCTTTGCTGCACAGTGTCAATTTATCATATATGTCTGTGAACAGTATCAAGCACCTTTTTTACGGACCGTCGCATAAGTTCACATACTCAAAAATACGTAGAGCATTTCCAATAAGCTGGGTGTTCCCAGTAAACACAAAACAATTGTATAACATCTGTGCAATGCTGGACCAAAGTCAAAGACGTTGGTACGAAGTTGTACAAAAGTTATATAAATATATTGTGTGTGCTGGATCGTTACGTTTTGAGGTATGGGTGATCTAAATGATATACCGTATTTATTCAAATAAACGCCAGGGGTGTTAATTGGAAAACCGTCCTGAAATTACAGGGCGGAAGGGCGCTCACTAGAGTAGTTTTCTAATGATCATATATAGTGTACATGATCGTGGGTTTAATTTTTGATTCAAGGAGAGGGGTGCGAGTTTATAAGAATATGGGCGTTGATCAGAATAAATACGGTACGTTTTTTATGTGTGAGAGCTTTTGAGACGGCCCCTTAGAGTTCTTTGAGAAGGAGATTCACAACTCAGTTAACCTTTATAATCACTGCAGATGAAGGTTCTCTACAATTCACAACAGGGCAATTCTGTTACACTTCACAAAATGCATAACAAACCTTTCATACACTCGTCAACATTGATTAAAGCGCTTAGTTCAAAAATATTTTTAATATACATAATTTTTTGCCGACATTAACAAATAATGATTATTCAGTATTAGGACTCCGTAACTCTCAAAATTTGGTCTAAAATTGTGCAATGGCAATGTTGTTATAATGTCAAGGTAGCGTTGCAGATGGTGGGCCACCATTATAACAGAAGATCCAACGCTGTATTATTGTTGGGCCAGAGTCGCAGACAGTGGGCCAACATTAACCCAGCATTGAGTTAAAATCTAGAGTGTGTTGGTTGACCACAAGTACATAATGTCATATAAAATACTTAAATATATCACGGTTCACTTCACAATTCAGGTACACAACTAGGAATTACTCTAAGTATTACATCTGGTGTACACATCAGGTGTACACATCATGTACACATCTGGTGTACACATTGTGTACACACCGTGTACACATCTGGTGAGCACAAAAAGTCACTTCAAAAGTGCATAGCAATAAATAGACATATAGTAAGCCTTCATATCATCAAAAACAATAAAAAAATTCTGACATAATCATGTTGACTGTATTGAATTGGAGAATTCCACCTTGGAGTTCTCCATTGGAATATGTTTACCATGATTATGCCAATTTTCACATTTACTGAGAATTGCTACAGCAATTTCCACCTTGTGAAATCTACCTATCCTAAATATTGTATTTACCCCCTTAGGGCTGTTCCAGCAAATATCTGGACCCTCTCAGAATAATATTTTACCTGGGGTCTGTGTTATACAGATTTTTTTTATTCCGGAAGGGGTGTGGTCTTCAATATACAATTTTCCAGTGTTTTATTTTGTCAATAACTATAATTTCCGAGGTGGTGGTTTACCAACAGTATTTGAGCCATGAAGAAATTCCAGGGACTGTGGTGCGAAAAAACTCGGGAAATCCGGAATCTGTGGTGGCCCAAGATTTCCGGGAGGGGTGGGGGTAGTTTTTCAATTGCCGTCTCCAATTGGAGGCCCCCGGATTTTTACTGGGACAGCCCTTACTTGTGATTTCTTATATTTTTCACTCAACTGAAGTGGTTAAGTGGTTGAAAATTTAAATAAATTAACTTAGCGGGATACGGAATTAGCTGAGTGCTGCTGTACAAAGTCAAAAGGCAGTATCTGCTTACTCTACAATCGAGAAATAGCAAATACTGGCTTTTGGCTTAGCACGGCAGAGTTGATTGCCCAGCATTGAGAGAGATTTGTCTCGTTGAAAAATTGAAGTGCAAACGCTATATCGTCCTCTTTCATATAAAAGGCAGGGTGTATCTACTACTTCCCAAAGTGGCAGATACACTCTTTCATATGCAAGAGGACGATGTAAGCTCAAAGGGATGCAACACTCGATGCCGAAACTGAAATATACAGGGAGTCTCTAGTCGACATTACTGTCACAAAATTCCACATGCTGAGAATGACAAAATTAAAAGATTTTAAGGACGAAGTAAAACATCAAAAGCAACATTAAGTTGAGCTTGGAACGAATGTTTGGCCAGCGTCGTAGACGGTAGCTCAACGTTGGGTGGATGTCTCGTTTTTACTGGATAGTAGGCATATTTGCTGTGATACTTTGAAAAAATTCTCAGATAATAATATATATCACTGTTGTATATTCCATGAAGGATCCATTGATTGAATCAAAATTCATGTATTTTCAAGTATCGTACTTGTTACTGTATATATAATTATTCAAGTACTTCTAGGATCTTGATAATCTCTGTTTTAGAATTCAAGCACTTTCATGATTTTCAAGCACTCATACGAATCCTGAATATCTGTCAGATATCATGGCAAATTGTGAATCCCTTCAACTTGAGTGAATCGCCTATGTAGGTCATACTTCAATCTCACTTCTCTTGCTGACTGTGAATATTTCTAGTTTCTACTTTTCACCCAGTGAAAGAACCAGTCCACCTTAGTAGTCCAGGCGCCATTATGCGCCTCGTTGAGTTGTTGCTGGAAATACTGCAGGGCTTTCTCCTCGTTGTGCTCGACAGCTAGTGTTTTTCTCAGATATTCTATGTCATCCATTGACGGTGGCTCAGGAATACCGCACGATAACATCATAGTGAACAGGTTGATGAACACATTAGCATGCTTTCTCAGCGAAAGGTAAGCCATCCCACAAAGCTCCATGAATCTGTATTAATTGGAATGACAAACAGATTAGCAAACATTTTTACCACAAAGTTAATGTTTTTTAAAATCAGGGTTGCATTATTTTCACATTTATTTTGGCAAATTTACGGAAATAACCTAGTTAGTTTTGTTAGTTATGTTAGTTTTGTTTAGTTTTGTTAGTTCCGTTAGTTTTGTAAGTTTTGTTAGTTATGTTATTTCCTTTAGTTTTGTTAGTTTTGTCAGTTTTGTTAGTTTGATTAGTTTTGTTAGTTTTGTTAGTTATTTTAGTTTGGTTAGTTATGCTAGTTATGTTGGTTCCTTTAATTTTGTTAGTTCCGTTATTTTTGATATTTTTTTTGTTTTGTTAGTTCTGTTAGTTCCGTTGATTTTGTCAGTTTTGTTAGTTTTGTTTGTTATTTTAGTTCGATTAGTTATGCTAGTTATTTTAGTTTTGTTAGTTTTATTAGCTTTGCTAGTTCCGTTAGATCCTTTAGTTTTGTTACTTCTGCTAGTTCCGTTGATTTTGTTAGTTTTGTTGGTTTTGTTAGTTATGTTAGCTTTGTTAGTTTTGTTAGTTTTGTTAGTTTTGCTAATTTTGTTAGTTTTGTTAGTTTTGCAAGTTTTGCAAGTTTTGTTAGTTATGTTAGTTATTTTAGTTTGGTTAGTTATGCTAGTTATGTTATTACGTTAATTTTGTTAGTTCCGTTAGTTTCTTTAGTTTTGATAGTTTTGTTAGTTCCGTTAATTGTGTTAGTTTTGTTAGTTACGTTTATATTGTTAGTTCTGTTAGTTTTATTAGTTTTGTTAGTTCCGTTAATTGTGTTAGTTTTGTTAGTTCCGTTTATATTGTTAGTTCCGTTAGTTTTTGTTAGTTTTGCTAGTTCCGTTAATTTTGTTAGTTCCGTTAGTTTTGTTAGTTTTGTTAGTTCTGTTAGTTGTGTTAGTTCTGTTAGTTTTGTTAGTTATGTTAGTTTGTTAGTTTTGTTAGTTTGTTAGTTCTGCTATTTATGTTAGTTTTGTTAGTTATGTTAGTACCGTTAGTTTTGTTAGTTTGCTTAGTTTTGTTAGTTTTGTTAGTTCTGCTATTTATGTTAGTTTTGCAAGTTTCTTTAGTTTTGATAGTTATGTTAGTTCCGTTAGTTTTGTTAGTTCCGCTAGTTTTGTTGGGTCCGTTGGTTTTGTTAGTTTTGTTAGTTATTTTAGCTATGTTAGTTTTGTAAGTTTGTCTAGTTTTGTTAGTTTTGTTAGTTTTGCTATTTATGTTAGTTTTGCTAGTTTGTTTAGTTTTGTTAGTTATGTTAGCTCCGTTAGTTTTGTTAGGTCCGTTAGTTTTGCTAGTTTTGTTAGTTCCGTTAATTTTGTTAGTTTTGTTAGTTCCGTTAATTGTGTTAGTTTTGTTAGTTCCGTTCATATTGTTAGTTCCGTTAGTTTTATTAGTTTTGTTAGTTCTGTTAATTGTGTTAGTTTTGTTAGTTCGGTTTATCTTGTTAGTTCCGTTAGTTTTGTTAGTTTTGTTAGTTCCGTTAGTTCCGTTAGTTTTGTTAGTTCCGTAATTGTGTCAGTTTTGTTAGTTCCGTTAATTTTGTTAGTTCCGTTAGTTTTGTTAGTTTGTTTAGTTTTGTTAGTTTTTATTAGTTCTGTTAGTTCCGTTGTTTTTTTTAGTTTTGTTAGTTTTGTTAGTTATGTTAGTTATTTCAGTTTGGCTAGTTATGCTAGTTATGTTAGTTTTGTTAGTTTTTTTATTCCGTTAATTTTGTTAGTTCCGTTAGATTCGTTAGTTCTCTTAGTTCCGTTAGTTTTTTCAGTTTTGTTAATCCTGTTAGTTCTGTTAGTTTTGTTAGTTTTGTTAATTCTGCTAGTTTTGTTAGTTTTTGTTAGTTTTGTTAGTTATTTTAGTTATGTTAGTTCTGTTAGTTTTGTTAGTTTTTGTTAGTTTTGTTAGTTCCGTTAGTTCCGTTAGTTTTGTTAGTTCCGTTTATTTTGTTAGTTCCGTTAGTTTTGTTAGTTTTGTCAGTTCCGTTAATTTTGTTAGTTCCGTAAGTTTTGTAATTTTTGTTAATTTTGTTTAGTTTTGTTAGTTATGTTAGTTCCGTTAATTTTGTTAGTTACGTTATTTTTGTTAGTTTTGTTAGTTATGTTAATTTTGTTAGTTCCGTTAGTTTTGTTAGTTTTGTCAGTTCCGTTAATTTTGTTAGTTCCGTAAGTTTTGTAATTTTTGTTAATTTTGTTTAGTTTTGTTAGTTATGTTAGTTCCGTTAATTTTGTTAGTTACGTTATTTTTGTTAGTTTTGTTTAGTTTTGTTAGTTATGTTAGTTCCGTTAATTTTGTTAGTTACGTTATTTTTGTTAGTTTTGTTAGTTATGTTAGTTTTGTTAGTTCCGTTAGTTTTGTTAGTTCCGTTAGTTTTGTAATTTTTGTTAATTTTGTTTAGTTTTGTTAGTTATGTTAGTTCCGTTAATTTTGTTAGTTACGTTATTTTTGTTAGTTTTGTTTAGTTTTGTTAGTTATGTTAGTTCCGTTAATTTTGTTAGTTACGTTATTTTTGTTAGTTTTGTTAGTTATGTTAGTTTTGTTAGTTCCGTTAGTTTTGTTAGTTCCGTTAGTTCCGTTAGTTCCGCTAGTTTTCTTAGTTCTGTTAGTTCCGTTGGTTTTGTTAGTTTTATTAGTTTTGCTAGTTTTGTTAGTTCCGTTGGTTTTGTTAGTTTTGTTAGTTATGTTAGTTTTGTTAGTTCCGTTAGTTTTGTTAGTTCCGTTAGTTCCGTTAGTTCCGCTAGTTTTCTTAGTTCTGTTAGTTTCGTTGGTTTTGTTAGTTTTATTAGTTATGTTAGTTATTTTAGTTTGGCTAGTTATGCTAGTTATGTTAGTTTTGTTAGTTTTTTTATTCCGTTAATTTTGTTAGTTCCGTTAGATTCGTTAGTTCTCTTAGTTCCGTTAGTTTTTTCAGTTTTGTTAATCCTGTTAGTTCTGTTAGTTTTGTTAGTTTTGTTAATTCTGCTAGTTTTGTTAGTTTTGTTAGTTATTTTAGTTATGTTAGTTCTGTTAGTTTTGTTAGTTTTGTTAGTTTTGTTAGTTCCGTTAATTTTGTTAGTTCCGTTAGTTTTGTTAGTTTTGTCAGTTCCGTTAATTTTGTTAGTTCCGTAAGTTTTGTAATTTTTGTTAATTTTGTTTAGTTTTGTTAGTTATGTTAGTTCCGTTAATTTTGTTAGTTACGTTATTTTTGTTAGTTTTGTTAGTTATGTTAATTTTGTTAGTTCCGTTAGTTTTGTTAGTTTTGTCAGTTCCGTTAATTTTGTTAGTTCCGTAAGTTTTGTAATTTTTGTTAATTTTGTTTAGTTTTGTTAGTTATGTTAGTTCCGCTAATTTTGTTAGTTACGTTATTTCTGTTAGTTTTGTTAGTTATGTTAGTTTTGTTAGTTCCGTTAGTTTTGTTAGTTCCGTTAGTTCCGTTAGTTCCGCTAGTTTTCTTAGTTCTGTTAGTTCCGTTGGTTTTGTTAGTTTTATTGGTTTTGCTAGTTTTGTTAGTTCCGTTAGTTTTTGTTAGTTTTGCTAGTTCCGTTAATTTTGTTAGTTCCGTTAGTTTTGTTAGTTTTGTTAGTTCTGTTAGTTGTGTTAGTTCTGTTAGTTTTGTTAGTTATGTTAGTTTGTTAGTTTTGTTAGTTTGTTAGTTCTGCTATTTATGTTAGTTTTGTTAGTTATGTTAGTACCGTTAGTTTTGTTAGTTTGCTTAGTTTTGTTAGTTTTGTTAGTTCTGCTATTTATGTTAGTTTTGCAAGTTTCTTTAGTTTTGATAGTTATGTTAGTTCCGTTAGTTTTGTTAGTTCCGCTAGTTTTGTTGGGTCCGTTGGTTTTGTTAGTTTTGTTAGTTATTTTAACTATGTTAGTTTTGTAAGTTTGTCTAGTTTTGTTAGTTTTGTTAGTTTTGCTATTTATGTTAGTTTTGCTAGTTTGTTTAGTTTTGTTAGTTATGTTAGCTCCGTTAGTTTTGTTAGGTCCGTTAGTTTTGCTAGTTTTGTTAGTTCCGTTAATTTTGTTAGTTTTGTTAGTTCCGTTAATTGTGTTAGTTTTGTTAGTTCCGTTTATATTGTTAGTTCCGTTAGTTTTATTAGTTTTGTTAGTTCTGTTAATTGTGTTAGTTTTGTTAGTTCGGTTTATCTTGTTAGTTCCGTTAGTTTTGTTAGTTTTGTTAGTTCCGTTAGTTCCGTTAGTTTTGTTAGTTCCGTAATTGTGTCAGTTTTGTTAGTTCCGTTAATTTTGTTAGTTCCGTTAGTTTTGTTAGTTTGTTTAGTTTTGTTAGTTTTTATTAGTTCTGTTAGTTCCGTTGTTTTTTTTAGTTTTGTTAGTTTTGTTAGTTATGTTAGTTATTTCAGTTTGGCTAGTTATGCTAGTTATGTTAGTTTTGTTAGTTTTTTTATTCCGTTAATTTTGTTAGTTCCGTTAGATTCGTTAGTTCTCTTAGTTCCGTTAGTTTTTTCAGTTTTGTTAATCCTGTTAGTTCTGTTAGTTTTGTTAGTTTTGTTAATTCTGCTAGTTTTGTTAGTTTTTGTTAGTTTTGTTAGTTATTTTAGTTATGTTAGTTCTGTTAGTTTTGTTAGTTTTGTTAGTTTTGTTAGTTCCGTTAGTTCCGTTAGTTTTGTTAGTTCCGTTTATTTTGTTAGTTCCGTTAGTTTTGTTAGTTTTGTCAGTTCCGTTAATTTTGTTAGTTCCGTAAGTTTTGTAATTTTTGTTAATTTTGTTTAGTTTTGTTAGTTATGTTAGTTCCGTTAATTTTGTTAGTTACGTTATTTTTGTTAGTTTTGTTAGTTATGTTAATTTTGTTAGTTCCGTTAGTTTTGTTAGTTTTGTCAGTTCCGTTAATTTTGTTAGTTCCGTAAGTTTTGTAATTTTTGTTAATTTTGTTTAGTTTTGTTAGTTATGTTAGTTCCGTTAATTTTGTTAGTTACGTTATTTTTGTTAGTTTTGTTTAGTTTTGTTAGTTATGTTAGTTCCGTTAATTTTGTTAGTTACGTTATTTTTGTTAGTTTTGTTAGTTATGTTAGTTTTGTTAGTTCCGTTAGTTTTGTTAGTTCCGTTAGTTTTGTAATTTTTGTTAATTTTGTTTAGTTTTGTTAGTTATGTTAGTTCCGTTAATTTTGTTAGTTACGTTATTTTTGTTAGTTTTGTTTAGTTTTGTTAGTTATGTTAGTTCCGTTAATTTTGTTAGTTACGTTATTTTTGTTAGTTTTGTTAGTTATGTTAGTTTTGTTAGTTCCGTTAGTTTTGTTAGTTCCGTTAGTTCCGTTAGTTCCGCTAGTTTTCTTAGTTCTGTTAGTTCCGTTGGTTTTGTTAGTTTTATTAGTTTTGCTAGTTTTGTTAGTTCCGTTGGTTTTGTTAGTTTTGTTAGTTATGTTAGTTTTGTTAGTTCCGTTAGTTTTGTTAGTTCCGTTAGTTCCGTTAGTTCCGCTAGTTTTCTTAGTTCTGTTAGTTTCGTTGGTTTTGTTAGTTTTATTAGTTATGTTAGTTATTTTAGTTTGGCTAGTTATGCTAGTTATGTTAGTTTTGTTAGTTTTTTTATTCCGTTAATTTTGTTAGTTCCGTTAGATTCGTTAGTTCTCTTAGTTCCGTTAGTTTTTTCAGTTTTGTTAATCCTGTTAGTTCTGTTAGTTTTGTTAGTTTTGTTAATTCTGCTAGTTTTGTTAGTTTTGTTAGTTATTTTAGTTATGTTAGTTCTGTTAGTTTTGTTAGTTTTGTTAGTTTTGTTAGTTCCGTTAATTTTGTTAGTTCCGTTAGTTTTGTTAGTTTTGTCAGTTCCGTTAATTTTGTTAGTTCCGTAAGTTTTGTAATTTTTGTTAATTTTGTTTAGTTTTGTTAGTTATGTTAGTTCCGTTAATTTTGTTAGTTACGTTATTTTTGTTAGTTTTGTTAGTTATGTTAATTTTGTTAGTTCCGTTAGTTTTGTTAGTTTTGTCAGTTCCGTTAATTTTGTTAGTTCCGTAAGTTTTGTAATTTTTGTTAATTTTGTTTAGTTTTGTTAGTTATGTTAGTTCCGCTAATTTTGTTAGTTACGTTATTTCTGTTAGTTTTGTTAGTTATGTTAGTTTTGTTAGTTCCGTTAGTTTTGTTAGTTCCGTTAGTTCCGTTAGTTCCGCTAGTTTTCTTAGTTCTGTTAGTTCCGTTGGTTTTGTTAGTTTTATTGGTTTTGCTAGTTTTGTTAGTTCCGTTAGTTTTTGTTAGTTTTGCTAGTTCCGTTAATTTTGTTAGTTCCGTTAGTTTTGTTAGTTTTGTTAGTTCTGTTAGTTGTGTTAGTTCTGTTAGTTTTGTTAGTTATGTTAGTTTGTTAGTTTTGTTAGTTTGTTAGTTCTGCTATTTATGTTAGTTTTGTTAGTTATGTTAGTACCGTTAGTTTTGTTAGTTTGCTTAGTTTTGTTAGTTTTGTTAGTTCTGCTATTTATGTTAGTTTTGCAAGTTTCTTTAGTTTTGATAGTTATGTTAGTTCCGTTAGTTTTGTTAGTTCCGCTAGTTTTGTTGGGTCCGTTGGTTTTGTTAGTTTTGTTAGTTATTTTAACTATGTTAGTTTTGTAAGTTTGTCTAGTTTTGTTAGTTTTGTTAGTTTTGCTATTTATGTTAGTTTTGCTAGTTTGTTTAGTTTTGTTAGTTATGTTAGCTCCGTTAGTTTTGTTAGGTCCGTTAGTTTTGCTAGTTTTGTTAGTTCCGTTAATTTTGTTAGTTTTGTTAGTTCCGTTAATTGTGTTAGTTTTGTTAGTTCCGTTTATATTGTTAGTTCCGTTAGTTTTATTAGTTTTGTTAGTTCTGTTAATTGTGTTAGTTTTGTTAGTTCGGTTTATCTTGTTAGTTCCGTTAGTTTTGTTAGTTTTGTTAGTTCCGTTAGTTCCGTTAGTTTTGTTAGTTCCGTAATTGTGTCAGTTTTGTTAGTTCCGTTAATTTTGTTAGTTCCGTTAGTTTTGTTAGTTTGTTTAGTTTTGTTAGTTTTTATTAGTTCTGTTAGTTCCGTTGTTTTTTTTAGTTTTGTTAGTTTTGTTAGTTATGTTAGTTATTTCAGTTTGGCTAGTTATGCTAGTTATGTTAGTTTTGTTAGTTTTTTTATTCCGTTAATTTTGTTAGTTCCGTTAGATTCGTTAGTTCTCTTAGTTCCGTTAGTTTTTTCAGTTTTGTTAATCCTGTTAGTTCTGTTAGTTTTGTTAGTTTTGTTAATTCTGCTAGTTTTGTTAGTTTTTGTTAGTTTTGTTAGTTATTTTAGTTATGTTAGTTCTGTTAGTTTTGTTAGTTTTGTTAGTTTTGTTAGTTCCGTTAGTTCCGTTAGTTTTGTTAGTTCCGTTTATTTTGTTAGTTCCGTTAGTTTTGTTAGTTTTGTCAGTTCCGTTAATTTTGTTAGTTCCGTAAGTTTTGTAATTTTTGTTAATTTTGTTTAGTTTTGTTAGTTATGTTAGTTCCGTTAATTTTGTTAGTTACGTTATTTTTGTTAGTTTTGTTAGTTATGTTAATTTTGTTAGTTCCGTTAGTTTTGTTAGTTTTGTCAGTTCCGTTAATTTTGTTAGTTCCGTAAGTTTTGTAATTTTTGTTAATTTTGTTTAGTTTTGTTAGTTATGTTAGTTCCGTTAATTTTGTTAGTTACGTTATTTTTGTTAGTTTTGTTTAGTTTTGTTAGTTATGTTAGTTCCGTTAATTTTGTTAGTTACGTTATTTTTGTTAGTTTTGTTAGTTATGTTAGTTTTGTTAGTTCCGTTAGTTTTGTTAGTTCCGTTAGTTTTGTAATTTTTGTTAATTTTGTTTAGTTTTGTTAGTTATGTTAGTTCCGTTAATTTTGTTAGTTACGTTATTTTTGTTAGTTTTGTTTAGTTTTGTTAGTTATGTTAGTTCCGTTAATTTTGTTAGTTACGTTATTTTTGTTAGTTTTGTTAGTTATGTTAGTTTTGTTAGTTCCGTTAGTTTTGTTAGTTCCGTTAGTTCCGTTAGTTCCGCTAGTTTTCTTAGTTCTGTTAGTTCCGTTGGTTTTGTTAGTTTTATTAGTTTTGCTAGTTTTGTTAGTTCCGTTGGTTTTGTTAGTTTTGTTAGTTATGTTAGTTTTGTTAGTTCCGTTAGTTTTGTTAGTTCCGTTAGTTCCGTTAGTTCCGCTAGTTTTCTTAGTTCTGTTAGTTTCGTTGGTTTTGTTAGTTTTATTAGTTATGTTAGTTATTTTAGTTTGGCTAGTTATGCTAGTTATGTTAGTTTTGTTAGTTTTTTTATTCCGTTAATTTTGTTAGTTCCGTTAGATTCGTTAGTTCTCTTAGTTCCGTTAGTTTTTTCAGTTTTGTTAATCCTGTTAGTTCTGTTAGTTTTGTTAGTTTTGTTAATTCTGCTAGTTTTGTTAGTTTTGTTAGTTATTTTAGTTATGTTAGTTCTGTTAGTTTTGTTAGTTTTGTTAGTTTTGTTAGTTCCGTTAATTTTGTTAGTTCCGTTAGTTTTGTTAGTTTTGTCAGTTCCGTTAATTTTGTTAGTTCCGTAAGTTTTGTAATTTTTGTTAATTTTGTTTAGTTTTGTTAGTTATGTTAGTTCCGTTAATTTTGTTAGTTACGTTATTTTTGTTAGTTTTGTTAGTTATGTTAATTTTGTTAGTTCCGTTAGTTTTGTTAGTTTTGTCAGTTCCGTTAATTTTGTTAGTTCCGTAAGTTTTGTAATTTTTGTTAATTTTGTTTAGTTTTGTTAGTTATGTTAGTTCCGCTAATTTTGTTAGTTACGTTATTTCTGTTAGTTTTGTTAGTTATGTTAGTTTTGTTAGTTCCGTTAGTTTTGTTAGTTCCGTTAGTTCCGTTAGTTCCGCTAGTTTTCTTAGTTCTGTTAGTTCCGTTGGTTTTGTTAGTTTTATTGGTTTTGCTAGTTTTGTTAGTTCCGTTAGTTTTTGTTAGTTTTGCTAGTTCCGTTAATTTTGTTAGTTCCGTTAGTTTTGTTAGTTTTGTTAGTTCTGTTAGTTGTGTTAGTTCTGTTAGTTTTGTTAGTTATGTTAGTTTGTTAGTTTTGTTAGTTTGTTAGTTCTGCTATTTATGTTAGTTTTGTTAGTTATGTTAGTACCGTTAGTTTTGTTAGTTTGCTTAGTTTTGTTAGTTTTGTTAGTTCTGCTATTTATGTTAGTTTTGCAAGTTTCTTTAGTTTTGATAGTTATGTTAGTTCCGTTAGTTTTGTTAGTTCCGCTAGTTTTGTTGGGTCCGTTGGTTTTGTTAGTTTTGTTAGTTATTTTAACTATGTTAGTTTTGTAAGTTTGTCTAGTTTTGTTAGTTTTGTTAGTTTTGCTATTTATGTTAGTTTTGCTAGTTTGTTTAGTTTTGTTAGTTATGTTAGCTCCGTTAGTTTTGTTAGGTCCGTTAGTTTTGCTAGTTTTGTTAGTTCCGTTAATTTTGTTAGTTTTGTTAGTTCCGTTAATTGTGTTAGTTTTGTTAGTTCCGTTTATATTGTTAGTTCCGTTAGTTTTATTAGTTTTGTTAGTTCTGTTAATTGTGTTAGTTTTGTTAGTTCGGTTTATCTTGTTAGTTCCGTTAGTTTTGTTAGTTTTGTTAGTTCCGTTAGTTCCGTTAGTTTTGTTAGTTCCGTAATTGTGTCAGTTTTGTTAGTTCCGTTAATTTTGTTAGTTCCGTTAGTTTTGTTAGTTTGTTTAGTTTTGTTAGTTTTTATTAGTTCTGTTAGTTCCGTTGTTTTTTTTAGTTTTGTTAGTTTTGTTAGTTATGTTAGTTATTTCAGTTTGGCTAGTTATGCTAGTTATGTTAGTTTTGTTAGTTTTTTTATTCCGTTAATTTTGTTAGTTCCGTTAGATTCGTTAGTTCTCTTAGTTCCGTTAGTTTTTTCAGTTTTGTTAATCCTGTTAGTTCTGTTAGTTTTGTTAGTTTTGTTAATTCTGCTAGTTTTGTTAGTTTTTGTTAGTTTTGTTAGTTATTTTAGTTATGTTAGTTCTGTTAGTTTTGTTAGTTTTGTTAGTTTTGTTAGTTCCGTTAGTTCCGTTAGTTTTGTTAGTTCCGTTTATTTTGTTAGTTCCGTTAGTTTTGTTAGTTTTGTCAGTTCCGTTAATTTTGTTAGTTCCGTAAGTTTTGTAATTTTTGTTAATTTTGTTTAGTTTTGTTAGTTATGTTAGTTCCGTTAATTTTGTTAGTTACGTTATTTTTGTTAGTTTTGTTAGTTATGTTAATTTTGTTAGTTCCGTTAGTTTTGTTAGTTTTGTCAGTTCCGTTAATTTTGTTAGTTCCGTAAGTTTTGTAATTTTTGTTAATTTTGTTTAGTTTTGTTAGTTATGTTAGTTCCGTTAATTTTGTTAGTTACGTTATTTTTGTTAGTTTTGTTTAGTTTTGTTAGTTATGTTAGTTCCGTTAATTTTGTTAGTTACGTTATTTTTGTTAGTTTTGTTAGTTATGTTAGTTTTGTTAGTTCCGTTAGTTTTGTTAGTTCCGTTAGTTTTGTAATTTTTGTTAATTTTGTTTAGTTTTGTTAGTTATGTTAGTTCCGTTAATTTTGTTAGTTACGTTATTTTTGTTAGTTTTGTTTAGTTTTGTTAGTTATGTTAGTTCCGTTAATTTTGTTAGTTACGTTATTTTTGTTAGTTTTGTTAGTTATGTTAGTTTTGTTAGTTCCGTTAGTTTTGTTAGTTCCGTTAGTTCCGTTAGTTCCGCTAGTTTTCTTAGTTCTGTTAGTTCCGTTGGTTTTGTTAGTTTTATTAGTTTTGCTAGTTTTGTTAGTTCCGTTGGTTTTGTTAGTTTTGTTAGTTATGTTAGTTTTGTTAGTTCCGTTAGTTTTGTTAGTTCCGTTAGTTCCGTTAGTTCCGCTAGTTTTCTTAGTTCTGTTAGTTTCGTTGGTTTTGTTAGTTTTATTAGTTATGTTAGTTATTTTAGTTTGGCTAGTTATGCTAGTTATGTTAGTTTTGTTAGTTTTTTTATTCCGTTAATTTTGTTAGTTCCGTTAGATTCGTTAGTTCTCTTAGTTCCGTTAGTTTTTTCAGTTTTGTTAATCCTGTTAGTTCTGTTAGTTTTGTTAGTTTTGTTAATTCTGCTAGTTTTGTTAGTTTTGTTAGTTATTTTAGTTATGTTAGTTCTGTTAGTTTTGTTAGTTTTGTTAGTTTTGTTAGTTCCGTTAATTTTGTTAGTTCCGTTAGTTTTGTTAGTTTTGTCAGTTCCGTTAATTTTGTTAGTTCCGTAAGTTTTGTAATTTTTGTTAATTTTGTTTAGTTTTGTTAGTTATGTTAGTTCCGTTAATTTTGTTAGTTACGTTATTTTTGTTAGTTTTGTTAGTTATGTTAATTTTGTTAGTTCCGTTAGTTTTGTTAGTTTTGTCAGTTCCGTTAATTTTGTTAGTTCCGTAAGTTTTGTAATTTTTGTTAATTTTGTTTAGTTTTGTTAGTTATGTTAGTTCCGCTAATTTTGTTAGTTACGTTATTTCTGTTAGTTTTGTTAGTTATGTTAGTTTTGTTAGTTCCGTTAGTTTTGTTAGTTCCGTTAGTTCCGTTAGTTCCGCTAGTTTTCTTAGTTCTGTTAGTTCCGTTGGTTTTGTTAGTTTTATTGGTTTTGCTAGTTTTGTTAGTTCCGTTAGTTTTTGTTAGTTTTGCTAGTTCCGTTAATTTTGTTAGTTCCGTTAGTTTTGTTAGTTTTGTTAGTTCTGTTAGTTGTGTTAGTTCTGTTAGTTTTGTTAGTTATGTTAGTTTGTTAGTTTTGTTAGTTTGTTAGTTCTGCTATTTATGTTAGTTTTGTTAGTTATGTTAGTACCGTTAGTTTTGTTAGTTTGCTTAGTTTTGTTAGTTTTGTTAGTTCTGCTATTTATGTTAGTTTTGCAAGTTTCTTTAGTTTTGATAGTTATGTTAGTTCCGTTAGTTTTGTTAGTTCCGCTAGTTTTGTTGGGTCCGTTGGTTTTGTTAGTTTTGTTAGTTATTTTAACTATGTTAGTTTTGTAAGTTTGTCTAGTTTTGTTAGTTTTGTTAGTTTTGCTATTTATGTTAGTTTTGCTAGTTTGTTTAGTTTTGTTAGTTATGTTAGCTCCGTTAGTTTTGTTAGGTCCGTTAGTTTTGCTAGTTTTGTTAGTTCCGTTAATTTTGTTAGTTTTGTTAGTTCCGTTAATTGTGTTAGTTTTGTTAGTTCCGTTTATATTGTTAGTTCCGTTAGTTTTATTAGTTTTGTTAGTTCTGTTAATTGTGTTAGTTTTGTTAGTTCGGTTTATCTTGTTAGTTCCGTTAGTTTTGTTAGTTTTGTTAGTTCCGTTAGTTCCGTTAGTTTTGTTAGTTCCGTAATTGTGTCAGTTTTGTTAGTTCCGTTAATTTTGTTAGTTCCGTTAGTTTTGTTAGTTTGTTTAGTTTTGTTAGTTTTTATTAGTTCTGTTAGTTCCGTTGTTTTTTTTAGTTTTGTTAGTTTTGTTAGTTATGTTAGTTATTTCAGTTTGGCTAGTTATGCTAGTTATGTTAGTTTTGTTAGTTTTTTTATTCCGTTAATTTTGTTAGTTCCGTTAGATTCGTTAGTTCTCTTAGTTCCGTTAGTTTTTTCAGTTTTGTTAATCCTGTTAGTTCTGTTAGTTTTGTTAGTTTTGTTAATTCTGCTAGTTTTGTTAGTTTTTGTTAGTTTTGTTAGTTATTTTAGTTATGTTAGTTCTGTTAGTTTTGTTAGTTTTGTTAGTTTTGTTAGTTCCGTTAGTTCCGTTAGTTTTGTTAGTTCCGTTTATTTTGTTAGTTCCGTTAGTTTTGTTAGTTTTGTCAGTTCCGTTAATTTTGTTAGTTCCGTAAGTTTTGTAATTTTTGTTAATTTTGTTTAGTTTTGTTAGTTATGTTAGTTCCGTTAATTTTGTTAGTTACGTTATTTTTGTTAGTTTTGTTAGTTATGTTAATTTTGTTAGTTCCGTTAGTTTTGTTAGTTTTGTCAGTTCCGTTAATTTTGTTAGTTCCGTAAGTTTTGTAATTTTTGTTAATTTTGTTTAGTTTTGTTAGTTATGTTAGTTCCGTTAATTTTGTTAGTTACGTTATTTTTGTTAGTTTTGTTTAGTTTTGTTAGTTATGTTAGTTCCGTTAATTTTGTTAGTTACGTTATTTTTGTTAGTTTTGTTAGTTATGTTAGTTTTGTTAGTTCCGTTAGTTTTGTTAGTTCCGTTAGTTTTGTAATTTTTGTTAATTTTGTTTAGTTTTGTTAGTTATGTTAGTTCCGTTAATTTTGTTAGTTACGTTATTTTTGTTAGTTTTGTTTAGTTTTGTTAGTTATGTTAGTTCCGTTAATTTTGTTAGTTACGTTATTTTTGTTAGTTTTGTCAGTTCCATTAATTTTGTTAGTTCCGTAAGTTTTGTAATTTTTGTTAATTTTGTTTAGTTTTGTTAGTTATGTTAGTTCCGTTAATTTTGTTAGTTACGTTATTTTTGTTAGTTTTGTTAGTTATGTTAATTTTGTTAGTTCCGTTAGTTTTGTTAGTTTTGTCAGTTCCGTTAATTTTGTTAGTTCCGTAAGTTTTGTAATTTTTGTTAATTTTGTTTAGTTTTGTTAGTTATGTTAGTTCCGCTAATTTTGTTAGTTACGTTATTTCTGTTAGTTTTGTTAAATATGTTAGTTTTGTTAGTTCCGTTAGTTTTGTTAGTTCCGTTAGTTCCGTTAGTTCCGCTAGTTTTCTTAGTTCTGTTAGTTCCGTTGGTTTTGTTAGTTTTATTAGTTTTGCTAGTTTTGTTAGTTCCGTTAGTTTTTGTTAGTTTTGCTAGTTCCGTTAATTTTGTTAGTTCCGTTAGTTTTGTTAGTTTTGTTAGTTCTGTTAGTTGTGTTAGTTCTGTTAGTTTTGTTAGTTATGTTAGTTTGTTAGTTTTGTTAGTTTGTTAGTTCTGCTATTTATGTTAGTTTTGTTAGTTATGTTAGTACCGTTAGTTTTGTTAGTTTGCTTAGTTTTGTTAGTTTTGTTAGTTCTGCTATTTATGTTAGTTTTGCAAGTTTCTTTAGTTTTGATAGTTATGTTAGTTCCGTTAGTTTTGTTAGTTCCGCTAGTTTTGTTGGGTCCGTTGGTTTTGTTAGTTTTGTTAGTTATTTTAGCTATGTTAGTTTTGTAAGTTTGTCTAGTTTTGTTAGTTTTGTTAGTTTTGCTATTTATGTTAGTTTTGCTAGTTTGTTTAGTTTTGTTAGTTATGTTAGCTCCGTTAGTTTTGTTAGGTCCGTTAGTTTTGCTAGTTTTGTTAGTTCCGTTAATTTTGTTAGTTTTGTTAGTTCCGTTAATTGTGTTAGTTTTGTTAGTTCCGTTTATATTGTTAGTTCCGTTAGTTTTATTAGTTTTGTTAGTTCTGTTAATTGTGTTAGTTTTGTTAGTTCGGTTTATCTTGTTAGTTCCGTTAGTTTTGTTAGTTTTGTTAGTTCCGTTAGTTCCGTTAGTTTTGTTAGTTCCGTAATTGTGTCAGTTTTGTTAGTTCCGTTAATTTTGTTAGTTCCGTTAGTTTTGTTAGTTTGTTTAGTTTTGTTAGTTTTTATTAGTTCTGTTAGTTCCGTTGTTTTTTTTAGTTTTGTTAGTTTTGTTAGTTATGTTAGTTATTTCAGTTTGGCTAGTTATGCTAGTTATGTTAGTTTTGTTAGTTTTTTTATTCCGTTAATTTTGTTAGTTCCGTTAGATTCGTTAGTTCTCTTAGTTCCGTTAGTTTTTTCAGTTTTGTTAATCCTGTTAGTTCTGTTAGTTTTGTTAGTTTTGTTAATTCTGCTAGTTTTGTTAGTTTTTGTTAGTTTTGTTAGTTATTTTAGTTATGTTAGTTCTGTTAGTTTTGTTAGTTTTGTTAGTTTTGTTAGTTCCGTTAGTTCCGTTAGTTTTGTTAGTTCCGTTTATTTTGTTAGTTCCGTTAGTTTTGTTAGTTTTGTCAGTTCCGTTAATTTTGTTAGTTCCGTAAGTTTTGTAATTTTTGTTAATTTTGTTTAGTTTTGTTAGTTATGTTAGTTCCGTTAATTTTGTTAGTTACGTTATTTTTGTTAGTTTTGTTAGTTATGTTAATTTTGTTAGTTCCGTTAGTTTTGTTAGTTTTGTCAGTTCCGTTAATTTTGTTAGTTCCGTAAGTTTTGTAATTTTTGTTAATTTTGTTTAGTTTTGTTAGTTATGTTAGTTCCGTTAATTTTGTTAGTTACGTTATTTTTGTTAGTTTTGTTTAGTTTTGTTAGTTATGTTAGTTCCGTTAATTTTGTTAGTTACGTTATTTTTGTTAGTTTTGTTAGTTATGTTAGTTTTGTTAGTTCCGTTAGTTTTGTTAGTTCCGTTAGTTTTGTAATTTTTGTTAATTTTGTTTAGTTTTGTTAGTTATGTTAGTTCCGTTAATTTTGTTAGTTACGTTATTTTTGTTAGTTTTGTTTAGTTTTGTTAGTTATGTTAGTTCCGTTAATTTTGTTAGTTACGTTATTTTTGTTAGTTTTGTTAGTTATGTTAGTTTTGTTAGTTCCGTTAGTTTTGTTAGTTCCGTTAGTTCCGTTAGTTCCGCTAGTTTTCTTAGTTCTGTTAGTTCCGTTGGTTTTGTTAGTTTTATTAGTTTTGCTAGTTTTGTTAGTTCCGTTGGTTTTGTTAGTTTTGTTAGTTATGTTAGTTTTGTTAGTTCCGTTAGTTTTGTTAGTTCCGTTAGTTCCGTTAGTTCCGCTAGTTTTCTTAGTTCTGTTAGTTTCGTTGGTTTTGTTAGTTTTATTAGTTATGTTAGTTATTTTAGTTTGGCTAGTTATGCTAGTTATGTTAGTTTTGTTAGTTTTTTTATTCCGTTAATTTTGTTAGTTCCGTTAGATTCGTTAGTTCTCTTAGTTCCGTTAGTTTTTTCAGTTTTGTTAATCCTGTTAGTTCTGTTAGTTTTGTTAGTTTTGTTAATTCTGCTAGTTTTGTTAGTTTTGTTAGTTATTTTAGTTATGTTAGTTCTGTTAGTTTTGTTAGTTTTGTTAGTTTTGTTAGTTCCGTTAATTTTGTTAGTTCCGTTAGTTTTGTTAGTTTTGTCAGTTCCGTTAATTTTGTTAGTTCCGTAAGTTTTGTAATTTTTGTTAATTTTGTTTAGTTTTGTTAGTTATGTTAGTTCCGTTAATTTTGTTAGTTACGTTATTTTTGTTAGTTTTGTTAGTTATGTTAATTTTGTTAGTTCCGTTAGTTTTGTTAGTTTTGTCAGTTCCGTTAATTTTGTTAGTTCCGTAAGTTTTGTAATTTTTGTTAATTTTGTTTAGTTTTGTTAGTTATGTTAGTTCCGCTAATTTTGTTAGTTACGTTATTTCTGTTAGTTTTTTTAGTTATGTTAGTTTTGTTAGTTCCGTTAGTTTTGTTAGTTCCGTTAGTTCCGTTAGTTCCGCTAGTTTTCTTAGTTCTGTTAGTTCCGTTGGTTTTGTTAGTTTTATTGGTTTTGCTAGTTTTGTTAGTTCCGTTAGTTTTTGTTAGTTTTGCTAGTTCCGTTAATTTTGTTAGTTCCGTTAGTTTTGTTAGTTTTGTTAGTTCTGTTAGTTGTGTTAGTTCTGTTAGTTTTGTTAGTTATGTTAGTTTGTTAGTTTTGTTAGTTTGTTAGTTCTGCTATTTATGTTAGTTTTGTTAGTTATGTTAGTACCGTTAGTTTTGTTAGTTTGCTTAGTTTTGTTAGTTTTGTTAGTTCTGCTATTTATGTTAGTTTTGCAAGTTTCTTTAGTTTTGATAGTTATGTTAGTTCCGTTAGTTTTGTTAGTTCCGCTAGTTTTGTTGGGTCCGTTGGTTTTGTTAGTTTTGTTAGTTATTTTAGCTATGTTAGTTTTGTAAGTTTGTCTAGTTTTGTTAGTTTTGTTAGTTTTGCTATTTATGTTAGTTTTGCTAGTTTGTTTAGTTTTGTTAGTTATGTTAGCTCCGTTAGTTTTGTTAGGTCCGTTAGTTTTGCTAGTTTTGTTAGTTCCGTTAATTTTGTTAGTTTTGTTAGTTCCGTTAATTGTGTTAGTTTTGTTAGTTCCGTTTATATTGTTAGTTCCGTTAGTTTTATTAGTTTTGTTAGTTCTGTTAATTGTGTTAGTTTTGTTAGTTCGGTTTATCTTGTTAGTTCCGTTAGTTTTGTTAGTTTTGTTAGTTCCGTTAGTTCCGTTAGTTTTGTTAGTTCCGTAATTGTGTCAGTTTTGTTAGTTCCGTTAATTTTGTTAGTTCCGTTAGTTTTGTTAGTTTGTTTAGTTTTGTTAGTTTTTATTAGTTCTGTTAGTTCCGTTGTTTTTTTTAGTTTTGTTAGTTTTATTAGTTATGTTAGTTATTTTAGTTTGGCTAGTTATGCTAGTTATGTTAGTTTTGTTAGTTTTTTTATTCCGTTAATTTTGTTAGTTCCGTTAGATTCGTTAGTTCTCTTAGTTCCGTTAGTTTTTTCAGTTTTGTTAATCCTGTTAGTTCTGTTAGTTTTGTTAGTTTTGTTAATTCTGCTAGTTTTGTTAGTTTTGTTAGTTATTTTAGTTATGTTAGTTCTGTTAGTTTTGTTAGTTTTGTTAGTTTTGTTAGTTCCGTTAATTTTGTTAGTTCCGTTAGTTTTGTTAGTTTTGTCAGTTCCGTTAATTTTGTTAGTTCCGTAAGTTTTGTAATTTTTGTTAATTTTGTTTAGTTTTGTTAGTTATGTTAGTTCCGTTAATTTTGTTAGTTACGTTATTTTTGTTAGTTTTGTTAGTTATGTTAATTTTGTTAGTTCCGTTAGTTTTGTTAGTTTTGTCAGTTCCGTTAATTTTGTTAGTTCCGTAAGTTTTGTAATTTTTGTTAATTTTGTTTAGTTTTGTTAGTTATGTTAGTTCCGCTAATTTTGTTAGTTACGTTATTTCTGTTAGTTTTTTTAGTTATGTTAGTTTTGTTAGTTCCGTTAGTTTTGTTAGTTCCGTTAGTTCCGTTAGTTCCGCTAGTTTTCTTAGTTCTGTTAGTTCCGTTGGTTTTGTTAGTTTTATTGGTTTTGCTAGTTTTGTTAGTTCCGTTAGTTTTTGTTAGTTTTGCTAGTTCCGTTAATTTTGTTAGTTCCGTTAGTTTTGTTAGTTTTGTTAGTTCTGTTAGTTGTGTTAGTTCTGTTAGTTTTGTTAGTTATGTTAGTTTGTTAGTTTTGTTAGTTTGTTAGTTCTGCTATTTATGTTAGTTTTGTTAGTTATGTTAGTACCGTTAGTTTTGTTAGTTTGCTTAGTTTTGTTAGTTTTGTTAGTTCTGCTATTTATGTTAGTTTTGCAAGTTTCTTTAGTTTTGATAGTTATGTTAGTTCCGTTAGTTTTGTTAGTTCCGCTAGTTTTGTTGGGTCCGTTGGTTTTGTTAGTTTTGTTAGTTATTTTAGCTATGTTAGTTTTGTAAGTTTGTCTAGTTTTGTTAGTTTTGTTAGTTTTGCTATTTATGTTAGTTTTGCTAGTTTGTTTAGTTTTGTTAGTTATGTTAGCTCCGTTAGTTTTGTTAGGTCCGTTAGTTTTGCTAGTTTTGTTAGTTCCGTTAATTTTGTTAGTTTTGTTAGTTCCGTTAATTGTGTTAGTTTTGTTAGTTCCGTTTATATTGTTAGTTCCGTTAGTTTTATTAGTTTTGTTAGTTCTGTTAATTGTGTTAGTTTTGTTAGTTCGGTTTATCTTGTTAGTTCCGTTAGTTTTGTTAGTTTTGTTAGTTCCGTTAGTTCCGTTAGTTTTGTTAGTTCCGTAATTGTGTCAGTTTTGTTAGTTCCGTTAATTTTGTTAGTTCCGTTAGTTTTGTTAGTTTGTTTAGTTTTGTTAGTTTTTATTAGTTCTGTTAGTTCCGTTGTTTTTTTTAGTTTTGTTAGTTTTGTTAGTTATGTTAGTTATTTCAGTTTGGCTAGTTATGCTAGTTATGTTAGTTTTGTTAGTTTTTTTATTCCGTTAATTTTGTTAGTTCCGTTAGATTCGTTAGTTCTCTTAGTTCCGTTAGTTTTTTCAGTTTTGTTAATCCTGTTAGTTCTGTTAGTTTTGTTAGTTTTGTTAATTCTGCTAGTTTTGTTAGTTTTTGTTAGTTTTGTTAGTTATTTTAGTTATGTTAGTTCTGTTAGTTTTGTTAGTTTTGTTAGTTTTGTTAGTTCCGTTAGTTCCGTTAGTTTTGTTAGTTCCGTTTATTTTGTTAGTTCCGTTAGTTTTGTTAGTTTTGTCAGTTCCGTTAATTTTGTTAGTTCCGTAAGTTTTGTAATTTTTGTTAATTTTGTTTAGTTTTGTTAGTTATGTTAGTTCCGTTAATTTTGTTAGTTACGTTATTTTTGTTAGTTTTGTTAGTTATGTTAATTTTGTTAGTTCCGTTAGTTTTGTTAGTTTTGTCAGTTCCGTTAATTTTGTTAGTTCCGTAAGTTTTGTAATTTTTGTTAATTTTGTTTAGTTTTGTTAGTTATGTTAGTTCCGTTAATTTTGTTAGTTACGTTATTTTTGTTAGTTTTGTTTAGTTTTGTTAGTTATGTTAGTTCCGTTAATTTTGTTAGTTACGTTATTTTTGTTAGTTTTGTTAGTTATGTTAGTTTTGTTAGTTCCGTTAGTTTTGTTAGTTCCGTTAGTTTTGTAATTTTTGTTAATTTTGTTTAGTTTTGTTAGTTATGTTAGTTCCGTTAATTTTGTTAGTTACGTTATTTTTGTTAGTTTTGTTTAGTTTTGTTAGTTATGTTAGTTCCGTTAATTTTGTTAGTTACGTTATTTTTGTTATTTTTGTTAGTTATGTTAGTTTTGTTAGTTCCGTTAGTTTTGTTAGTTCCGTTAGTTCCGTTAGTTCCGCTAGTTTTCTTAGTTCTGTTAGTTCCGTTGGTTTTGTTAGTTTTATTAGTTTTGCTAGTTTTGTTAGTTCCGTTGGTTTTGTTAGTTTTGTTAGTTATGTTAGTTTTGTTAGTTCCGTTAGTTTTGTTAGTTCCGTTAGTTCCGTTAGTTCCGCTAGTTTTCTTAGTTCTGTTAGTTTCGTTGGTTTTGTTAGTTTTATTAGTTATGTTAGTTATTTTAGTTTGGCTAGTTATGCTAGTTATGTTAGTTTTGTTAGTTTTTTTATTCCGTTAATTTTGTTAGTTCCGTTAGATTCGTTAGTTCTCTTAGTTCCGTTAGTTTTTTCAGTTTTGTTAATCCTGTTAGTTCTGTTAGTTTTGTTAGTTTTGTTAATTCTGCTAGTTTTGTTAGTTTTGTTAGTTATTTTAGTTATGTTAGTTCTGTTAGTTTTGTTAGTTTTGTTAGTTTTGTTAGTTCCGTTAATTTTGTTAGTTCCGTTAGTTTTGTTAGTTTTGTCAGTTCCGTTAATTTTGTTAGTTCCGTAAGTTTTGTAATTTTTGTTAATTTTGTTTAGTTTTGTTAGTTATGTTAGTTCCGTTAATTTTGTTAGTTACGTTATTTTTGTTAGTTTTGTTAGTTATGTTAATTTTGTTAGTTCCGTTAGTTTTGTTAGTTTTGTCAGTTCCGTTAATTTTGTTAGTTCCGTAAGTTTTGTAATTTTTGTTAATTTTGTTTAGTTTTGTTAGTTATGTTAGTTCCGCTAATTTTGTTAGTTACGTTATTTCTGTTAGTTTTGTTAGTTATGTTAGTTTTGTTAGTTCCGTTAGTTTTGTTAGTTCCGTTAGTTCCGTTAGTTCCGCTAGTTTTCTTAGTTCTGTTAGTTCCGTTGGTTTTGTTAGTTTTATTAGTTTTGCTAGTTTTGTTAGTTCCGTTAGTTTTTGTTAGTTTTGCTAGTTCCGTTAATTTTGTTAGTTCCGTTAGTTTTGTTAGTTTTGTTAGTTCTGTTAGTTGTGTTAGTTCTGTTAGTTTTGTTAGTTATGTTAGTTTGTTAGTTTTGTTAGTTTGTTAGTTCTGCTATTTATGTTAGTTTTGTTAGTTATGTTAGTACCGTTAGTTTTGTTAGTTTGCTTAGTTTTGTTAGTTTTGTTAGTTCTGCTATTTATGTTAGTTTTGCAAGTTTCTTTAGTTTTGATAGTTATGTTAGTTCCGTTAGTTTTGTTAGTTCCGCTAGTTTTGTTGGGTCCGTTGGTTTTGTTAGTTTTGTTAGTTATTTTAGCTATGTTAGTTTTGTAAGTTTGTCTAGTTTTGTTAGTTTTGTTAGTTTTGCTATTTATGTTAGTTTTGCTAGTTTGTTTAGTTTTGTTAGTTATGTTAGCTCCGTTAGTTTTGTTAGGTCCGTTAGTTTTGCTAGTTTTGTTAGTTCCGTTAATTTTGTTAGTTTTGTTAGTTCCGTTAATTGTGTTAGTTTTGTTAGTTCCGTTTATATTGTTAGTTCCGTTAGTTTTATTAGTTTTGTTAGTTCTGTTAATTGTGTTAGTTTTGTTAGTTCGGTTTATCTTGTTAGTTCCGTTAGTTTTGTTAGTTTTGTTAGTTCCGTTAGTTCCGTTAGTTTTGTTAGTTCCGTAATTGTGTCAGTTTTGTTAGTTCCGTTAATTTTGTTAGTTCCGTTAGTTTTGTTAGTTTGTTTAGTTTTGTTAGTTTTTATTAGTTCTGTTAGTTCCGTTGTTTTTTTTAGTTTTGTTAGTTTTGTTAGTTATGTTAGTTATTTCAGTTTGGCTAGTTATGCTAGTTATGTTAGTTTTGTTAGTTTTTTTATTCCGTTAATTTTGTTAGTTCCGTTAGATTCGTTAGTTCTCTTAGTTCCGTTAGTTTTTTCAGTTTTGTTAATCCTGTTAGTTCTGTTAGTTTTGTTAGTTTTGTTAATTCTGCTAGTTTTGTTAGTTTTTGTTAGTTTTGTTAGTTATTTTAGTTATGTTAGTTCTGTTAGTTTTGTTAGTTTTGTTAGTTTTGTTAGTTCCGTTAGTTCCGTTAGTTTTGTTAGTTCCGTTTATTTTGTTAGTTCCGTTAGTTTTGTTAGTTTTGTCAGTTCCGTTAATTTTGTTAGTTCCGTAAGTTTTGTAATTTTTGTTAATTTTGTTTAGTTTTGTTAGTTATGTTAGTTCCGTTAATTTTGTTAGTTACGTTATTTTTGTTAGTTTTGTTAGTTATGTTAATTTTGTTAGTTCCGTTAGTTTTGTTAGTTTTGTCAGTTCCGTTAATTTTGTTAGTTCCGTAAGTTTTGTAATTTTTGTTAATTTTGTTTAGTTTTGTTAGTTATGTTAGTTCCGTTAATTTTGTTAGTTACGTTATTTTTGTTAGTTTTGTTTAGTTTTGTTAGTTATGTTAGTTCCGTTAATTTTGTTAGTTACGTTATTTTTGTTAGTTTTGTTAGTTATGTTAGTTTTGTTAGTTCCGTTAGTTTTGTTAGTTCCGTTAGTTTTGTAATTTTTGTTAATTTTGTTTAGTTTTGTTAGTTATGTTAGTTCCGCTAATTTTGTTAGTTACGTTATTTTTGTTAGTTTTGTTTAGTTTTGTTAGTTATGTTAGTTCCGTTAATTTTGTTAGTTACGTTATTTTTGTTAGTTTTGTTAGTTATGTTAGTTTTGTTAGTTCCGTTAGTTTTGTTAGTTCCGTTAGTTCCGTTAGTTCCGCTAGTTTTCTTAGTTCTGTTAGTTCCGTTGGTTTTGTTAGTTTTATTAGTTTTGCTAGTTTTGTTAGTTCCGTTGGTTTTGTTAGTTTTGTTAGTTATGTTAGTTTTGTTAGTTCCGTTAGTTTTGTTAGTTCCGTTAGTTCCGTTAGTTCCGCTAGTTTTCTTAGTTCTGTTAGTTTCGTTGGTTTTGTTAGTTTTATTAGTTATGTTAGTTATTTTAGTTTGGCTAGTTATGCTAGTTATGTTAGTTTTGTTAGTTTTTTTATTCCGTTAATTTTGTTAGTTCCGTTAGATTCGTTAGTTCTCTTAGTTCCGTTAGTTTTTTCAGTTTTGTTAATCCTGTTAGTTCTGTTAGTTTTGTTAGTTTTGTTAATTCTGCTAGTCTTGTTAGTTTTGTTAGTTATTTTAGTTATGTTAGTTCTGTTAGTTTTGTTAGTTTTGTTAGTTTTGTTAGTTCCGTTAATTTTGTTAGTTCCGTTAGTTTTGTTAGTTTTGTCAGTTCCGTTAATTTTGTTAGTTCCGTAAGTTTTGTAATTTTTGTTAATTTTGTTTAGTTTTGTTAGTTATGTTAGTTCCGTTAATTTTGTTAGTTACGTTATTTTTGTTAGTTTTGTTAGTTATGTTAATTTTGTTAGTTCCGTTAGTTTTGTTAGTTTTGTCAGTTCCGTTAATTTTGTTAGTTCCGTAAGTTTTGTAATTTTTGTTAATTTTGTTTAGTTTTGTTAGTTATGTTAGTTCCGCTAATTTTGTTAGTTACGTTATTTCTGTTAGTTTTGTTAGTTATGTTAGTTTTGTTAGTTCCGTTAGTTTTGTTAGTTCCGTTAGTTCCGTTAGTTCCGCTAGTTTTCTTAGTTCTGTTAGTTCCGTTGGTTTTGTTAGTTTTATTAGTTTTGCTAGTTTTGTTAGTTCCGTTGGTTTTGTTAGTTTTGTTAGTTATGTTAGTTTTGTTAGTTCCGTTAGTTTTGTTAGTTCCGTTAGTTCCGTTAGTTCCGCTAGTTTTCTTAGTTCTGTTAGTTTCGTTGGTTTTGTTAGTTTTATTAGTTATGTTAGTTATTTTAGTTTGGCTAGTTATGCTAGTTATGTTAGTTTTGTTAGTTTTTTTATTCCGTTAATTTTGTTAGTTCCGTTAGATTCGTTGTTTCTCTTAGTTCCGTTAGTTTTTTCAGTTTTGTTAATCCTGTTAGTTCTGTTAGTTTTGTTAGTTTTGTTAATTCTGCTAGTTTTGTTAGTTATTTTAGTTATGTTAGTTCTGTTAGTTTTGTTAGTTTTGTTAGTTTTGTTAGTTCCGTTAGTTCCGTTAGTTTTGTTAGTTCCGTTAATTTTGTTAGTTCCGTTAGTTTTGTTAGTTTTGTCAGTTCCGTTAATTTTGTTAGTTCCGTAAGTTTTGTAATTTTTGTTAATTTTGTTTAGTTTTGTTAGTTATGTTAGTTCCGTTAATTTTGTTAGTTACGTTATTTTTGTTAGTTTTGTTAGTTATGTTAATTTTGTTAGTTCCGTTAGTTTTGTTAGTTTTGTCAGTTCCGTTAATTTTGTTAGTTCCGTAAGTTTTGTAATTTTTGTTAATTTTGTTTAGTTTTGTTAGTTATGTTAGTTCCGCTAATTTTGTTAGTTACGTTATTTTTGTTAGTTTTGTTAGTTATGTTAGTTTTGTTAGTTCCGTTAGTTTTGTTAGTTCCGTTAGTTCCGTTAGTTCCGCTAGTTTTCTTAGTTCTGTTAGTTCCGTTGGTTTTGTTAGTTTTATTAGTTTTGCTAGTTTTGTTAGTTCCGTTGGTTTTGTTAGTTTTGTTAGTTATGTTAGTTTCGTTAGTTCCGTTAGTTTTGTTAGTTCCGTTAGTTCCGTTAGTTCCGCTAGTTTTCTTAGTTCTGTTAGTTTCGTTGGTTTTGTTAGTTTTATTAGTTTTGCTAGTTTTGTTAGTTCCGTTAGTTTTCTTAGTTCCGTTAGTTTTGTTGGTTTTGTTAGTTCCGTTAGTTTTGTTAGTTCTGTCAGTTATGTTAGTTCTGTTAGTTCTGTTAGTTATGCTAGTTTTGTTAGTAATGTACGAACTAACATAATAAATAATATCTAACCAAAAAACTAACATACTAACTAACTAACTAACTAACTAAAGTACTAACTAACATTAACTAATAACTAACATCCTAACAAACTAACATACAAACTAGCATACTAACTAACGTACTATAACGTACTAACGAACATACGAACTAACACAGCAACTAAAAACTAACATCCTAACAAACTAACGTACTAACTAACGAACTAACTGACATATTAACTAATACCTAACATACTAACAAACGAGACTAACTAACATAATAACTAACGTACCAACTAACATACTAACTAACATATTAACAAACTAACATACTCACTAAGATACTAAATAACGTACTAACTAACATACTAGCAACCTACCTTACGAACTAATACAATAACTAATAACTTACATACTTACAAATACTTAAATACTAACTAACAAATTAACAAACTAACATGCGAACTAACATGCGAACTAACATATGAGCTAACTTGTTAACTAATCACTAACATACTAGCTAACGTAACGTATTAACTAACGTAGTAACTAACGTACTAACTAACATACTAACTAACATACTAACTAACGTACTAGCTAACGTACTAACTAGCTAACTAGCTAACTAGCTAACTAACTAACTAACTAACTAACTAACTAACTAACTAACTAACTAACTAACTAACTAACTAACTAACTAACTAACTAACTAACTAACTAACTAACTAACTAACTAACTAACTAACTAACTAACTAACTAACTAACTAGCTAGCTAACTAACTAACTAACTAACTAACTAACTAACTAACTAACTAACTAACTAACTAACTAACTAACTAACTAACTAACTAACTAACTAACTAGCTAACTAACTAACACATTAACTAATAACTAACATACTAACAAATTAACATACTAACTAAAATACTAACTAACATACGAACTAACATCAATTAATAACTAATATACTAACAAACTAACATACTAACTAACCTACTAACTAACGTACTAACTAACATAATAACTAAAATACTAACTAACATACTAACTGACGTTCTAAGTAACATACTAACTAACATACGAACTAACATATCAACTAATAACTAACATACTAACAAACTAACATACTAACTAACGTACTAACTAACGTACCAACCAACGTACTGACTAACTAACGTACTAACTAACATAATACCTAACATACTAAATAACATACTAACTAACATACAAACTAACGTACTAACTAACGTACTAACTAACGTGATCTCTTGGTGAGAAGTAGATTGGGAAAAGCCCCACTGGACAACCCCACTATTACCGGATCCGACTCAAGTCAGGATCTGACTACATTAATAAATATATTAGATGAGGTATACTTTATATCAAATTACTATGATTGTTTTCCTTTTTATAAATCAGGCTATACTTCTCCTCGGTCAGTGCAATAGGTTGGAAACATGGAAAGGCATGCCATTGAAGGGGTGACGAAAGACAGACCCTTGAGGGAATGATGAGAGTACAGTTGACACATCGATACAGGATTTTTAAGGGAAACCAGGTATTGGAAACCTTACCCGACCCGAACCATGGACTCTTACTCTCATCCTAACCACAAATACTACCAACTAACCAACCAAATAACTAACTAAAATAACTAAATAACTAGTCTAGCTAGCTAGCTGTGTCTCAAGGCGGGCGGCGATAAATAACTAGAGGTCAATAAAAAGTATAGCATTTTATAATTAGACAGTGTCATGATCTGTTTCGTAGGTACTTTGAGTGTCGCCACATAACCGGCGCTGTTGTCACTCACTGTCACCACCTCGTCACCGCCCAGCACATCACAGCACAACCTGCCTAAAACAGCGGCGGCGTGCAACTAACAGTCAGTACACTATAAAAAGGCCCACAAATTAGCCTACCCCCCCCCCCTTAAAGCACTGAAATATTTTTTTATATAAACCAAGAGACCAAAAGGGTTATTCTTAATTTGAAATCATCAGACATTCATTTGAATATCCGTGTTATGGGTCTAGTACGTCCATTATAAATAGTTTATTCTTTTTAGTGCTTTAGACTACGGAATGTGACGTCTATAGACGTCACATTCCGAAGTCTAAAGTTGGCTGCCGTGCTGAAAGGGTGAGCCTTAACTCGCTAGGCACGACTTAAGTTGTTTTGAATCCATTTTATTAGCCGAAATGTGCGTTTAAACATCAAGATTTGCAAATCTTTGGTCTCATATTAAACAAATATTAGTCATTTTCATTCACTTGAAGTTGTGGATAGCGGTAAGGAGACACAACTTCACCACGGAATCAGCTAGTCACTGCCACCTTCTCTAAGTAAATCACATAATCATGTATTTGGTACAATAATGAAAGGGCACACCAACGTTTTCTTAAATTTACACAAACACTGATAACCCTGTCTTCAGCATAATTTACAATTAAAACACAATGTTTGACAGGAGGAGCGGGGGGCAGAATGTCATCTGTTATGAAACAGCACAGCCTCACAGGCAGCAGTGATTGCCTGGTGTACATCCCAGGTGTACACGGGGAAGCCCCTCAGTAGTCAGTGATACAGCCACCCCACTTGGACGGGGGTACGTCCACAATACAAACAACAGCCTCTGCACAGTCACTGGGCGGTGTCACACTCACAGATTCATGCGTATTTAATATATGCTGATGTCGCGGTCTGGGTCTATTATCTCCTCAAAAAATGACTGATTCTCATTGAGATGATTTATACGAGGTTTACTATCCCCCAAGATCACACTAAAACCTCATTTAGAACATGTAAAAATGGACCTCTTTAATTCTTAAACAAACTAATCATATGCCCAACGTCCCAGACGCCGGCCCAGCATTAGACCACCCTCTCAGTAAAGTAGGCCCTCTCAGTATACAGTACACTGCCAGTACACAAGTCAGTCACCAATGGCGGCACGACCACTTTCGTCTCTCACATTATATCTTATTTACATGGCCACCCACCGTCATACCGGCCCACGACATATTAGCCTATAGGCTCATGCTGTTTTTCTTATTGTGACACAAAACATCGTTAAATGTAAGAAAGCGCAAGAAAAAAAAGGTAAATGTTTCTCAGAACGAGTTAGTATCGCAGTGGAAACTGCCAAGTACGAGAGACGGAGGATCGCTATGAGCTACTTGTGTTGGGCTTGTAGGCCTACGAAGTAAGCGCCGATGTATGGCCCTAATAATCACATATTATATTAGTTGCTGTGTGACAGTAGTAGGCTGTGTAGTCTGTAGAGTCAGATTCTGACGAATAAAGACTGTCCTCGCACTCAAAGAATTAAAAGTGTAGGGCCTATAATGACCGTGAACAAATAACATAGGTATTCAAATGAATAGAAAAGAGTTAACTAAGACAGTTATGATGATTTCAATTTGCAAAACCCTTTAGTATCCATGATTTACAGGGGCGGATCCAAGGTAGAAGAAGGGCAGGGTCACCGAAAGATAAAAAGGGCACCAACATATAAAACAGGAGGCAAGCGCCGGAGGCGCTAGGAATTTTTTGCTAATAAATACACTATTTCTATGTATCTAAGGAATAACAAATAGGAAAATAACTCGCATTAGCATCTAATCTAATTATTATATATGTACAGATTTTTTTTCTAGATTTCGAAAAGGGCATTTAAAATTTAGGGGGGGGGGGTCACGTGACCTCTGTGAACCCTCCCCCCTGTATCCCCTCCTGGTTTAAACAAAAATAATTCAGCGTTGTAAGGGTTGAAATAGGTTTAAGCCGCGAGTTGATAACACACAGATTGTTATAAATGCAACTGACAACAGGACAAAGATGTTATGGAGTTTATTAGTACAACAACGATGAAAGTCAGGCAACGCCTGTTCACTGGTAGTTTATTCAGCTGAATGACAGAATGATTCAATAACGAATATATATCCACTCCACCTACCACTGGAGAGTCGTCTCTCGTGATAGGTGGAGCCGATTTGTAATGTACAATATAATTGGCCAAGTAAAACCGCATGCTATTCCAACAGAGGAATAGCACACAGACAGAGCATGGAACAGCCCATAGCATTATGTCAAATGATATATAACTGATGCCACAATGTTATTGTACTTAACAATAATTTATTTCACTGTCATCTGGCATTCATCCAATTATCATACCATTTTATCAAACTTTTAATTATTTCACTCATTTCATTAGTCATTGACATAATCATATAATGATTATAATTATTTAGTAAAATAAATGTATATTTTTTTCTTTTAAAAAGGTATTTCGAACTTCTTTATGTATGACCTGTATTGACAAAGTGAGACTAAAATAAATGTTTCACCACTACTACTATATATATCATTCCAAAGAAGCGAACGCAATAGGCCACGACAAGCATTACATACACATTTTTTTATGAGCGAGTTGTAGACGTATTGTTTGAGCAGTGAAGACATTTAATACAATTTTTAAAAGATTCACATACTTTGTCCAGGTGGAGTTTTTGTCGCAGACAAATTATTTATCTCAACCCGGCTTGTAGAACCGTATAATGTAACCGGACGTAAAATGGAACCTGTTACATTTTACGGCGCCGTATAATGTAACCTGTTACATTTTACGGCGACTGGTTAAATTATACGGTCACAGCGTCAACGTATAATGTAACCAGGGAAAAAAGGTACCATACGACCGTATGATGTGACCAGTGCCGTATAATGTAACCGGGATAGATTTCCAAAACGTATATGTTTTGGAGATTATACTCCGGGAAGTTTTATTCTAACTAACTTAGTATGTTTAAATTAGGCTGAGTGAGTGGTTATGTCTTCAAGCGACTTTTGTTCGTTCCTGATCGATTATAAGTTCGTGCTTCTACTGGCTCGTTCGTCCGCCCGTCCGTCCGCTCGCTCGTAATAAATTAAATTGTTATCAATATTCCCATGTTGCGTTACATTAAAAGCCAATGCCGGGTTAATGTAACGTAGCAAACACTTTGGCTTAATGTTTCATGTATACTGGGAGGAGCCAATAGTGGACCTTAGGTGTCTACAGATTGAAAAGAGACGTCAACCCTTGACGCCATCCGGACGCCAACACGACACGGCGGACGGCAAAGGGCTGGTTTCAATCTAGACTCCAGGTCCCTTCAACTCCTTTCTTCTAGGAAACCGTCGTGTTTATTTCTCCTCGACTGTGTAGAACACATTTAATATACAGATACAGTTACATAGTCAGTTTACTCGACCCAACGTGGCAGAGAAACCTAACCCAGCTTGGTTCTAAACTAGAGCACGCACCATCGTGCCTTTGACAGCACTCTGGCCCGCCTCAACCTCGCATCAAGCCCGCTCTCGTACCGCTCTCCTGTGCCCACCGACGTCTGTCCCTTATTTCACCTTTACATCAACATAATCACAACATTGATTCAACATATACTTAGGCATCATCATAATCGGAACATGGATTTAACATACATTTACCGGCCCGTAGGCCTCCCTCTGCCCAGCCCACGCGGACGCCAGTCTGTCTGAGTGGACAGCCTATCTTGATGATCCCGCCGACCTCTGGCGGCATCTGCCGGGACCGTCTGTGTTACAAACTGGATTACAGCCTGAATTACAAATGAGTAATTCATTGTAATTCATTGTAACACGCCAACCCGCAACGCGATCAGCCAGCGCGCGGCTTGTCCTGTTTGAAGGTGTCCTGGTCAGAAAGATCAATGATAGCATCATAGCTATGCATACTTTTACAAGATGTTCAGCGAAAATGAAAAGTCGGTCTTGCATTGATTGGGTGGATGGATGGATTGAATTAAATAATTATTGCATCAACGAATTAAGGAACGGACGAGCGAGCGAACGAACAAACGAACGAGCGAACAAACGAATGAATAATCTGTGGAAGATATAAGGCATGACTAGGAACAAAACAATTGTTGCGGTTGGTTCTATATTGACTGGACTACAAATACACCGATCACGTTATGTTATGCATGTTATGAGAGACGCAACTAATTACGACTCCTTTTTTCAGAGGGTTCAAAAATATTATGGTACCAATCAATAAATAATAATTTAAATATCATTTGAAATTTTTGACCTTCCTTCCTAATTAATAAATTACCTCATTCATCAGCTACAGCCGTTCTACGTTGCCATAAAAAGGAAAAAGGCAGTAATATATCTGCTTACTTTACAGGTAAGTGATCATTATTGCCTTTCGAATTTGCAGAGCAGTATGGTCCTCTTGTGACGAATGATAACCGACATGTATACACCAACCCATGGTGCCATTAAATAGTTGTTGTTTTATCTACGAGGTAAAAAAGTGAGCTATCACAAACCTGATATGGTGGTTTTGTGAAAACAATCAGTTCGAATTAAAACAACAAAATAACATTCAAATCGATCACAATTTAAATCATTGTTGACATTTCACTGAAATCAGTAACCAATCAATCAATCAGTTATTTTTTCTCAAATAAATAATAGCAAAATACCCTCAAATCTTTCAGTATGGGAAAATGCGTTCAGATCGATTATGACGTATCAGGCCTAACGTTATTGTGGTATATGTCATTCAACTGAAGCGGAAATTTGCGTCATCAATGTCAGTTTCAAATGAATGAAAAATGTTATATGACAATGCAACACTTACATGTAATCAGTCAAACTACTTTTGTTATTTCGATAGATAGAGCTGTTTGATGGACTCGTCTCGTCTCATCGCTATTCATCACGACAGTAATAATACTTTTTGTTGATCCTCTTTTTGGATATCAAACATATGTCGTAGTATCGGCCTGTATCTGTGCCACACTTCCTCTCCCAAATGAGCATTTAACAGCAGGCACTTTATTTCGAGCGATTAAACATGCCAAACGGACAGTGAAAATGAATGAATGGGGTTTATAAATGAATGGAGTTTCAGGTTACATTTGTTCATATATAGGCTAAATTGGGTCAGGAGAACCCACAAAATTCGAAATTCGTACCCCGGTGATCCCAGCACAAGCACGCTACCTCTCTGTCACGGAGGCTCCCACAATATTGAATCTTTACCAGTGAGCGAGGAAGAAATATCTTGTTTCTTTGAAACCTGAATGTCACAGCGAGGGACGAAACCCGCGATCTCCGACTTTCCAAGCACGCAGCTTTAACCACTGCACCAGACCACCCGCAATTATGTGACATAGAGTCTGAAATGCAAATTGAGTTTGAATGACACAAAATCTGAAATCTGAAGTATGTAACTCCAACATTTTATGCTGTAACTTTTTTAACATCTGGATGGTCTCACATAATTAAATTAAAGACACGTAATTAAAAAACGACAAATGTAAATTTACACCGCTTTATATATATGGTCTTAACACCCTACATCAGCCGAAATCACAACAATTGTCTACTGTTTGCTGTTCCAACCTCTGTTGAGTTAAAAACAAATGCAATCATGTTATAATTTTGTCTATATTTAATAATTACACAGTGTCTCATTCATGCAGGATAACATATGTGACTATTTCGTGATTATCTGGCACGTATACAGTGGGTTAAAAGGACGTGTGTCTGGTTTTAACCCAACTTGAACTGTGATGACATTTTTAGACACTAGGGGGTGTAGCTCAAAATCTGTCTGGGTAGTGTCAGGCAGTTTACATGTATTTCGATTGGACTGGCATTTGGGGTGGTGGGAATATTATTATGAGAAAATTATTCGAGAAATTCGGTATCAGAAATAACTAAATGAAGACATGTCTCATTTAAAACGAATACTTTTTGGGCGTCGACCGCATAATGTAACCAGACGTATAATGTAACCGGCTACATTATACATCTGGTTACATAATACGGTTCTACAGGATCGGCGGCGAGCTGAAGATTTCAAATTTCAGTACACTTGTAGACTACTTCTGTACAAGCTGATAACACTGCCTGTTATAGGCAGTCAACAGTGCGTACACTCAGATAGTCTGTCAACCCTGAGAGTAGGGCTGAGAGCTAAATCTTACACCGAATAAAGTAGCAATACTCTACTAGTAGCACCCACTCAAGTGATAATAAAAATCAAAAATGTTTGATTCAGTTTTCTCTTTCATACATGGTGTTTGATTCAATTGTTTTTATCACACCTCTTCCACACTCAACATGATTTTTTTCAGGGCCTGTGTAATAGGCATACCCTGATCTTACTTATCTGTATTTATAAATGTTATATTCTGTAGAAAATGACAATATTATCCCAGTACATTGATTGATCTGATACGTTTTTGTTTGTTTTCAGATGAAGTTGTTATTTGTGCTGCTGGTGGCAGTTATCGGCAGTGTGTCTGCGTCTAGTAAGTTACCCTTTGTTACCTTAGTTTAATTAGCCCTTACAACGCTGAATTATTTTTGTTTAAACCATGGAGACCAAAGGGTTTTTTCAATTTGAAATCATCATAAATATCTTAGTCGATTTATTTTAATACCTATGTTGTGGGTCTACGACCACAAATATTTTTATTCTTTCAGTGCGGGGACCGTCTTTATACGTCAGAATCTGACGTCTGCAGACGTCAGATTATGACGTATAAAGACAGTCTACGCACTGAAAGGGTTAAGAAATTAATTGAGTGCAAATGAAAGTGATCTGTATATTGTGGTACATACCGCACTACACAGCAACCCCTGTAGTGTAACATTATTTAGCTCTTTGTCCAAAGAGGTCCAAAAACATACTTTAAAAAATAATAAGTAAAGAAATAAATTAAAAAGGTAAAAAAGATTTGTCGGATTTTGTCTAAATCTTCAAATAAATTGTATTTGTATTTGAAATACTGTATTGTATTTGTATTTGATATTAACCCTAACAATGCTGAAATATGTTTGTATAAGCCATGAAGACCAAAGGTTTTATTTTCAATTTGAAATCATCATAAATGTCTTAGTTAGCTCTTTTCGCTTCATTTGAATACCTATATGCTATGGGTCTACGGCTATTATAAATATTTTAATTCTTTCAGTGCGGGCAACGTTTTTATAGATTGGAATCTGACGTCTGTGAGGTCAGATTTTGACGTATAAAGACGGTCCCCGCGCTAAAATGGCTAAGGCACCGTATTTGTATTTGAAAATTTGACACCATCACCCCACTCATCATATTATAATTATATACTTTTAAGATAGTTTTTCCGGTACTTGCTACAAGTGTGAAGACTTTAACAACGATGGCCAAGGTTTCATGGAGCACTCCAACCAGACCATGTGCTGTTATTACTACGAGTGTTGGAGAGTGGATGGATCGACAGTAATTGACGAGGTCTTGAGGACCTGTCCACCAGGCACCTGGTTTAACGATGGTCCTGGACATCGTGGTGCTCCATGTACTGCAAACAAACCGTACGATGAGTGTGTGTCACAATGTGGCTCCTCTGAACCAATCACAAGTAAGTCGCTACTGTGTCGATCCTTGTATATATATATATATGTCTTCACATGTCTATATAAAAACAGGATGTGCTACAAAAATTGAATTGTATCACTTTAGATTCAAATAATAGAGTTCAAATATCACAACATGATATTGTAACCATGGTAACTGCGGGTTACAACACAATTATTTACCATGATTACTTTACGCTAAATCTACAGTTAAAAAACACGAACAAAGAAGTCATTTCTTTTTGTGTACATGGGCATTGACCAGTGCCATTTTAGTCATGTAAATCATCTTGTTGAGAATCGTGTTTTCCTTAATAACGATTTAGGGGTACATGAATTCAATGTAACCTGACATTGAATCTGAAAATTAAATATCATAACCACAGTACGCATATATTGCTGGTGGATGTACGTTAACATGGTTAAGGCATTCTAGGGCTATTATATGTGGAATTCTCCAGTTCCCGCTTGGAACATTCCACTAATGATTGTTCTTGGGAAAATATAAACGTTTTGCTTCTTCGCAGCCTCACCTGTTGTACAGAAGTTTAGATGTTGTTGTTGAAGAAGATGCATTCATTTGAATCAGAAAAGAAAAACCATAGACAAGTACAATAATTTAAAATAAACGTGTTGGTAGTATAATTGAATTCTGGTGCAGGAGGCCTCCATAAGACTCCAAAAGAAGAGTCGCTTTCAAGGAGGTCAGCTATCAAAAAATGCTAAACATATGGTCAATATACAGATATAGTGTCTACAGTGATCTGTAAATGAAAAGGACATGGGAATAAGATTTTTAGCTGTGGTAATCGGTATCGGTCTTTTTCACAGCTAAGAATGTAGAGTTCCTCGGGCTTTATCTTATACGTATATATATAGCAGGTGAACACGCTGTGTGTTACAGGACCAATGTGCCACCTCTACCCCAACCCCGCTAATGCCCAGCAGTTTGGAACTCTGAACCCACCTCCTGGCGGACCATGGGAATACGAAGGAGAATGCATGACAAACTTTGTGTTCGATCACAGCTCCTGTACATGTGTACCTCTTCAATTAGGTGAGTTAACTCTGCTCGTCACATGTATAATAGTGTAAACACCGACAATTGTTCCAGTTCAGCTGAAAGTAAAACGTGTTTATACGTCAGAATACGCCGGCTACAGACGGCAAATTGTGACGTATAAATAAAGGATGGTCCCCGTGCTGAAAGGGTTAAAGGGATTTTCTTTTTTATCGTTATTCATTTACCATGATGCTCAAATAAAAGCTACTTCCTAGCTCTATTACAACGCATTGACCATCGTCATCATACTGTTACATTGGTGTACACCTAAACTTTCAGGGGTTAAGTGAAAACACAAATGTCAAATGTCCCATAAATCAATCAAGTCAACTAATGGAAGTAACATAACAGTACAGTTTTCGAGTCGCTTAGGCCTCTATTATAATAGATATAATGACACTTAGTTGTATTTCTATTTGTATTTGTTAATTTTATAAAAAAAGTGTTACATTTGCTTTTAGATTTATTTGTTGAAAAATCATATATAAAAAACTGTAATCCGAAAATGAAGTAGTCTCGAGTTTGCTCTCGGTAAGTGTTCTGAATGGAGGCCATGGCGATTTAGACTTATACAGTGATATGGGCTTGCATTTTAAAACTAGACAGTTTGATAAATAAAAATATAAAATTATTTTAAAGCTGGGCAGAACATTATCCCTGAGATAAACTTTTTTTAAATGAGAGGTAGGCTTCAAAGGGATTTTTGGAACATGTTCCCCCACTTATATTTTTGTAGACTTTTTCTGCAATCCTTGAATGCTTTCTGAATAGTTTGCCATAAATAATAATTATGTTGCAATTTGTGCTAGATCGGGTCGTTTTAGATCGTTTATCGACTGGATTATTATATAATAGTTTGCTCGCAACATATAGGAATAAAGTGTTCTGTAACCTTTACTAGTATAGGCACCAATGAATGAATAACAAAGGCACTTCCTGACCG
Organism: Flabesymbios commensalis; assembly: GCA_964017125.1. Taxonomy (NCBI): domain Eukaryota; kingdom Metazoa; phylum Annelida; class Polychaeta; order Terebellida; family Flabelligeridae; genus Flabesymbios; species Flabesymbios commensalis. The sequence goes on from OZ024917.1 coordinate 8,762,947, forward strand.
TCCAATAAGATACGTTAAGCAACTTTCTTACTCACATTACCGGCCTATATGTATATTTTATATATAATATATAATGTAATTCATTGTTTATCATTGTTGTAGGGTGGCTCCTTTAATAGCGATATGTGCTTATGTCTTAAAAGGAGTCTCCCTCACCATATTGTATTATATATTGGTGGAATAAAGCTATCTGTCTGTCTGTCTGTCTGTCTGTCTGTCTGTCTCTGTCTGTCTGTCTGTCTGTCTGTCCAAAAGCACGTTATAGGAGCTGCTAACTGGGGATAATGGGTGACACTTGTATTCTAGCTTGCATGTTAAAAATTGACGTTAGAAATGTGGGTACCTTAACAGGAAGCTGTCACTGCAAGCTGGACATTGACTTTGTGGGTGGCGTGGGAGATGACAGTTGCATGAATGCTGATGTCATCAACGACGCTGACAATCCTGTCACTGTAGAAGCTGATGCATCAGTACCCGATGGAAGTGTCGCTGTCTTTGATGGTACCCAACATCTCGCGGTAAGCTATACAAATCATCACTTGTATTCCAGCTTGCATGGTAAAATATATACATTAAAGGTGATCTATCACCCCTTATATGGTATGAATAATTATGTCCTTATATGGGGTTATTGGCTATCATGTGACCCTCTCAGAGGGTCACATGATGGACAATCACCCCATATATGGGGTGACTGGCTATCATGTGACTCTCTCAGAGGGTCACATGATAGCCAATCACCCCATATAAGGAAACACAGTCACTTGTGCCCCATCTTGTGGCAACTTTGATTTATTTGTCACAAATTTATTCATACTATATAAGAGGTGATATGTCACCTTTACCATAAAAATATATTAGAAGCAAATGGTAAACGAGCGTCTTTTAACTTATAATTATTATTCGCATTGTTCTCGTTTAATAAATTAAATGAGTTATGACCTTTCACTCAATATCAGTGCCTCTCCCCACGAGGGAGATACCGCCAAAGATCTTAAAGCAGCCCCTTGGGATCACATCAATTTTCGTTTTTAATTCCGTACTGAAATAGTGTATCCCACGGATCATGTTTTTATTTTTTTCAGAATTTTCATATTTTTACAAATATTTTTAATCAACATTTCTATGAATCCAGAAGTAACCCAAACAAACTATTTGTATACCTGAAGGACGATTGACTGCTCTGATCTTACCGTCTGATACGTGGGAATATGTGATGTAAAGTGCTGAAAATCGCCGACTTGTTTTGTTTACATGGCAATATACGACCTGAAAATACAACTATTTCACTCTTTTTCGGTGCTTTAAAATTGTTTTTTGACTTTTTCGTATTTTTAGTTAAGATCAGTGGGCTTTATAGCTTCATATAAATTAAATTTTCAAAATTGACAACATTGAAAATGTCTCATCCCAAGGGGTCCCTTTAATTTAAGATTACTCTACCTTTCTCCCATTCACGTTAGAAAAATTAAGATTATCTTAATTGTACTAATGTAAATAATACAAACAACTGACATTCCACACTGCATGTGATACGGTTTGCTTCTTTGTTAAACTTCAGATTCCAATGTTCAGTGGTTTAGACGAGCGTGGTGAGTGTAGAGGCTGCTTGAGCTTTGGTCTTTTCTTCAAAGCAACTGCGGACCCGGCCCAAGGAACGCTTATACAGAACGCAGATTGCGGAGGTGGCGAGACGTGGAAAATAGTTCTTGACAGCGGCACCATCACCTGGGTTGTCCAAGCTCAAACCTCAGACCCAAAACCTGTAAGAATAAATGCATACGGCATCGTTGGGAAGGCGAGATAGGCTCATCTCAGCACTAGTCACCACATGCTGAGATCAGCCCATATCGCCGTATCCAACGATGCAGTATGTATTTTTTCCTACGAATATATTTCTGGGACGGCAAAATGAAACTGAGCAGTGAAGCTCATAGGAGAGAGTGCGAGATGGGCTGATCTCACCATATACGACGCCTCGTAGTGAAAACCAACATCATGAGTGTGAGAATACAATGAGAGGTTAACCCCTATAGCACTGATAGCACTGTGTGACCATCTTTTTAACGTAAAAAATTCAATTTTAGACCAAAAATTTGCAAATATAGTGATGTTTAATTAAGCACTATGTTCATTCCCACAACAGTGATTTGTTCGGCTATTAAAATGAGCTACAAACGACTATACTCGCCGTCAAATTAAAAATAAGGATCGCGAGATTTTCGGCGATTTTTCCATCAATATTGAACCGATTTCTTTGCAATAATTTTGCAAAGGACATTTTCTATTAAAATCCAAACAGCGGTAAAAAATTTGCAAAATTATATTTAATATTTTAAAAGTTAGACCATTTGCCATGTAATAAAACTCTAGAAGTAGTTTAATCGGGGTTATAGAGGGACGTCGTAATTTCAATTTACTACATGTCAAATGGTCTAACTTTTGAAATACGCTATTTAATTTCACGAAATTTCCAGGGCTGTTAGGATTTACATAGAAAATAGCCTTTGCAAAATTTGAAGAAAATCGGATCAGAATTAAAGGTGATATCGCCAAAATCATGCGATCCTGGTTGATCATTTTTAATTTGACGGCAGCTTGTTGTGCTTTGTGCTTAAAGGGCTAATATTTTGTATACTTTTTTTCATATGTGCAGATAACTACCGGCACTTGGTACTACGCGTCAGCTGTGTTCAAATATATCAAGGGAAGGAGGTCAAACTTTTTAAAGGTGTATCTGATGACCGTCGCCGAAGCCATTGAATGTCAAAACAACTGTGACTGCCCGATTCGTGCAGACCAGGAAGAATTGTACTTGCCATCCAGTGAGTTATATTATTCGGGTCTGAGTATTATAAAGTGACCTCACAAATACAATAAGCAATCAGAGAGAAGGGGACGTGGCGCAATGGATAGAGCTCCTGACTGCCTCGTCCGTCATGCATGCGTCCCGGTTTCGAGCCCCGCTGTTTCCGTGTGGTGTTTTCAGAGAAACAGCATTGTTTCTCCCTTCTCAATGTGACTAAGCGATCACGTTGATGGCGGCCTCGTAGCTTTAAGGTTGAAACCAGTGTATCGACGTTAATTTCGCGCAGGGCCCCGCGCTGCGCGCTCCTCATACAATAATTGATAAGTAGGCCTACAATTCTGGCGTTGAGATGCTTAACATTGGCTCAGAATATACTCAGAATATATAAGTCTGAGACGTGAGACACTTAAACCTATCAAGCCTGAATTTATCATTCTAATCTTCATCCACTACAAACCTGCAAACCAAGTATTTTTTATTTTTAACATGCATGTCCGAAATAAAAAATCGGAAATTTCGTCTCTATCTCGCTTATAAGTTATAACTGGTAAATGCGGAACACAAATATTCAAAAACTTTTGCAGTTCTAGTCTATGGACATGTTTACATCATATGGTCATATTAAAGGGACTGGCCCAGGTCTATAATCATCAAAAAAATCGGTGATTTTATTTTATTTTAATAATATGACCATATGATGAAAACATTTCCATAGACTAGAACTGCAAAAAAATATATTTTTTTTGCTGCGCATTCACCAGTTAGGCTAGATATAGAGATGGAATTCCCGTATTTCTTATTTTTGACATGGTTGTCAATAATTAGAAATCGGGAATTTCTTCTCTATATCTAGCCTAACTGGTGAATGCGCAGCACAAAAATTAAAAACTTTTGCAGTTCTACTCCATGGACATGTTTACATCATATGGTTATATTAAGAAGCCAAAATAAAATCACCGATTTTTTTACGATTTTAGCCTGGGCCAGTCCCTTTAAAAAGCCAAAATAAAATCACCAATTTGTTTATGATTTCACCCTGATTGTGTCGCTTTAACACGGGGCTCATATAGTAGATAGTCTGGCTGTTTTGTACATTGCATGCTCATGGATTTGTTTGAGGGGATTACATTATTATGGTCACATACGATAGCATTATTATTAAATGTGTTTTATATTTCAACAGAATTGCTGAAGTGGACTAAACTAGTTATCTTGTAATGTTCTTTACAGGTACATGTGTCAATGGCAAATCATGTGGAGTCGCTATTGGTCGAGGAGCTGACAATGACTTTGAGGGTATGATAGGACGGGTAAGTTCCTCACTACACTTTCCTTATCTCAGATATTGCTGGTAAATTTAATCACTACTTGACCAAATTCTATATTGGCCCCAACCCTCTCTCTGGAATAGAGGCACCTGAAAATGGGTTATCCACAAAACTGTCCAAGAATATTGCTCCGAATATAATCAAACGTCATTACATGAGGAATAAATATTGCTTTCTAATTCGAAAAGTGAAAAAAAAGTAGTCAATTCGCTACGTTTTATTTGAGTTCGTGATTTTTTATACTACTCACAATAATGATAATGTACACTAAAATATATAGAGCGGCATGAATTGTATTGATTTGAAATAATTATATTTTGCAGGTACAAGTTTCGCACAAATGTCACCCAATGGCTTGTGCGGGAGAACATTGTAAGAAGAAAGGAAAAAGGAACCGATTTTAAAATGTGATGAAGGCTAAGCTGAGATGGCATGTGCTCACTATTTAAACTATTATTTTGCATTAGCCTTTTGACCGGAAATGATAAATATTCTCAAATAACGTTTACAAATATATTTAGACAGTTCAATAAAATGTGTATGTTTAGAGAATTGATATTTTCGTATATTGCTACCGGGACATAAAATATATATATTCAAGAGAAAATCCGGATTGACCTAGAATCATATTCCATAGTTTTAAGTGTGATTGTGTGTGAGCATAAGAGCAACACATGCCGAACTGAGCCGGTACATTTGTTTTTGCATATTGAGGGATTTTATGTGGGATTTATAATTATAAGTAAGGTTACTTATATATACATAATGATCATTGTATGTTGTTCTTTACCTGTATATCACGTATGACCCAATGTTGTTTCAATGTTGGTCCAGCGTCTGTGACGCCGGCCCAACATGAAAACAGCATTCATTAGAATGTTGTGTTTTTTTGTATCTTTGTTTCGACTTTGCAAGATGAAAGCCTGTCCTTATTTTGTACTTAACGCAATCAAGTTACACATCGTGGGCTGCTATATTTATCTAGGGAGTTACAATAATATTATAAGTAAGGTTACTTATATATTGTGTATGTTTGTGTGGACTATTTTAAATGTTGATTTATTGATATGTTTTATATTGAGAGGAATGTTATATTCCGGGATGTTGTATTTGACTGTCATGGACAGCAAACAATAACTTAAATGTACCATTTTGATTAAAATAAAACATTAAAATATTAATGAATGTTTTATTCAATTTTTACTTACTCGTATTTCATAAACTTAGTAATGGTCATGCTATTTTATATTACGGGCAAGATTTTCGACATAATGAGAAAAAAACATTAAGGATGAGCGCCTGTCGACCATTTTAAATTTTTTTCTGCAAAATTTTTCATGGGTTATCCTTATGTGATACCTTGCATTTTGTTTTATATTCATGATACAGCTAATATGTATTGTCTTTGAGCTACGTAAATATAACAAAACTACCCAAATTCTAAAATAGAGAGTTACTGCATGTAAAATGAGTGTACAGGAACAGTGAACATGAATATAATTTATTTTGTACGGTTTCAAACTGTGGGGACAAGATGTTTGGACAACACTTGGCCATAGTTGTGTCAACATTTCTTTCAGGCTGGTTGAAGTTGGGCGATGTAGTTATATAGTTACTTTTAGTAAACTTTTCAGGACAATAAACAATATCAGCTTCAAAGGAACGAAAAAAAGTAACAATTAAGCACTCATGAGTCACAGACATTTATATATTATCTTTGCTGCACAGTGTCAATTTATCATATATGTCTGTGAACAGTATCAAGCACCTTTTTTACGGACCGTCGCATAAGTTCACATACTCAAAAATACGTAGAGCATTTCCAATAAGCTGGGTGTTCCCAGTAAACACAAAACAATTGTATAACATCTGTGCAATGCTGGACCAAAGTCAAAGACGTTGGTACGAAGTTGTACAAAAGTTATATAAATATATTGTGTGTGCTGGATCGTTACGTTTTGAGGTATGGGTGATCTAAATGATATACCGTATTTATTCAAATAAACGCCAGGGGTGTTAATTGGAAAACCGTCCTGAAATTACAGGGCGGAAGGGCGCTCACTAGAGTAGTTTTCTAATGATCATATATAGTGTACATGATCGTGGGTTTAATTTTTGATTCAAGGAGAGGGGTGCGAGTTTATAAGAATATGGGCGTTGATCAGAATAAATACGGTACGTTTTTTATGTGTGAGAGCTTTTGAGACGGCCCCTTAGAGTTGTTTGAGAAGGAGATTCACAACTCAGTTAACCTTTATAATCACTGCAGATGAAGGTTCTCCACAATTCACAACAGGGCAATTCTGTTACACTTCACAAAATGCATAACAAACCTTTCATACACTCGTCAACATTGATTAAAGCGCTTAGTTCAAAAATATTTTTAATATACATAATTTTTTGCCGACATTAACAAATAATGATTATTCAGTATTAGGACTCCGTAACTCTCAAAATTTGGTCTAAAATTGTGCAATGGCAATGTTGTTATAATGTCAAGGTAGCGTTGCAGATGGTGGGCCACCATTATAACAGAAGATCCAACGCTGTATTATTGTTGGGCCAGAGTCGCAGACAGTGGGCCAACATTAACCCAGCATTGAGTTAAAATCTAGAGTGTGTTGGTTGACCACAAGTACATAATGTCATATAAAATACTTAAATATATCACGGTTCACTTCACAATTCAGGTACACAACTAGGAATTACTCTAAGTATTACATCTGGTGTACACATCAGGTGTACACATCATGTACACATCTGGTGTACACATTGTGTACACACCGTGTACACATCTGGTGAGCACAAAAAGTCACTTCAAAAGTGCATAGCAATAAATAGACATATAGTAAGCCTTCATATCATCAAAAACAATAAAAAAATTCTGACATAATCATGTTGACTGTATTGAATTGGAGAATTCCACCTTGGAGTTCTCCATTGGAATATGTTTACCATGATTATGCCAATTTTCACATTTACTGAGAATTGCTACAGCAATTTCCACCTTGTGAAATCTACCTATCCTAAATATTGTATTTACCCCCTTAGGGCTGTTCCAGCAAATATCTGGACCCTCTCAGAATAATATTTTACCTGGGGTCTGTGTTATACAGATTTTTTTTATTCCGGAAGGGGTGTGGTCTTCAATATACAATTTTCCAGTGTTTTATTTTGTCAATAACTATAATTTCCGAGGTGGTGGTTTACCAACAGTATTTGAGCCATGAAGAAATTCCAGGGACTGTGGTGCGAAAAAACTCGGGAAATCCGGAATCTGTGGTGGCCCAAGATTTCCGGGAGGGGTGGGGGTAGTTTTTCAATTGCCGTCTCCAATTGGAGGCCCCCGGATTTTTACTGGGACAGCCCTTACCTGTGATTTCTTATATTTTTCACTCAACTGAAGTGGTTAAGTGGTTGAAAATTTAAATAAATTAACTTAGCGGGATACGGAATTAGCTGAGTGCTGCTGTACAAAGTCAAAAGGCAGTATCTGCTTACTCTACAATCGAGAAATAGCAAATACTGGCTTTTGGCTTAGCACGGCAGAGTTGATTGCCCAGCATTGAGAGAGATTTGTCTCGTTGAAAAATTGAAGTGCAAACGCTATATCGTCCTCTTTCATATAAAAGGCAGGGTGTATCTACTACTTCCCAAAGTGGCAGATACACTCTTTCATATGCAAGAGGACGATGTAAGCTCAAAGGGATGCAACACTCGATGCCGAAACTGAAATATACAGGGAGTCTCTAGTCGACATTACTGTCACAAAATTCCACATGCTGAGAATGACAAAATTAAAAGATTTTAAGGACGAAGTAAAACATCAAAAGCAACATTAAGTTGAGCTTGGAACGAATGTTTGGCCAGCGTCGTAGACGGTAGCTCAACGTTGGGTGGATGTCTCGTTTTTACTGGATAGTAGGCATATTTGCTGTGATACTTTGAAAAAATTCTCAGATAATAATATATATCACTGTTGTATATTCCATGAAGGATCCATTGATTGAATCAAAATTCATGTATTTTCAAGTATCGTACTTGTTACTGTATATATAATTATTCAAGTACTTCTAGGATCTTGATAATCTCTGTTTTAGAATTCAAGCACTTTCATGATTTTCAAGCACTCATACGAATCCTGAATATCTGTCAGATATCATGGCAAATTGTGAATCCCTTCAACTTGAGTGAATCGCCTATGTAGGTCATACTTCAATCTCACTTCTCTTGCTGACTGTGAATATTTCTAGTTTCTACTTTTCACCCAGTGAAAGAACCAGTCCACCTTAGTAGTCCAGGCGCCATTATGCGCCTCGTTGAGTTGTTGCTGGAAATACTGCAGGGCTTTCTCCTCGTTGTGCTCGACAGCTAGTGTTTTTCTCAGATATTCTATGTCATCCATTGACGGTGGCTCAGGAATACCGCACGATAACATCATAGTGAACAGGTTGATGAACACATTAGCATGCTTTCTCAGCGAAAGGTAAGCCATCCCACAAAGCTCCATGAATCTGTATTAATTGGAATGACAAACAGATTAGCAAACATTTTTACCACAAAGTTAATGTTTTTTAAAATCAGGGTTGCATTATTTTCACATTTATTTTGGCAAATTTACGGAAATAACCTAGTTAGTTTTGTTAGTTATGTTAGTTTTGTTTAGTTTTGTTAGTTCCGTTAGTTTTGTAAGTTTTGTTAGTTATGTTATTTCCTTTAGTTTTGTTAGTTTTGTCAGTTTTGTTAGTTTGATTAGTTTTGTTAGTTTTGTTAGTTATTTTAGTTTGGTTAGTTATGCTAGTTATGTTGGTTCCTTTAATTTTGTTAGTTCCGTTATTTTTGATATTTTTTTTGTTTTGTTAGTTCTGTTAGTTCCGTTGATTTTGTCAGTTTTGTTAGTTTTGTTTGTTATTTTAGTTCGATTAGTTATGCTAGTTATTTTAGTTTTGTTAGTTTTATTAGCTTTGCTAGTTCCGTTAGATCCTTTAGTTTTGTTACTTCTGCTAGTTCCGTTGATTTTGTTAGTTTTGTTGGTTTTGTTAGTTATGTTAGCTTTGTTAGTCTTGTTAGTTTTGTTAGTTTTGCTAATTTTGTTAGTTTTGTTAGTTTTGCAAGTTTTGCAAGTTTTGTTAGTTATGTTAGTTATTTTAGTTTGGTTAGTTATGCTAGTTATGTTATTACGTTAATTTTGTTAGTTCCGTTAGTTTCTTTAGTTTTGATAGTTTTGTTAGTTCCGTTAATTGTGTTAGTTTTGTTAGTTACGTTTATATTGTTAGTTCTGTTAGTTTTATTAGTTTTGTTAGTTCCGTTAATTGTGTTAGTTTTGTTAGTTCCGTTTATATTGTTAGTTCCGTTAGTTTTTGTTAGTTTTGCTAGTTCCGTTAATTTTGTTAGTTCCGTTAGTTTTGTTAGTTTTGTTAGTTCTGTTAGTTGTGTTAGTTCTGTTAGTTTTGTTAGTTATGTTAGTTTGTTAGTTTTGTTAGTTTGTTAGTTCTGCTATTTATGTTAGTTTTGTTAGTTATGTTAGTACCGTTAGTTTTGTTAGTTTGCTTAGTTTTGTTAGTTTTGTTAGTTCTGCTATTTATGTTAGTTTTGCAAGTTTCTTTAGTTTTGATAGTTATGTTAGTTCCGTTAGTTTTGTTAGTTCCGCTAGTTTTGTTGGGTCCGTTGGTTTTGTTAGTTTTGTTAGTTATTTTAGCTATGTTAGTTTTGTAAGTTTGTCTAGTTTTGTTAGTTTTGTTAGTTTTGCTATTTATGTTAGTTTTGCTAGTTTGTTTAGTTTTGTTAGTTATGTTAGCTCCGTTAGTTTTGTTAGGTCCGTTAGTTTTGCTAGTTTTGTTAGTTCCGTTAATTTTGTTAGTTTTGTTAGTTCCGTTAATTGTGTTAGTTTTGTTAGTTCCGTTTATATTGTTAGTTCCGTTAGTTTTATTAGTTTTGTTAGTTCTGTTAATTGTGTTAGTTTTGTTAGTTCGGTTTATCTTGTTAGTTCCGTTAGTTTTGTTAGTTTTGTTAGTTCCGTTAGTTCCGTTAGTTTTGTTAGTTCCGTAATTGTGTCAGTTTTGTTAGTTCCGTTAATTTTGTTAGTTCCGTTAGTTTTGTTAGTTTGTTTAGTTTTGTTAGTTTTTATTAGTTCTGTTAGTTCCGTTGTTTTTTTTAGTTTTGTTAGTTTTGTTAGTTATGTTAGTTATTTCAGTTTGGCTAGTTATGCTAGTTATGTTAGTTTTGTTAGTTTTTTTATTCCGTTAATTTTGTTAGTTCCGTTAGATTCGTTAGTTCTCTTAGTTCCGTTAGTTTTTTCAGTTTTGTTAATCCTGTTAGTTCTGTTAGTTTTGTTAGTTTTGTTAATTCTGCTAGTTTTGTTAGTTTTTGTTAGTTTTGTTAGTTATTTTAGTTATGTTAGTTCTGTTAGTTTTGTTAGTTTTGTTAGTTTTGTTAGTTCCGTTAGTTCCGTTAGTTTTGTTAGTTCCGTTTATTTTGTTAGTTCCGTTAGTTTTGTTAGTTTTGTCAGTTCCGTTAATTTTGTTAGTTCCGTAAGTTTTGTAATTTTTGTTAATTTTGTTTAGTTTTGTTAGTTATGTTAGTTCCGTTAATTTTGTTAGTTACGTTATTTTTGTTAGTTTTGTTAGTTATGTTAATTTTGTCAGTTCCGTTAGTTTTGTTAGTTTTGTCAGTTCCGTTAATTTTGTTAGTTCCGTAAGTTTTGTAATTTTTGTTAATTTTGTTTAGTTTTGTTAGTTATGTTAGTTCCGTTAATTTTGTTAGTTACGTTATTTTTGTTAGTTTTGTTAGTTATGTTAGTTTTGTTAGTTCCGTTAGTTTTGTTAGTTCCGTTAGTTCCGTTAGTTCCGCTAGTTTTCTTAGTTCTGTTAGTTCCGTTGGTTTTGTTAGTTTTATTAGTTTTGCTAGTTTTGTTAGTTCCGTTGGTTTTGTTAGTTTTGTTAGTTATGTTAGTTTTGTTAGTTCCGTTAGTTTTGTTAGTTCCGTTAGTTCCGTTAGTTCCGCTAGTTTTCTTAGTTCTGTTAGTTTCGTTGGTTTTGTTAGTTTTATTAGTTATGTTAGTTATTTTAGTTTGGCTAGTTATGCTAGTTATGTTAGTTTTGTTAGTTTTTTTATTCCGTTAATTTTGTTAGTTCCGTTAGATTCGTTAGTTCTCTTAGTTCCGTTAGTTTTTTCAGTTTTGTTAATCCTGTTAGTTCTGTTAGTTTTGTTAGTTTTGTTAATTCTGCTAGTTTTGTTAGTTTTGTTAGTTATTTTAGTTATGTTAGTTCTGTTAGTTTTGTTAGTTTTGTTAGTTTTGTTAGTTCCGTTAATTTTGTTAGTTCCGTTAGTTTTGTTAGTTTTGTCAGTTCCGTTAATTTTGTTAGTTCCGTAAGTTTTGTAATTTTTGTTAATTTTGTTTAGTTTTGTTAGTTATGTTAGTTCCGTTAATTTTGTTAGTTACGTTATTTTTGTTAGTTTTGTTAGTTATGTTAATTTTGTTAGTTCCGTTAGTTTTGTTAGTTTTGTCAGTTCCGTTAATTTTGTTAGTTCCGTAAGTTTTGTAATTTTTGTTAATTTTGTTTAGTTTTGTTAGTTATGTTAGTTCCGCTAATTTTGTTAGTTACGTTATTTTTGTTAGTTTTGTTAGTTATGTTAGTTTTGTTAGTTCCGTTAGTTTTGTTAGTTCCGTTAGTTCCGTTAGTTCCGCTAGTTTTCTTAGTTCTGTTAGTTCCGTTGGTTTTGTTAGTTTTATTAGTTTTGCTAGTTTTGTTAGTTCCGTTGGTTTTGTTAGTTTTGTTAGTTATGTTAGTTTTGTTAGTTCCGTTAGTTTTGTTAGTTCCGTTAGTTCCGTTAGTTCCGCTAGTTTTCTTAGTTCTGTTAGTTTCGTTGGTTTTGTTAGTTTTATTAGTTATGTTAGTTATTTTAGTTTGGCTAGTTATGCTAGTTATGTTAGTTTTGTTAGTTTTTTTATTCCGTTAATTTTGTTAGTTCCGTTAGATTCGTTAGTTCTCTTAGTTCCGTTAGTTTTTTCAGTTTTGTTAATCCTGTTAGTTCTGTTAGTTTTGTTAGTTTTGTTAATTCTGCTAGTTTTGTTAGTTATTTTAGTTATGTTAGTTCTGTTAGTTTTGTTAGTTTTGTTAGTTTTGTTAGTTCCGTTAGTTCCGTTAGTTTTGTTAGTTCCGTTAATTTTGTTAGTTCCGTTAGTTTTGTTAGTTTTGTCAGTTCCGTTAATTTTGTTAGTTCCGTAAGTTTTGTAATTTTTGTTAATTTTGTTTAGTTTTGTTAGTTATGTTAGTTCCGTTAATTTTGTTAGTTACGTTATTTTTGTTAGTTTTGTTAGTTATGTTAATTTTGTTAGTTCCGTTAGTTTTGTTAGTTTTGTCAGTTCCGTTAATTTTGTTAGTTCCGTAAGTTTTGTAATTTTTGTTAATTTTGTTTAGTTTTGTTAGTTATGTTAGTTCCGCTAATTTTGTTAGTTACGTTATTTTTGTTAGTTTTGTTAGTTATGTTAGTTTTGTTAGTTCCGTTAGTTTTGTTAGTTCCGTTAGTTCCGTTAGTTCCGCTAGTTTTCTTAGTTCTGTTAGTTCCGTTGGTTTTGTTAGTTTTATTAGTTTTGCTAGTTTTGTTAGTTCCGTTGGTTTTGTTAGTTTTGTTAGTTATGTTAGTTTCGTTAGTTCCGTTAGTTTTGTTAGTTCCGTTAGTTCCGTTAGTTCCGCTAGTTTTCTTAGTTCTGTTAGTTTCGTTGGTTTTGTTAGTTTTATTAGTTTTGCTAGTTTTGTTAGTTCCGTTAGTTTTCTTAGTTCCGTTAGTTTTGTTGGTTTTGTTAGTTCCGTTAGTTTTGTTAGTTCTGTCAGTTATGTTAGTTCTGTTAGTTCTGTTAGTTATGCTAGTTTTGTTAGTAATGTACGAACTAACATAATAAATAATATCTAACCAAAAAACTAACATACTAACTAACTAACTAACTAACTAAAGTACTAACTAACATTAACTAATAACTAACATCCTAACAAACTAACATACAAACTAGCATACTAACTAACGTACCATAACGTACTAACGAACATACGAACTAACACAGCAACTAAAAACTAACATCCTAACAAACTAACGTACTAACTAACGAACTAACTGACATATTAACTAATACCTAACATACTAACAAACGAGACTAACTAACATAATAACTAACGTACCAACTAACATACTAACTAACATATTAACAAACTAACATACTCACTAAGATACTAAATAACGTACTAACTAACATACTAGCAACCTACCTTACGAACTAATACAATAACTAATAACTTACATACTTACAAATACTTAAATACTAACTAACAAACTAACAAACTAACATGCGAACTAACATGCGAACTAACATATGAGCTAACTTGTTAACTAATCACTAACATACTAGCTAACGTAACGTATTAACTAACGTAGTAACTAACGTACTAACTAACATACTAACTAACATACTAACTAACGTACTAGCTAACGTACTAACTAGCTAACTAGCTAACTAACTAACTAACTAACTAACTAACTAACTAACTAACTAACTAACTAACTAACTAACTAACTAACTAACTAACTAACTAACTAACTAACTAACTAACTAACTAACTAACTAACTAACTAACTAACTAACTAACTAGCTAGCTAACTAACTAACTAACTAACTAACTAACTAACTAACTAACTAACTAACTAACTAACTAACTAACTAACTAACTAACTAACTAACTAGCTAACTAACTAACACATTAACTAATAACTAACATACTAACAAAATAACATACTAACTAAAATACTAACTAACATACGAACTAACATCAATTAATAACTAATATACTAACAAACTAACATACTAACTAACCTACTAACTAACGTACTAACTAACATAATAACTAAAATACTAACTAACATACTAACTGACGTACTAAGTAACATACTAACTAACATACGAACTAACATATCAACTAATAACTAACATACTAACAAACTAACATACTAACTAACGTACTAACTAACGTACCAACCAACGTACTGACTAACTAACGTACTAACTAACATAATACCTAACATACTAAATAACATACTAACTAACATACAAACTAACGTACTAACTAACGTACTAACTAACGTGATCTCTTGGTGAGAAGTAGATTGGGAAAAGCCCCACTGGACAACCCCACTATTACCGGATCCGACTCAAGTCAGGATCTGACTACATTAATAAATATATTAGATGAGGTATACTTTATATCAAATTACTATGATTGTTTTCCTTTTTATAAATCAGGCTATACTTCTCCTCGGTCAGTGCAATAGGTTGGAAACATGGAAAGGCATGCCATTGAAGGGGTGACGAAAGACAGACCCTTGAGGGAATGATGAGAGTACAGTTGACACATCGATACAGGATTTTTAAGGGAAACCAGGTATTGGAAACCTTACCCGACCCGAACCATGGACTCTTACTCTCATCCTAACCACAAATACTACCAACTAACCAACCAAATAACTAACTAAAATAACTAAATAACTAGTCTAGCTAGCTAGCTGTGTCTCAAGGCGGGCGGCGATAAATAACTAGAGGTCAATAAAAAGTATAGCATTTTATAATTAGACAGTGTCATGATCTGTTTCGTAGGTACTTTGAGTGTCGCCACATAACCGGCGCTGTTGTCACTCACTGTCACCACCTCGTCACCGCCCAGCACATCACAGCACAACCTGCCTAAAGCAGCGGCGGCGTGCAACTAACAGTCAGTACACTATAAAAAGGCCCACAAATTAGCCTACCCCCCCCCCCCCCCTTAAAGCACTGAAATATTTTTTTATATAAACCAAGAGACCAAAAGGGTTATTCTTAATTTGAAATCATCAGACATTCATTTGAATATCCGTGTTATGGGTCTAGTACGTCCATTATAAATAGTTTATTCTTTTTAGTGCTTTAGACTACGGAATGTGACGTCTATAGACGTCACATTCCGAAGTCTAAAGTTGGCTGCCGTGCTGAAAGGGTGAGCCTTAACTCGCTAGGCACGACTTAAGTTGTTTTGAATCCATTTTATTAGCCGAAATATGCGTTTAAACATCAAGATTTGCAAATCTTTGGTCTCATATTAAACAAATATTAGTCATTTTCATTCACTTGAAGTTGTGGATAGCGGTAAGGAGACACAACTTCACCACGGAATCAGCTAGTCACTGCCACCTTCTCTAAGTAAATCACATAATCATGTATTTGGTACAATAATGAAAGGGCACACCAACGTTTTCTTAAATTTACACAAACACTGATAACCCTGTCTTCAGCATAATTTACAATTAAAACACAATGTTTGACAGGAGGAGCGGGGGGCAGAATGTCATCTGTTATGAAACAGCACAGCCTCACAGGCAGCAGTGATTGCCTGGTGTACATCCCAGGTGTACACGGGGAAGCCCCTCAGTAGTCAGTGATACAGCCACCCCACTTGGACGGGGGTACGTCCACAATACAAACAACAGCCTCTGCACAGTCACTGGGCGGTGTCACACTCACAGATTCATGCGTATTTAATATATGCTGATGTCGCGGTCTGGGTCTATTATCTCCTCAAAAAATGACTGATTCTCATTGAGATGATTTATACGAGGTTTACTATCCCCCAAGATCACACTAAAACCTCATTTAGAACATGTAAAAATGGACCTCTTTAATTCTTAAACAAACTAATCATATGCCCAACGTCCCAGACGCCGGCCCAGCATTAGACCACCCTCTCAGTAAAGTAGGCCCTCTCAGTATACAGTACACTGCCAGTACACAAGTCAGTCACCAATGGCGGCACGACCACTCTCGTCTCTCACATTATATCTTATTTACATGGCCACCCACCGTCATACCGGCCCACGACATATTAGCCTATAGGCTCATGCTGTTTTTCTTATTGTGACACAAAACATCGTTAAATGTAAGAAAGCGCAAGAAAAAAAAGGTAAATGTTTCTCAGAACGAGTTAGTATCGCAGTGGAAACTGCCAAGTACGAGAGACGGAGGATCGCTATGAGCTACTTGTGTTGGGCTTGTAGGCCTACGAAGTAAGCGCCGATGTATGGCCCTAATAATCACATATTATATTAGTTGCTGTGTGACAGTAGTAGGCTGTGTAGTCTGTAGAGTCAGATTCTGACGAATAAAGACTGTCCTCGCACTCAAAGAATTAAAAGTGTAGGGCCTATAATGACCGTGAACAAATAACATAGGTATTCAAATGAATAGAAAAGAGTTAACTAAGACAGTTATGATGATTTCAATTTGCAAAACCCTTTAGTATCCATGATTTACAGGGGCGGATCCAAGGTAGAAGAAGGGCAGGGTCACCGAAAGATAAAAAGGGCACCAACATATAAAACAGGAGGCAAGCGCCGGAGGCGCTAGGAATTTTTTGCTAATAAATACACTATTTCTATGTATCTAAGGAATAACAAATAGGAAAATAACTCGCATTAGCATCTAATCTAATTATTATATATGTACAGATTTTTTTTCTAGATTTCGAAAAGGGCATTTAAAATTTAGGGGGGGGGGGGGTCACGTGACCTCTGTGAACCCTCCCCCCTGTATCCCCTCCTGGTTTAAACAAAAAGAATTCAGCGTTGTAAGGGTTGAAATAGGTTTAAGCCGCGAGTTGATAACACACAGATTGTTATAAATGCAACTGACAACAGGACAAAGATGTTATGGAGTTTATTAGTACAACAACGATGAAAGTCAGGCAACGCCTGTTCACTGGTAGTTTATTCAGCTGAATGACAGAATGATTCAATAACGAATATATATCCACTCCACCTACCACTGGAGAGTCGTCTCTCGTGATAGGTGGAGCCGATTTGTAATGTACAATATAATTGGCCAAGTAAAACCGCATGCTATTCCAACAGAGGAATAGCACACAGACAGAGCATGGAACAGCCCATAGCATTATGTCAAATGATATATAACTGATGCCACAATGTTATTGTACTTAACAATAATTTATTTCACTGTCATCTGGCATTCATCCAATTATCATACCATTTTATCAAACTTTTAATTATTTCACTCATTTCATTAGTCATTGACATAATCATATAATGATTATAATTATTTAGTAAAATAAATGTATATTTTTTTCTTTTAAAAAGGTATTTCGAACTTCTTTATGTATGACCTGTATTGACAAAGTGAGACTAAAATAAATGTTTCACCACTACTACTATATATATCATTCCAAAGAAGCGAACGCAATAGGCCACGACAAGCATTACATACACATTTTTTTATGAGCGAGTTGTAGACGTATTGTTTGAGCAGTGAAGACATTTAATACAATTTTTAAAAGATTCACATACTTTGTCCAGGTGGAGTTTTTGTCGCAGACAAATTATTTATCTCAACCCGGCTTGTAGAACCGTATAATGTAACCGGACGTAAAATGGAACCTGTTACATTTTACGGCGCCGTATAATGTAACCTGTTACATTTTACGGCGACTGGTTAAATTATACGGTCACAGCGTCAACGTATAATGTAACCAGGGAAAAAAGGTACCATACGACCGTATGATGTGACCAGTGCCGTATAATGTAACCGGGATAGATTTCCAAAACGTATATGTTTTGGAGATTATACTCCGGGAAGTTTTATTCTAACTAACTTAGTATGTTTAAATTAGGCTGAGTGAGTGGTTATGTCTTCAAGCGACTTTTGTTCGTTCCTGATCGATTATAAGTTCGTGCTTCTACTGGCTCGTTCGTCCGCCCGTCCGTCCGCTCGCTCGTAATAAATTAAATTGTTATCAATATTCCCATGTTGCGTTACATTAAAAGCCAATGCCGGGTTAATGTAACGTAGCAAACACTTTGGCTTAATGTTTCATGTATACTGGGAGGAGCCAATAGTGGACCTTAGGTGTCTACAGATTGAAAAGAGACGTCAACCCTTGACGCCATCCGGACGCCAACACGACACGGCGGACGGCAAAGGGCTGGTTTCAATCTAGACTCCAGGTCCCTTCAACTCCTTTCTTCTAGGAAACCGTCGTGTTTATTTCTCCTCGACTGTGTAGAACACATTTAATATACAGATACAGTTACATAGTCAGTTTACTCGACCCAACGTGGCAGAGAAACCTAACCCAGCTTGGTTCTAAACTAGAGCACGCACCATCGTGCCTTTGACAGCACTCTGGCCCGCCTCAACCTCGCATCAAGCCCGCTCTCGTACCGCTCTCCTGTGCCCACCGACGTCTGTCCCTTATTTCACCTTTACATCAACATAATCACAACATTGATTCAACATATACTTAGGCATCATCATAATCGGAACATGGATTTAACATACATTTACCGGCCCGTAGGCCTCCCTCTGCCCAGCCCACGCGGACGCCAGTCTGTCTGAGTGGACAGCCTATCTTGATGATCCCGCCGACCTCTGGCGGCATCTGCCGGGACCGTCTGTGTTACAAACTGGATTACAGCCTGAATTACAAATGAGTAATTCATTGTAATTCATTGTAACACGCCAACCCGCAACGCGATCAGCCAGCGCGCGGCTTGTCCTGTTTGAAGGTGTCCTGGTCAGAAAGATCAATGATAGCATCATAGCTATGCATACTTTTACAAGATGTTCAGCGAAAATGAAAAGTCGGTCTTGCATTGATTGGGTGGATGGATGGATTGAATTAAATAATTATTGCATCAACGAATTAAGGAACGGACGAGCGAGCGAACGAACAAACGAACGAGCGAACAAACGAATGAATAATCTGTGGAAGATATAAGGCATGACTAGAAACAAAACAATTGTTGCGGTTGGTTCTATATTGACTGGACTACAAATACACCGATCACGTTATGTTATGCATGTTATGAGAGACGCAACTAATTACGACTCCTTTTTTCAGAGGGTTCAAAAATATTATGGTACCAATCAATAAATAATAATTTAAATATCATTTGAAATTTTTGACCTTCCTTCCTAATTAATAAATTACCTCATTCATCAGCTACAGCCGTTCTACGTTGCCATAAAAAGGAAAAAGGCAGTAATATATCTGCTTACTTTACAGGTAAGTGATCATTATTGCCTTTCGAATTTGCAGAGCAGTATGGTCCTCTTGTGACGAATGATAACCGACATGTATACACCAACCCATGGTGCCATTAAATAGTTGTTGTTTTATCTACGAGGTAAAAAAGTGAGCTATCACAAACCTGATATGGTGGTTTTGTGAAAACAATCAGTTCGAATTAAAACAACAAAATAACATTCAAATCGATCACAATTTAAATCATTGTTGACATTTCACTGAAATCAGTAACCAATCAATCAATCAGTTATTTTTTCTCAAATAAATAATAGCAAAATACCCTTTAAATCTTTCAGTATGGGAAAATGCGTTCAGATCGATTATGACGTATCAGGCCTAACGTTATTGTGGTATATGTCATTCAACTGAAGCGGAAATTTGCGTCATCAATGTCAGTTTCAAATGAATGAAAAATGTTATATGACAATGCAACACTTACATGTAATCAGTCAAACTACTTTTGTTATTTCGATAGATAGAGCTGTTTTATGGACTCGTCTCGTCTCATCGCTATTCATCACGACAGTAATAATACTTTTTGTTGATCCTCTTTTTGGATATCAAACATATGTCGTAGTATCGGCCTGTATCTGTGCCACACTTCCTCTCCCAAATGAGCATTTAACAGCAGGCACTTTATTTCGAGCGATTAAACATGCCAAACGGACAGTGAAAATGAATGAATGGGGTTTATAAATGAATGGAGTTTCAGGTTACATTTGTTCATATATAGGCTAAATTGGGTCAGGAGAACCCACAAAATTCGAAATTCGTACCCCGGTGATCCCAGCACAAGCACGCTACCTCTCTGTCACGGAGGCTCCCACAATATTGAATCTTTACCAGTGAGCGAGGAAGAAATATCTTGTTTCTTTGAAACCTGAATGTCACAGCGAGGGACGAAACCCGCGATCTCCGACTTTCCAAGCACGCAGCTTTAACCACTGCACCAGACCACCCGCAATTATGTGACATAGAGTCTGAAATGCAAATTGAGTTTGAATGACACAAAATCTGAAATCTGAAGTATGTAACTCCAACATTTTATGCTGTAACTTTTTTAACATCTGGATGGTCTCACATAATTAAATTAAAGACACGTAATTAAAAAACGACAAATGTAAATTTACACCGCTTTATATATATGGTCTTAACACCCTACATCAGCCGAAATCACAACAATTGTCTACTGTTTGCTGTTCCAACCTCTGTTGAGTTAAAAACAAATGCAATCATGTTATAATTTTGTCTATATTTAATAATTACACAGTGTCTCATTCATGCAGGATAACATATGTGACTATTTCGTGATTATCTGGCACGTATACAGTGGGTTAAAAGGACGTGTGTCTGGTTTTAACCCAACTTGAACTGTGATGACATTTTTAGACACTAGGGGGTGTAGCTCAAAATCTGTCTGGGTAGTGTCAGGCAGTTTACATGTATTTCGATTGGACTGGCATTTGGGGTGGTGGGAATATTATTATGAGAAAATTATTCGAGAAATTCGGTATCAGAAATAACTAAATGAAGACATGTCTCATTTAAAACGAATACTTTTTGGGCGTCGACCGCATAATGTAACCAGACGTATAATGTAACCGGCTACATTATACATCTGGTTACATAATACAGTTCTACAAGATCGGCGGCGAGCTGAAGATTTCAAATTTCAGTACACTTGTAGACTACTTCTGTACAAGCTGATAACACTGCCTGTTATAGGCAGTCAACAGTGCGTACACTCAGATAGTCTGTCAACCCTGAGAGTAGGGCTGAGAGCTAAATCTTACACCGAATAAAGTAGCAATACTCTACTAGTAGCACCCACTCAAGTGATAATAAAAATCAAAAATGTTTGATTCAGTTTTCTCTTTCATACATGGTGTTTGATTCAATTGTTTTTATCACACCTCTTTACACTCAACATGATTTTTTCAGGGCCTGTGTAATAGGCATACCCTGATCTTACTTATCTGTATTTATAAAATACTATATTCTTTAGAAAATGACAATATTATCCCAGTACATTGATTGATCTGATACGTTTTTGTTTGTTTTCAGATGAAGTTGTTATTTGTGCTGCTAGTGGCAGTTATCGGCAGTGTGTCTGCGTCTAGTAAGTTACCCTTTGTTACCTTAGTTTAATTAGCCCTTACAACGCTGAATTATTTTTGTTTAAACCATGGAGACCAAAGGGTTTTTTCAATTTGAAATCATCATAAATATCTTAGTCGATTTATTTTAATACCTATGTTGTGGGTCTACGACCACAAATATTTTTATTCTTTCAGTGCGGGGACCGTCTTTATACGTCAGAATCTGACGTCTGCAGACGTCAGATTATGACGTATGAAGACTACCTACGCACTGAAAGGGTTAAGAAACTAATTGAGTGCAAATGAAAGTGACTGTATATATTATGGTACATACCGCACTACACAGCACCCCCTGTAGTGTAACATTATTTAGCTTTCTGTCCAAAGAGGTCCAAAAACATACTTTAAAAATAATAAGTAAAGAAATAAATTCAAAAGGTAAAAAAGATTTGTCGGATTTTGTCTAAATCTTCAAAT
Organism: Flabesymbios commensalis; assembly: GCA_964017125.1. Classification (NCBI taxonomy): domain Eukaryota; kingdom Metazoa; phylum Annelida; class Polychaeta; order Terebellida; family Flabelligeridae; genus Flabesymbios; species Flabesymbios commensalis. Next base: position 8,784,773 of record OZ024917.1, read on the forward strand.
AAATTGTATTTGAATTTGAAATACTGTATTGTATTTTGTATTTTATTTCAACCCTAACAATGCTGAAATATGTTTGTATATAAGCCATGAAGACCAAAAGTTTTATTTTCAATTTGAAATCATCATAAATGTCCTAATTAGCTCTTTTCGCTTCATTTGAATACCTATATGCTATGGGTCTACGACTATTGTAAATATTTTAATTCTTTCAGTGCGGGCAACGTTTTTATAGATTGGAATCTGACGTCTGTAGAGGTCAGATTTTGACGTATAAAGACGGTCCCCGCGCTAAAAGGGCTAAGGCACCGTATTTGTATTTGAAAATTTGACACCATCACCCCACTCATCATATTATAATTATATACTTTTCAGATAGTTTTTCCGGTACTTGCTACAAGTGTGAAGACTTTAACAACGATGGCCAAGGTTTCATGGAGCACTCCAACCAGACCATGTGCTGTTATTACTACGAGTGCTGGAGAGTGGACGGATCAACAGTAATTGACGAGGTTTTGAGGACCTGTCCACCAGGCACCTGGTTTAACGATGGTCCTGGCCACCGTGGTGCTCCATGTACCGCAACCAAACCATACGATGAGTGTGTGTCACAATGTGGTTCTTCTGAACCAATCACAAGTAAGTCGCTGATGTGTCAGTCCTAGTATATATGTCTTCATTATTGACAAGACCCCTCATTAGAGTGGGAGTTACGACGCTTACGGGTCATATACATTGTTCAATTGCCAAGTTGATATATTAGGCGAATTTCACTAGTTTATCTATCTCCTGTAATCCTGCAAACACAAAACAATTGTATAACATTTGCACAATGTTGGGCCATCGTCGAAGACGTTGGGCCGTTGTTGTACAAATGTTATACAAATGTTTTGTGTTTGCTGGAATATGTCTTCAATGTCTATATAAAACAGGATGTGCTACAAAAAGTTCATTGTATATCACTTTAGATTCAGATAATAGAGTTGAAATATCAGAACATGATATTGTGCACATGACCATTGACCAGAGCCATTTAAGTCATGTAAATCATTTTGTTGAGAATCGTGTTTTCCTTAATAACGCTGTAGGGGTACATAAATTCAATGTAACCTGGATATGACAATAAACTATAAAATTGTAGCTGTGGGCAAATGGCTTAATTTTGACCTCATTAATTATTAAACTGCAGCAGTTCCGTAAACAAAGAGTACATGTCATAGACCATTAGAGACATGTTTTACATGAACCAACCACCTCTTTAACCTCGCTATCATGTTAACTTAGGAACTTCATATTAGCAGTCGATAAATAGTAAGTACTAGTATCCAAGAACAAAATCTTGAACTATAATGAAAAACGGGATGCATTACTTCTCATGAATTATGGTGCTGGAAGCTGGACTGTAAGTACTGCATCACTCTTGGAAATTGGGTGATTCATTCAAAGCTGACATTGAACCTGAAAATTAAATATCATAACCATAGTACGCTTATATTTCTGGTGGATGAACGTTAACATGGTTAAGGCATTCTAGGGCTATTATATGTTGATTTATCCAGTGCACACTTGGAACATTCCACTAATGATTGTTCTTGGGAAAATATAAACGTTTTGTTTCTTCGCAGCCTCACCTGTTGTACAGAAGTTTAGATGTTGTTGTCAGAATCAGAAAACAAAAAACCATAGACAAGTACAATAATTTAAAATAAACGTGTTGGTAGTATAATTGTATTCTGGTGTAGGAGGCCTCCATAAGACTCCAAAAGAAGAGTCGCTTTCAAGGAGGTCAGCTATGAATAAATGCTAAACATATGGTCAATATAGTGGCTACAGTGATCTGTAAATGAAAAGGACATGGGAATAATATTTTCAGCTGTGGTAATCGGTATCGGTCTTTTTCACAGCTAAGAATGTAGAGTTCCTCGGGCTTTATCTGATACGTATGTATATAGCAGGTAAACATGCTGTGTTACAGGACCAATGTGCCACCTCTATCCCAACCCCGCTAATGCCCAGCAGTTTGGAACTCTGAACCCACCTCCTGACGGACCATGGGAATACGAAGGAGAATGCATGACAAACTTTGTGTTCGATCACAGTTCCTGTACATGTGTACCTCTTCAATTAGGTGAGTTAACTCTGCTCATCACAAGTATAATAGTGAAAACACTGACGATTGTTCCAGTTCAGTTGAAAATAAAACGTGTTTATACGTCAGAATCCGCCGGCTACAGACGGCAAATTGTGACGTATAAATAAAGGATGGTCCCCGTGCTGAAAGGGTTAATGGGATTTTCTTTTTTATCGTTATTCATTTTCCATGATGCTCAAATAAAAGCTACTTCCTACTTCTGTCACAACGCATTGACCATCGTCACTGTGTTACATTGGTGTACACCTGTGAAATAAACTTTCAGGGCTTAAGTGAAAACACAAATGTCAAATGTCTCATAAATCCATCTTCCCACACAAGGCTCGCTTCTCCCGAGGTCGTAGACCGAGGCCTTGCTGAATCAGTGTTAGAACCATCTATTGGAGTGGGGACTTTCAAGAAAGATTTTTTCTGTTTGACCCAAGTTTGACCTCTGGCATGAGTGCTGCTTTAATGCAGGGCCACTGTCCACGCGCCGGCCCTGCATTAAGCAGCACATGTCTGATCACAGGAAGTATCACAGACAGCTCCCACCACATCTCACCAGACACGAGACGTTACATGCGGCAGGGCTGGATTAATGTTCAGCCAATGTCGCAGACAGTGGACCAACATTAGGTTGGCATTTAGTTGAAAAATTAATGAATATTCAATATCTAAATCATCCTCCCTACCCCAATAGGTGGATGATAACACTGATTCAGCAAGGCTCGGTCTGCGACCTCGAGAGCAGCGAGCCTGGCTGCCAGGAAGATGCATAAATCAATCAAGTCAACTAATGGAAGTAGCATAACAGTACAGTTTTCGAGTCGCTTAGGCCTCTATTATATTAGATATAATGACACTTAGTTGTATTTCTATTTGTATTTGTTAATAACATAAAAAAGGTGTTACATTTGCTTTTAGATTTATTTGTTGAAAAATCATATATAAAAAACTGTAATCCGAAAATGAAGTAGTCTCGAGTTTGCTCTCAATAAGTGTTCTGAATGGAGGCCATGGCGATTTAGACTTATACAGTGATATGGACTTGCATTTTAAAACTAGACAGTTTGATAAATAAAAATATAAAATTATTTTAAAGCTGGGCAGAACATTATCCCTGAGATAAACTTTTTTTAAATGGGAGGTAGGCTTCAAAGGGATTTTTGGAACATGTTCCCCCACTTATATTTTTGTAGAATTTTTCTGCAATCCTTGAATGCTTTCTGAATTGTTTGCCATAAATAATAATTATGTTGCAATTTGTGCTAGATCGGGTCGTTTTAGATCGTTTATCGACTGGATTAATATATAATAGTTTGCTCGCAACATATAGGAATAAAGTGTTCTGTAATCTTTACTAGTATAGGCACCAATGAATGAATAACAAAGGCACTTCCTGGCCGTCCAATAAGATACGTTAAGCAACTTTCTTACTCACATTACCGGCCGATATGTATATTTTATATATAATGTAATTCATTGTTTATCATTGTTGTAGGGTGGCTCCTTTGATAGCGACATGTGCTTATGTCTTAAAAGGAGTCTCCCTCACCATATTGTATTATATATTGGTGGAATAAAGCTATCTGTCTGTCTGTCTGTCTGTCTGTCTGTCTGTCTGTCTGTCTCTGTCTGTCTGTCTGTCTGTCTGTCTGTCCAAAAGCACGTTATAGGAGCTGCTAACTGGGGATAATGGGTGACACTTGTATTCTAGCTTGCATGTTAAAAATTGACGTTTGAAATGTGGGTACCTTAACAGGAAGCTGTCACTGCAAGCTGGACATTGACTTTGTGGGTGGCGTGGGAGATGACAGTTGCATGAATGCTGATGTCATCAACGACGCTGACAATCCTGTCACTGTAGAAGCTGATGCATCAGTACCCGATGGAAGTGTCGCTGTCTTTGATGGTACCCAACATCTCGCGGTAAGCTATACAAATCATCACTTGTATTCCAGCTTGCATGGTAAAATATATACATTAAAGGTGATCTATCACCCCTTATATGGTATGAATAATTATGTCCTTATATGGGGTTATTGGCTATCATATGACCCTCTCAGAGGGTCACTTGATGGACAATCACCCCATATATGGGGTGACTGGCTATCATGTGACTCTCTCAGAGGGTCACATGATAGCCAATCACCCCATATAAGGAAACACAGTCACTTGTGCCCCATCTTGTGGCAACTTTGATTTATTTGTCACAAATTTATTCATACTATATAAGAGGTGATATGTCACCTTTAACATAAAGATATATTAGAAGCAAATGGTAAACGAGCGTCTTTTAACTTATAATTATTATTTGCATTGTTCTCGTTTAATAAATTAATTGAGTTATGACCTTTCACTCAATATCAGTGCCTCTCCCCACGAGGGAGATACCGCCAAAGATCTTAAAGCAGCCCTTGGGATCACATCAATTTTCGTTTTTAATTCCGTACTGAAATAGTGTATCACACGGATCATGTTTTTATTTTTTTCAGAATTTTCATATTTTTACAAATATTTTTAATCAACATTTCTATGAATCCAGAAGTAACCCAAACAAACTATTTGTATACCTGAAGGACGATTGACTGCTCTGATCTTACCGTCTGATACGTGGGAATATGTGATGTAAAGTGCTGAAAATCGCCGACTTGTTTTGTTTACATGGCAATATACGACCTGGAAATACAACTATTTCACTCTTTTTCGGTGCTTTAAAATTGTTTTTTGACTTTTTCGTATTTTAAGTTAAGATCAGTGGGCTATATAGCTTCATATAAATTAAATTTTCAAAATTGACAACATTGAAAATGTCTCATCCCAAGGGGTCCCTTTAATTTAAGAATACTCTACCTTTCTCCCATTCACGTTAGAAAAATTAAGATTATCTTAATTGTACTAATGTAAATAATACAAACAACTGACATTCCACACTGCATGTGATACGGTTTGCTTCTTTGTTAAACTTCAGATTCCAATGTTTAGTGGTTTAGACGAGCGTGGTGAGTGTAGAGGCTGCTTGAGCTTTGGTCTTTTCTTCAAAGCAACTGCGGACCCGGCCCAAGGAACGCTTATACAGAACGCAGATTGCGGAGGTGGCGAGACGTGGAAAATAGTTCTTGACAGCGGCACCATCACCTGGGTTGTCCAAGCTCAAACCTCAGACCCAAAACCTGTAAGAATAAATGCATACGGCATCGTTGGGAAGGCGAGATAGGCTCATCTCAGCACTAGTCACCACATGCTGAGATCAGCCCATATCGCCGTATCCAACGATGCAGTATGTATTTTCTCGTACGAATATATTTCTGAAACAGCAAAAGCAAACTGAGCAGTGAAGCTCAGAGGAGAGAGTGCGAGATGGGCTGATCTCACCATATACTACGCCTCGTGATAAAAGCCACCAGCATGAGTGTGAGAATACAATGAGAGGTGGAACGCAGTGACGTCACTCGGTGAAAACAAAGTTAGATAAGATCCCCTCCCCTATACTTCATTCTGTGAAACGCAGTGACGTCACTCGGTGAAAACAAAGTTATATAAGACCCCCTCCCCCATACTTCATTCTGTGAAACTCAGTGACGTCACACGGTGAAAACAAAGTTATATAAGACCCCCTCCCCCATACTTTATTCTGTGAAACTCAGTGACGTCACTGGGTGTAAACAAAGTTATATAAGACCCCCTCCCCTGTACTCCATTGTATTAGCCAGCTCGGTGAAAACAAAGGAGGTCAAGGTCATTGAGTTTTACAGAATTGCACTGATATCGACAATTATAGTTGACTGTTGTGGTTTTAATAGAAACTGTGGACCATCTTTTTAACGTAAAAAATGTGCAAACATTTTGTCACTTGTAGTTGAAAGTTAGTAAAAATAGAAATGTAAAGTAGATGGGTCGTCATGACTAGGCATTGTGAACGTCCACGCATGCGTAGCATGATCAATGTCCACATACGAGCAATGTAAATATTATGGTTCACATCTGCTTATATTTATGTATATAGATG